>ML685874.1:2690420-2723020 GCA_007922175.1 Pelusios castaneus | reverse complement strand
TGTGTGGATCATAGAGGCATGACTGGGAACAGTCCTGTGAGAGGGAGGATTTCATTACTTCTAGTCAGGCTGGAAATAAATCTAGAGTGGTCCTTCTCATGGGATTCTAACATTTGGCTTCTGGTCTGAGCCTGATTCTGGAAGCAGCAAATACCTAAAAGAAAAATCAAACACTTTTTTCACATCTCAAGAAAAATTAGGTAAAGTCTTGGGTGATTGTTCAGGTCAGCATTGCTGTTTCATCTTCCCTCAAGTTTCAACCTCATGTGACTTGGAATAGCATATGGGCTATATCTTAGCTTTGACTGCATAGACTGCGCCACTGAAATATGAAAGCTGTTCTATAGTAATTTGCACACCAGGACACCCTTGGGCCAGAGTTCTATGCTGTGTTTGTGTTAAAACCAAATGGACAGTTTAAAGGATTTATTTTCTGCTTTTTATTTCTCTCAAAGGGCAGCACTATTCAAATTGTAAACTGCAAAATTGCATCTGTAGAGAGATACTTAAGAACCAGGCATATTTTCATGCAAACATGAGAATATTCTCATGAATACAGAGCAAGGTTCACAGAGAGTTCCCTGGGGTGCCAGAAGGGGCAACTGATCTCTGCCAGCTTGGGAAGACCGAAGGTAAATTTACTCCCATTTGAGCAATTCAAGCAGAAATCATAATGCAATGGTTATGAGGAAAGAGATATTAAACATAGAGCATCTCATTGTTTAGGCTTCCTGAGAACTAGAGTTGATGAAACTGCATTTATGAGTTTATGAAGCTATGTAAATCTAGGGAGTTCAGGAATAATCATTGTTATTTGATAATTAACATAAGCATGATCTGTTATTTACCAGCAACAATTCTAAGCAGCAGACAGGCACAAATTTCTGAACTGTGAATTTGGCCTGTTTAATGTACAAAACAGTGGTGATACTATGCAATATGGAAAATATGTATTATTTCAATGTAGATTGACATGTGTGACTAATTATGGTTATTGGCACATGACACACATTTTGAGGGAACAGGGGCTTGAGTCCAGTACTGAATTTCCTCTGAGAACTTTCTTTTGTAGATATTCTTTAATACTAAATTTTTTTTATTGAAAGACCAAGGGTGGAATGGACACGTGTAACATCTTGAAAAACAAGTTATAGAACAACTTAGGAACCCATTTTCCCAACTTTACATAAAACTTTCTAGTAATCATATCAATTCAAGAATAGAAAGTCTGTAAATAGAGCATAACTGCTTCCCTGCCACAGGCCAGCAAAAAAATTATTCTTTTAAAATAAATGTGATAGTAAGGAAAGATTTAGGTCTCGATCCTGCAAATATTTAATCAAATGCTTAATTTCAATCATGTAAGCAGTTCCAAAAAACAAACAAATGAGTCTTTTTAAAGACTAAGTACCACAGGACTCCTTGTTTGCTTTGCCGAACTAGACTAACACGGCTACCCCTTTGGAACTAATCAGTTCCATTGACTTCAGTGGAACTACTCAACAAGGACAAGTGCAAAGTCCTGCACTTAGGATGGAAAAATCCCATGCACTGCGACAGGCTGGGGACCGATCGGCTAAGTAGCAACACTGTAGAAAAGGACCTGGGGGTTATGGTGGATGGGAAGCTGGATATGAGCCAACAGTGTGCCCTTGTTGCCAAAAAAGCCAGTGGCATATTGGGCTGCATGAGTAGAAGTGTTGCCAGCAGATGGAGGGATGTGATAATTCCCCTCTATTCGGCACTGGTGAGGCCGCATCTGGAATACTGTGTCCAGTTTTGGGCTCCCCACTACAGAAAGGATGTGTACAAATTAGAAAGAGTCCAGCAGAGGGCACTGAAAATGATTAGGGGCCTGGGACACATGACTTACGAGGAGAGACTAAAGGAAGTAGGCTTATTTAGTCTGCAGAAGAGAAGACTGAGGGGGGATTTGATAGCAACCTTCAATTACTTGAAGCTCCAAAGAGGAGGGAGCTAGGTTGTTCTCGGTGGTAACAGAGGACAGAACAAGGAGCAATGGTTTTAAATTGCAGCTGGGGAGGTCGAGGTTGGATATTAGGAAAAACTTTCTCACTAGGAGGGTAGTGAAGCATTGGAATGGGCTACCTAGGGAGGTGGTGAAATTTCCATCTTTGTAGATATTTAAGGTTTAGTTAGACAAACCCTGGCTGGGATGATTTAGTGGGAGTGGTCCAGCTTTTTAGCAGGGGGTTGGACTAGATGACCTCATGAGGCTCCTTCCAGCCCTATTATTCTTGGTTCTAATCAAAAGCCATTGAAGTCATTAGGAGGCTTTCAATGGGGTTTCCAAAGTGGGTCAAGTTTACAGGGAAGTTACACACTGATTAAGTGTATGCAAGATGGGAGACTTAGCTACTTTCTTCAGTCCTTTGCCAAGGTTAAGTACGAAGAATAGTTATCAAGATCTTTGAAGGCTATTGCAGGTTGAGAAAAATCAATGTGAACAGGAAAGTTTAGACTATAGAGATGTTAGAAAGGAGTTAATATTAAAGACTGGAAGACAATACAAGGAAGGCAATGCCTAGTTATAAATCAGGATATACAGCACTGCTTTAACGTACAATAGCAAGTTGTTTACTGGGATCATGGACATATATTACTTTTCAAATTTCTTGCTGCTCAGCAGCTTAGAATTATAGAAAGTGGAAGGGACCATGAGATGTCATCACGTCCAGTCCCCATCACTCATGGCAAGACCAAGTACCACCTAGACCATCCCTGACAGGTGCTTGTCTAACCTGCTCTTACAAATTTCCAATGATAGAGATACCACAACTCCCTAGGCAACTTTTTCAGTGGTTAATCACCCTGACAGTTAGGATTTGTTTCCTAATGTCCAACCTACGCCTCCCTTGCTGTAATTTAAGCCAATTGCTTCTTGTCCTTGTGGCTGTGGCATCCCAGCCCACCATCCCACCAGCACCCACAAAGGCAGCGACACTTTGACCCTGCTGTGCACATGGCACTGGTGCCCAGGCCAGCCCCCCCACTCTCCTCCCTTGCAGCACCCGTGCCCAGGCCAGGGCCCTCCCATCCATTCCCCATGAACACAGGGTTCCTCTTGGTGCCTTCTCATCCACCTTCCCATCCCACACACACCCACAGCTTCCCCTACCCAGCTCCCCCTCCAGCCCCTCACTCCTGCTTCCCCCGCTTCCCCAGTCCCTCACCCACACCACACATTCACTAAACTGAGGCAGAAAGTGAGAGAGAGCCTGCAGCACAGCATTTCATTTATCTTCCACATGCCCGCTGCTCAGAGTGAGAAATTTAAATGGCCCCAGATCACAGTTGTAGTGAGAGAGCCTGAAATGAATGACAAATGTATCTTTTTCAACTAAAAAAGCCAAGACATGGGGAAAATGGCCAAAATAAGGGACTGTCACTTTAAAAACAGGACATATGGTCACCCTCTAAGCAGAATGCAATTTAAGACACAGAGGATCAGTCCAAGTGGAATTGAAAAACTGCCTTTAAAAAATAAAAATTAAAAAAAAAATTGAATCACTGTTCCACCTTGGCTTTGACATTGCAGTATCCCCTGGAGAATTTTTCTTTCAGAAACTGTTTACATGTATACAATTCCAACTGGTAGTGAGGATGTGTTTCTGTTACTGACAGAGGGGACCAAAATGAAGTAAAGTTTATTACATCTTTTGTTTTGCTTGGTTAATGCCGAAGGCCTTTGTACCCTATGGGCTCAGTCTTACACGCATTGAAATCAGTGGAATTTTGGCCATTGACTTCAATGAAAATGCAACTGAGAAAATTGTAAGTATGGACTGAAAAAGTGTATGATGAACATGGAATCTCGTTTTGAGGTTTAAGAGAACAAACTACACCTCAATACCAAGACAGCCTGGTTTTCAACCTTTTAGTAATTAAACAAACTAATCCCAATGACCTAAACTTTGCTTTTGTTTGTAAATTAAAAAAAAAAAAAAAAAGTTACACTGTTTTTCAAGGGCAAGCCAGAGTGAGTTGTTAAGGTTACAGCCCCCTGAAAGCAAAGCTTTATTACCAGAATACTGACAAGCCCTTAGCTATGACACCTCTCTAAACAAAATATTCTCAAACAGTTGCCTGTGTTCTTGGATGTACACTGCACCAAAAGACATATGCTGAATAGCTGTTTCAACTAAATTTTTGGCCTAGTCTCCCTGTGTCCTATGTCCAATTTGACCTGTTGGGTTGCCAAAAAAAAAATTCCTATGTTTTAAGGTAGTGCTGGAACAGGAGTAATTTGGACTTCGTTGCAGCCCTTGAGCCAAATGTTCAGTTCTGGGCCTCTTTCAATGTTTCTATTATTGCTTTATAGTCATGAAGTGAAAATCTTCTGCATATTAATCTCTTAACCTATAGTATAATTAACTTTATTTATGATAACTTTAAGAAACCCTTCCTCCTCCTCCTCCACTGGGACAAGTGGCTCATAAATGGTGTGATTCTACGCTTTCTTTGCTTTAAATGTAAAAAAGTACCCTCTTCCAACTTCCTCAGTGCCAGTTGCAATCAGAGTCTGGTTGATGTTAAAGTCAGACAAGATTGAGATGTTGCTGGTGAGAAGAGGGGCACGGTCTCTCCTTATAACAATTGACAGCATCTGCTTTTGCATTACTAAATATATGATCTGGTTCAATGCTAAAACAGATACATAAAGACTGGTTGCTTAACTGTGTCATGAATCATTTGAGCTCTCTCATGTTTAGTTATTATGTTAGAAACTGGGGAATATAATGGTTTTGCAGGAGAACATGTGCAAAAACAAATTAAGAAAAGAATGCTTTCTCCACACATTTTAAAATTCCATGAACATGCTGACTTGCATAAAAATCTATTACTAATCTATTATAGTGTAAGGGTAAAATGTAACCTAGCTGCAGTGAAATTAATTGGGACATATACTGTCATAATTCTTGCTTGTTTGTATTCTTGTGCCGTGCACGTCACCATTCCACCTGAGTGACTGTTCTGGTCAGAATTTGGTGAGCTTTATTTACATGAGATGACATTCCAATCTTGCAAATATTTAGTCATGTGTTTAACTTTATGCAAGTGAGTAGCTTTTTTGACTTCAGTGAGACAACTCGCAGGCATAGAGGTGGGGATTAGAATTGTATTGAGAATCAAAGTTCTGTTTCACAAAGGATTCCAGGATTTTGAAATTTGACTGCATTCTAGATAGGAACAAAACCCAAATGTTACAAAATTCTCTGAAGGAAGATTCTAAAAGTTTTGTTTCAGGTCTATTTAAAAAAGTCAGAATCAAAATGAAACAGTCCAAAGTTTTGTATGAAAACAAAATCCAAAACAAAACTGTCATAAAACATTTTGTTCCTAAAATGACAAGGCTTTCCGGTTTCTTATGAAACATATCTAGAAAAAAAAAAGAAATATTTTGTGAAATCTGGTAATGAGAGAACTGCCTTTTCCTAGGGAATATGGTTCTACCTACATTTCTCTGACTAGCTCTAACAGGCACATGAACAAGTACTTGCAGGGTCAAAGCCTTAGGGAATAATTGAAATCTACTGAAGCATCCTGCTTATCAGTTTCTTCTGTATTTTGAAAATCAACTCTGTCACATCATTACCTTGACTCTTCTTATAACTGTCTTCTCTCATTTTCCATAGTCTGTTTATATAGTGGAAGGAAAAATTTAAATGTGTACATTTATGTGAAAGGAAAATGTCTTCCACTAGTCAGGGACAAAAATCAGATTATATACTCATGGGTGAACAATCACCTTGTATTAAGAGACACCTGTAAAGCAAGTTTAAAGACAGTTTAGTCAATTAACACAGAATTTAGCTTGAGCAATAATTAAGTGATGACAAACTCAAGAGTACATGTGCAATGAAGCCAGGGGAGTGAATGGCAGTTTGTGTAGATGTACTTGCTCTAGCTAACATGCTAAAATAGAATGTCATTACATGTACAGATCACTCTGAAGTCAAAGTCCAGATATTCCCTGCCCTCACACCCTCCCAATACAAACTTGCTTGTCTATCCAGCACTGATGCTCTCATCATGGTGTTCTCAGTTCTATTTTTAAGCAAGCCTATAGCTAGCATGGGTAAGTCTGCATGAGTTGCCATTCATGTCCCAGGGCTATCTGAAACACAGATATATCTTTAAATTAAGAGAGTAGAGATGAACTGAAGTGTTCAGAGAGTTATCATGCCTAGGATACATATTTATAGGGAGAGAGAGAGAGGTTTCTGACCTGAACAGTGATCCCAGCTCTTTAAAACCCTTACACTGTCTGCCTATTAGCACACCATGCATAAAAAAGTTGTAGACAGAGCTCAAACCCTGCAGATCTAGAGGGTGGCTAAGTCAACCTTCACTAAAATTAATAAGTCATTTTTGTTTGGCTGAAATATTAGAATCAGATGCCTCTGTTCTGCTGACTCCCAACTTGTCTATATCACACTGTTCTCTGGATTACCCATAATAACAGCTTTTATGTTTTCATATTCATTGCCCTGCATGGAAACATTTTATGTTTTATTTCCTCCCAGGCATGCAGCTATAATGATATCTGCCAGCTCCTATGCCCACCACTGACTCATGTTCAATCATTTTCTTCAAAGTTAATGGATTATACAGAAAATATATATATTTTTGTTTCCCATGAGGGTTTGGCCTGTGACATATATAAATATATATTTATACACACTATGTTTATATATATAAACTTGTATAGCTATATGAAAAAATGTCAGGCTAAAATCCCGAGGGAAACAAATACAAAGGCAAATACTTGGATATACATGATTTAAGGAGGTAAATAACTCAGTCATGGGTTGGTGGCCTGTTGCAGGAGTGGGTGGGTGCGGTCTTGAGGCCTGCATTTTGCAGGAGGTCAGACTAGATGATCGTACTGGTCCCTTCTGACCTTAAAGTCTATGAGTCTATATTTTGCTTAGAAATGATCAAATATCAATATTTTAGTTAAGTTTAATCTTTTGCTTAGAGATAACTCAAATACATGCTGGTGCTTTAAGCTTGATCTAATAAAAGGATTAAACAGTATAACATACGCTGTGAGGCACTGCTGACTCTCTAGGTTTGAACCCCAGCTCAGGCAGCTGAGATGGAGATAGCAGCAACCTCAAGGGCTTAAGCCCTTCCACTCTACAGTGCTTGAGCCACAGTTCATTGAAGTCATTGGAGAGATCCCCCTCCCCCCAATTGACTTTAGCAGGCTTAGACTATGATAGAGATATAATAGTGGTTTAGCATTTAATTTAGAGACTGGGTACTTCTGTGAGAACTAATTATGGCTAATTGTTTTCCCTTTAATTAGTCAGATATTTATAGTTGGTACCAAGATTTTGGAACTTGCTTGTTCCATAATGGAATAAAAGTATTAATTAGTAACTCTGAAGTAAGGAGAGGTATTGTGTTATGAATGTAGTGTCGCCAAACCCACACCTTCAAACATCATAGTCAAAGTCCTAAAAATAATGAGATTGATTTAAAAATCATGACATTAAAAGAAAATGATGTTATTTTCATTTGTCTTATGTCTTTAGTCTTTAGTTTTCATTCAAGTTACATTTCCAAGCCCATAATGAGGATTAGAAACCTACCTTTTTAAAAAAATGAATGCTCAGGTTTTCACATAATCATTCATCACTAGGAGCTAGGGCTTTAAGTAAAACACCAAATACCATGAGACTTAATAGAAATCACAAGAGTAAACAACACTGCAACCCCTACAGGGCTCTAGGAGTAAGGGTATAAGGTCAGAGGCACAGGCTGTGCTCTCATCCATTCTCCTGGTGGAGGGTAAAGACCCAGGCAAGGACTCATGCATACTGCAACTGAATGCATGGCTGTTCAGATGCTGTTGATGGAAGGCTTTGGGTTTTTCAAACATAGGAAGCTGTTTTGGGAAAGTCTTCTGAGAAGGAATGTGTTACACCTGACCAAGAAGTGGAAAAGTACTTTCATGTACCAACTCACCAACCTAGAGAGGAGGATTTTCATTAAGTGATTTTCAAAGAGAGCAGGTGCAAAAGCCCACAGGTAAGCATTAAAAAAAGGTGATCTTAATAGTCATCTAGATGTTGGGGTCAGAAGGACATGGAAAATTATAATAGGGTCATAAGAGCAACAAGAGGGAAATCAGTAGGGGAATCTCCTCAATGTTTTAGAGGACATGCAAGGGGTATGAGGAATAAACAAGAAGAACTGGAAGTATTATTACAGAAGTTAATTATGACTGAATTGGAATAATTTGGGATGCCTTGATGGGATAAATCTCATGACTAGAATGATGGGATTAGGAGTAACAGCTCGTTCAGGAAGGAAAGATAAGATAAAAAGGGAGGAGGGGTTGCATTATATATCAAGAATTTATATACTTTTTATACACTTTTTCCTGAGGTTCAGAACAAGATGCGAGGCAGACAAGATGAAAGTCTCTAGGTAATGATAAAAAAGATAAAAAGTAGGAATGAGTGTCATGGCAAGACTCTATTGTAGACTGTCAGATCAGAAAGAGGAGGTAAATGGGGTACTTTGAGAACAAAACCCAGAAATATCTAAACCACATGACTAGATAGTAATAAGGGACTTTAATTATCCAGACATCTATTGAAAAATAGTACAGCAAACCACAAAATTTTCAGTAAGTTATTGGGATGTATTGGGAACAACTTTTTGTTTTGGAAAGTGGAGAGCATAACAAGTGTTGGGTTTAGGCACAAGTCAAGTAAGTTATGGTTTAAGGCCTCACATTATTAGGGGCCTCTAAATATGCTGGAGATAACTAAAAAGACTTAATTTAACTGAAATGGATAAAGCAAATGCAAGATGTATGTTTTATTTAGTGGTTTTTTGTTGATCTGCCTATGTATATATGCCAATATAATGGTTTATCATTTATCTTTTTCATTACCCTTTCTGTTATAATGTAATGTACTTTTTTCCTCTTTATTTTTTATGGCATGGGGCCTCTGAGTCTTGACACTGCTTAGGGCCTCAGCATGTTTTAATCCAGCCCTGTACATAAACAGAGTCATAGCCATTTTAGACTTGATTGTAACATGAAGGAACTGTTAGCAAATCTGAAGGTGGAAGGTAATTTGGGTAAAGTGATCATGAAAGGATACATTTCATGAGTCTAAGGAAAGGCAGGACTGAGACCAGCAGAATAAGGAAAATAGACTTTAAAAAACATCAACAGACTTTAACACACTCAGAGAACTCAGGAAGAAAATCTAAGGGAAAAAGGAATTTAGGAGAACTGACAGTTTCTTAAAGAGACAATATTAAAGGCAAAACTGCTAATTTTCTTGATGAGGAGAAAAGATAGGAAGAATATTCAGAGGCCAATATGACTTCATCAGAAGCATTTCAATGACCTGAACATAAAAAAGAAACCCTACAAAAAGTGGAAATATGGTAAATTTCCAAGGCTGAGTACAAAAGAATAGCTCAAGCATGTTGGCCCAAAATCAGAAAGACAGGTGCAAAGTGACTTACACCTAGTAAGGGACATATTGGACACAATCCAAAGGACACCAACAAAATAAATGAACGGTTTAGAATATCTGACCTATGAAGAAAAGATTAAAAATGACAAGTTTTTTTTCAGTCTTGAGAAAAGGAGACTGAAGTGGGACCTGATAACAGGCTTCCACTACATTAAGGGCTGTTATAAAGAAGACAGTGCTCAATTATTCTCTGTCTATTGAGTGTATCAATCAGTTTAATCTGCAGTAAGAGAGATTCAGGTTAGATATCAGGAATACCTTTCTAAATTTAACAGTAGTTGGGCTCTGGAATAGACTTTCCAAGGGAAGTTCTGGAATCCCCATCACTGGAGGATTGTAAAGATGGTTTGGATAAATACCTTTTAGGAATGGTTTAGATTTATTTTGCCTCAGCACAGAAGTTGATGACACCTTCAGGTCCCTTTCAGCCCTACATTTTTATGATTCTGTATAACTGAATATATTAGTCATCTGAAGTAAGGCGGTAAAGAAATGTTTTTCTCAGAAAAAAATCAATACAAAGTTTTCATTTTTATCAAAATCTTCCTACATTTAGTTTGAAACTCACAGTGCTGTTTATTTTTGTTTTGACATCTGCAACTAAAACCTTTGTTTGATCATGCTGCTTTTTTTCTTTTTATTATTATTAACTGAAAAGTGGATGGGAGAAAAAAGGTTTGAGATTTTTGGATGAAAATCCCTCCAAATTATTTTTAAAAAAAAAATCATTTTGACCTATCTGCCCTTTAGTAACAAAACATGAAATAAATTACATCTAGCTGTAGTATGTACTACACACTGCAGTTAAAATGGGTATCAAACCAACATTAAATTTGTAAGCAGTTATTACAAGTCCATGAGATTTGCAAGATAGATTTTCAATTGTTGTTGAAGTTTTTGCCTCATTTGCATCATTCCATGCTTTTGTCCCTCTCTGCAGCAACAAAGGGCAGGCACTACCTAAAGAAACAAGTCTTACTATAAGTGCTCTTAAAAATTGATTCAAATTGATTAAAAACTGGGTAAAATTGATTAGCTCCACCCCGCCCCAATGCCAATAAGAAGCATCCTTACAGACAAAGGAACTCTGACTTCACCACCAGGAGAAGGCAGAACAAGTCCTCTCCACACCCACGGGAACCAGCTCACCAGCTATACTGCCTGAGGCTGCTAGCTTTGCAGCCCTGATTTAAGGGCAAAGTACCCCGTTCAAAGACAGTCAGTAGAAAACTGTGGTCAAATGCAGACATGCAACAGATGCTTTGCACAAGTGCACTTCAGGATCCCCAAGTTCTTGATGATTAGTATAGGGTCAGCGGTCAAATAGAGCGCTGGTTGTACAATTTCCATCAAAACTGGTTTTGACGGAAAATTGTTTTTGTTTTGTTTTGCAAAAAAATCCAATCTGCTTTGTGCAGAAAATTTTGATTCTTTTCATTGAAAAGTGAGTGCCCTAAACCCAAAATAATTTAGTGAAAACTTCAATATTTCAATCTGGATATGCTGCCACGACGCTTCATAGATGTTGTAATTCAGTTGCCTCATTTCCCTTTTCATCTCCATTGTATAGGTTCCCCACATAGATTACATCTCCCATCACACAACACCTCCCTCCATCAAGGGAGAAGACCATTGTGGTACATAAGGAGCAAGACCAACCTCATGATTATGCTCCTTTGAGCTACACAGTACTTATACTTTTATTCACAAGAGAGATGCAGATATAATTATTCAATATTGATTATTAAATTGCTGAAAAAAGCTTATGTGCTCCTTCCCTGATGATCCTTTTCATCAGATTCTCAGGCCATTATTTTGTAGCATTTGCAGGTGCAGGATATGAACCAGAGATGATTACTTGATGTCATGTGATAGATCCTCATTGTACAAGGTAAAGTTAGGCACATGACTAACTTTAAGCACAAAAGTGGTCCCATTGCATAATTCACTGATGTGAGAAAGACCCAAGAGGAAGGATTACCTTTCATGGGACTGTTAATGTGCTTAAAATTAGGTGTATTATTGAGTACCTTACTGAATTGGAAACGTGTGTTATTTATTAAAATCAATGGTAGAACAGCTATATTTAGAAAAAGAATTTTCATAATTTAACTAAAAAAAACAGAACTAAATAGACATTTGGCTCCTTAAAGTGCTTGGTATGGTAATCGTATTTCTATCATAATATAAAGGTGCTATTAATACCAGTAATTAAATATTAAGAACTCTTCTAACAGATTCAAGCCATTACAATAATAGTGTTTCATTTATCGACTGTATGGAATCATATGTTTTTATAGCCACTTCTTGGGGGTTTGCCTATGAAAATAGAAAAATTTAGCAGAGCATGATATTCAGATCTCCTCTCACCCTATCAAGAGAGTAAAACAATCTTTGTTAAAACTCAAACTCAAATATGTTTGGCTTGTAAAACAAATTTTATAGTGCAGTAAAGCATCTAAAATAAAAGTGCAGTTAAAATATCCATAGAATTTGAAAAATAGTCAAGCAAAAACAATAACTAGTTTTCAGTGTGTTTTCCTAATTAGATCTATTTTTGAAAATGTAAAAACATAAATTTACCTATTTATAAACTATCACTATTTTCTTCAGTTACTAACCAAAACACATTTCATCAGGATGAAAAACTGATACTAATTGCTTATGTAACCTTCCTGCCAGGCAGAGCTGGCAGTAGCAAAGGACTGGGTTCTATATCTATATCTATCTATATCTATATCTATGGCTATGTCTACACTTGTAAATTTAGGTCGACTTTAGCTAAGTCGACTTAATATGTCTACACCTAAATTTTAAGTCGACTTAGGGGGCACCTTACAAAGTCGACCTAGAGCATCCACACTGGATGCCTAGGTCGACTTCTAGGGGCTAGGGGGACCTTGGGCAGGTCCACGGTGGCAGGGGGGCACCACTTGCCCAGTGCCAGGGGGCTCAGCCTTTGCCCCATTGTACCTGGGTACAAGGGGCAAAAGGGGACAGGAACCCTGGCAGGGAATAGGTGCCAGGCTCTCCCTGTGCCCTCCCCCCCCCAGCAGGGAGGGCAGTGGGGGAGTCCTGGAGAGCCCTAAGTCCTGGAGACCCCTAAGTTGACTTTAAATTGACTTAAGGCTACTCCAGGTCTGCACTGGCTCATGGAGGAGGGCTCAGCCAGTCCCCTCCACCTGTCTTCCGCCACCTTTGGGCCTCGCCGAATCCTGTCTGCAGGCTCTCACTGTCAATAGGTGCAGACCTTTTGTGTCTCCTGCTACCTGCTGGCATCACCATCCTAGGCACCAGCTGCTCTTGCTGGCTGCTAATTAGCTCCTCCCACCGGCCGCTTGCTGGCTGCTCCCACCAATCCGTCCTGCCAGTTGCTCACTAGTTCCCCCCCATCGCTCCTGCTGGCCACATACACCAACCACTGCTGGTCCCTCTTGTCTGTCTGTTGAGCTTTCCAAATTTCTCAAAGGATTTCAACTCTCTAATGATTTCAGCTCTGGATCTCAGCTCTTAGGAAAACCTTTCCACTGACACAAGAGCAACGTCTCTGCTCAAAATAACAAAAGACTCCCCAAGGAATCATTAACTCTATCTTTTAAAAACAACAGAGTCCTGTGGCACTTTTAAAGACTAACAGATTTATTTATCGCATGAGCTTTCATGGGAGAAAATCCCACTTCGTCAGATGCTTTGAAGCTCCCACGAAAGCTCATGCGATAAATAAATCTTTTAGTCTTTAAAAGTGCCACAGGACTTTGTTGTTTTTCTACAATAGACTAACATGGCTACCCCTTTGGAATTCTATCTTTTAACAATGGGGAGGGATTAAGCATTGCCAGAGGTGTAGGTCTTTCTCAGAGAAGTGAAAAATATACCCTATGTACACTGTGGTAGAGTAGATTCCGCCTCATTGTGTAAGAATTCTGCATTTCTCCAAACCAGTGCTGACTTTGCTATTGCCTCTTTCTTGTTTCATTTAAAGGTTAATGTTCTACATTCAGACTCTGTGCTTGCGAAGAAGAAAATGGAACTATTTGTACACATAAATTTGAATATTTTTGTGCTTGCAGGGTCACAGAATTAATCTCCAGCTTTAATAACACTCATACAAGTGTCTAATTTGATGTAGACATTTGATACTCGTATGAAAATTGGGCCCTATATGAGAACTGAGAAAAAAGAATTTGGATAAGTGTTTCTTTTGGACCTGTACAATTCTTAAAATTAGTGTTCAGAGGCAACTTCAGCTTGAAAAATGAAATTGGGCAAATTATACTTTTATAACAGTTGGTTTATTGATTTCCTCTTATTAAAACAGCAGCCAAGAGGCTGAGATATTATAGATAAAATAAAAATCATTGCATTGCATCCTATGAATTTCAATATTTTCTTAAGGGCTTTTAATTCTGTATTGATGGCATTTGACAGAGGAGGTATTCAAAGTTTCTACTGCCACATTTAAGCTTGTGGCAGGCTTAATAAATCTTAGAAGGAAATCAGAGATATGGCATTGCATAAATTACAATAAATTGTGTCTAATCAAATTAGCATTTATTATTATAGCTTTCATTTTGCACTTCTCATATTTAATAAAGCCCCATCTATAGTCTGTAGAACCCAGGGACTCTCATTTCATGACTATAGAGCAGCCAGGCAGCAAATACCTCTATGCTGACAGCAGCAGCTGTAACCCATTTGTGTTCCTTTACTTGCTGTGGACACAGAGCATGGGAAATCCCACTTCAATGGGGTTCAACATTTAACAGCCTCATTACTCCTGACTGGCTTCCCAACCTGGTATAAACCCAAAGGGACTTTTCAGAATGTGCTTAGGGAAGTGTGTGGCTCTTTGGTAGCTGCCTTGACTATTACTGATCTTTGCTCTGTGAACTTTCCTAATTTGGATCTCACCTCCTGACCCTGAAACCTGGCTCAGTTTCTGATTCTTGATATTGAATCATAGAATTGGAAGTGACCATGAGACGTCATCGAGTTCAGTCTGCTGCACTCATCGCAGGACCAAGTACCATCTAGACCATCCCTGACAGATGTTTGTTTAATCTTCTCTTAAAATTTCCAATGATAGAGATTCCACAACCTCCCTAGGCAACTTATTCCAGTGGTTAATCACCCTGATAGTTAGGAATTTTTTGCTAATGTCCAACCTAAACCTCCCTTGCTGTAATTTAAGCCCATTGCTTCTTGTCCTATCATCAGTGGTTAAGGAGAATAATTTTTCTCCCTCCTCCTTGTAATAACCTTTTAGGTACTATCATGTCCCCTCTCAGTCTCCTCTTCTCCAGAATAAACAAACCCAGCTTTTTCATTCTTCCCTCGTAAGTCAAGTATTCTAGACCATTAATCATTTTTGTTGCTTTTTTCTGGACTTTCTCCAATTTGTCCATATCTTTCCTGAAATGAGGCACCCAGAACTGGACACAATACTCCAGTTGAGGACTAATCAGCACTGAGTAGAGTGGAAGAATTACTTCTTGTATCTTACAATACTCCTGTAAATACATCCCAGAATGAAGTTTGCCCTTTTTGCAACAGTGTTACACTGTTGACTCACATTTAGCCTGTGGTCCACTATGACACCCAGATCCTTTTTCCACATAATCCTTCCTAGGCACTCACTTCCCATTTTGACCCTGGCATGGAACTTGATTACAAACTTCTCTATTAAGCTTGGCTTCAGGTTTGACTCTACTCTCACCCTTGCTCCCAACTGCCCTTTACAGAATCCCGACATTCACTGAAGTGTCAACTAATTAATTTTAAGACCTAGTTATTTAACTTTATTTTAAGGAATGACTGATCCAAAGAATTTTAAATTAATTAAAATAAGTACACTGCAAAAGAACATTAGAATTAGAATTAGAATATGCTGGGAGTTTCATTGCATTCTAGCCATTTGGTTAAGTAAAAAAAAGGCATTATTTTTATGGTTTCCCTTTGTCTGTTTCTAGAATGTACATGTGATGGCTGCCTGCTTGGCTGATATACAAGGGACTGAATCTAGGACCCTGAGCTAAAGCATGATTTGAAGATTAAAAACTCTGTAGTGTTGGGCAGTAATAATCCATATCGTCTGTGTACTGGCTTACAGGGGAACCTGTTAAACACACTCATCAGTTAAATACACAAAATAGAATTGAAGGTAATTGTTACTAATTGTGCACCTTTCAATTTAGCAAAGCATGCAAAGCAATAATTAAATATCACTGTCTCCTTGATCCCAAGAACTATGATGGTGTGAAAACATCTAACATTATTACTAGAAAGATAACATCCAACTAAAACACATCTTAGATCAAACTGTCAACTTTTACCCTCTTGCCTCAATCGCTGGTATTTTCCAACACTTAGTGTGTGGAATATGTGGCGGCTAGTGCCAAGAGTTTAATGTACACTATCACTTAATAAAAATAATTCTGAAATAAGATCTTTAGGAACATCACAAAGAGTTATAGCATGATTAGTGTATGCTTCGTCCATTAAAATCAGACTGCTGCATTATTTCAGAGCTGAGTTTTACAAACATTGGTGTATTTCCAGTTGTCAAGAACTTTCATATGTGGTAATTGAGCTTGATGGAATACACAGCATTAATCTTGTACTTGGGCAGTGGATCAGGAAGCCTTATTTACAGTAACTGTACAAAAGTAACATATTCACTTAGAATCTTCATTCAGAATCCTAGACTTTGTGGAACGTGTTCATGGCACTGAAGAGTCTTGACATTGCAGATTTAGAGGGTTTATAGTTGGAAAATACAATCAAGTATTTTTAATTATGTATTTGAAATATTCCATGCTGGAGATGTCTTCAGCATACTGAAAATATATGGGCTATTTCGAGAGCTAATGGGTTAGAAGAAAATCTCATCACAATACTTCATTTTCCGTTCAATTGAACGCTTTGGTCCTTTGCAATGACAAGCAGATTACAGACTGAACTTTACACAAATTGCCACTCTAATTAAATATTTTTGTTTCTGGCTGATCCAAAGTGTAAGATCCTACATCTAAACATTTGCAGCTTTTAGATTTCAAGAAAGGAAATTTTGAAAAATGATGTATTCCCATGGTCATGGTACAAATACAGGAAATGTACAAAATGACAAGAGAATCCCAAGGGTCAGAATAATTAAGGCACAAATTCAACTGGAAAAATTACAAAGAAGAAAGAACAGCCAAAAAGCTTCAAAAGGGATAGTTCAAGCATCTCATGTTAAAAAAAATATGTATGCAAATAGAACAGGGAAGGGATGCCCAAAAATAAATACAGTGACTAATTTAAGGCTTGCAGACAATAGCGATGCTAAGTTAAACAAACAAAAACCTGAACATGTGTAGGACCGGTGGAAATTTAAATCTAGAAGTGGTCAAATTTATTTTTGTTGAACTCATTTTGACAAAACTGTACATTTTTTGGGGGGGGGGGGGGGCTTCATTTTCAGAATTTCAACATTTAATGAAAAATGTTGAAATGAAACGAAACAAGCTTTTTCATTAAAATGCCATTTATTTATTTTCCCTTTCTCTCACTTTTTTTAGTGTTCCCCCCCAATTTTCCAGTGGGAAAAAGGCTGAAACTTTATAAAAAAAAAAAAAGAAGTTACTATATTTTTTTCACATTTTCTCTCATTTTTCCAACTGGAAAAAGGGTAATGGGGACTACAAAAAGTGAGAGCAGATGTTGCTTTCTTTAACTTTTTGAAACTTATATTTGCTGTTCATAATTTCTTCCAATAAAAGGGAAAGTTTGAATAAATATACTGGGGATAGGGAGAAGGAATAGTTTTTCTCGGATTACCGTGTCAAGGAATATTTGAGCATTGAAACTGGAAGAGTAGAGTTGAGGGCCTAATAGCATTTACATTTACAGGCCTTTTTGGCAGATGGAATAGGTATGACAGAGGTAGATCTGGTCGGCTTATTTTGGCAAAGTGCATTTACTGAGATGAATCTGTTTCAATGGAGATTTCATCTAGAAGACTTCTAAGGGCTCTTTGGTCCCTATAGACCACAGATGGAGAAAAATAGACCAGAACTAAGGCTATGTACACATGATCAGATTAAAGCGCAACATGGCAATCACGCTATAAAAAACACGTGACCTTTATTGCAGGAGAGTGCGTACACACGTTGCTCCTTGCAACGCAACAGAGTTCTTTGCAATTTCGCGGTGCAACGCAATGAATTCTGGGCACCTATCCCATAGTTCAATTTTCCCTGAATCGGCGCTTGGAATCCTGGGATGAAGGAAAGGAAATCAAAGCGCCATGGGTAAATTCTGTTTCCCGTGGTGCACTGTGTTCCCCTTGCATCTTCCTCATTGCTAATAGCAACTCAGCCTATTTTCAACAGTGCAGTGCCGCACTACTTGCGAGCAATCACAATTGCGACAGCATGGATCCTGCTCTAATCTCCACTGTCGCCTTCAGCATTCTAAATACATCTCGGCTGGTTGCTCAGTACGCAATGAGCTCCGAATCAGATGAGGACACTGAGGAGCAGGGGCTGCTCGATGCCCTGCAGAGCAACATCACCGCATTGCTCAGCTCCTTCACTGATCATCTGCACACAGTGCAACGCCATTTCTCGTCGCGAGAGATGAGCACCCAGTGGTGGGATCACATTGTTATGCAGCTGTGGGATGACGAGCAGTGGGTACAGAACTTTTGAATGCGGAAAGCAACCTTTTTGGAACTGTGTTCAGTGTTGGCCCCTGGCCTGCAACGTAAAGACACCAAACTGAGGTCTGCCCTAACCGTGGAGAAGCATGTTGCGATAGCTGTCTGAAAGATGGCGACTCCTGACTGCTACCGGTCGGTCGCAAACCAGTTTGGAGTCAGGAGGTCCACCATTGGATTAGCCTCTCACAAGTGTGCCGAGCCATCAATCGCGTTCTGCTACGGAGGACAATGACACTGGGCAATGTTCGTGAGATTGTGGACAGCTTTGCCGCCATGAGATTCCTTAACCCTGGGGGAGCAATAGACGGCACACACATTCCGATTTTGGCTCCAGACCATCTTGCGACTGAGTACATCAACAGGAAGGGCTACTTCTCCATGGTTCTGCAAGCTCTTGTGGATCACAAGGGGCGTTTTACGGACATCAATGCTGGGTGGTCGGGAAAGGTGCATGATGCCTGCACTTTCAGGAACGCTGGTCTGTACCGGAAGCTGCAAGGGGGTACCTTCTTCCCAGATCAAAAAATTACTGTGGGGGATGTGGAGATGCCCATAGTCATCCTTGGAGACCCAGCATACCCACTGATGCCATGGTTCATGAAGCCGTACACCGGGAACCTAGATCGCAGCAAGGAGCGGTTCAATTACAGATTGAGTCGCCTCAGAATGACTCTAGAGTGTGCCTTCGGCCGTTTAAAAGAGCACTGGTGCTGTTTGTATGGGAGGCTGGACTTGGATGAGGACAACATCCCTGTTGTAATTGCGGCATACTGTGTCCTTCATAACATCTGTGAAAATAGGGGAGAAAAGTTTTCCCCGGGGTGGGCTATGGAGGCACAGCATCTCAAGGCAGCACACGAACAGCCAGCCACTAGGAGTATTAGGGGGCCCAATGAGGAGCTGCTCGCATAAGGGAGGCACTCAGGGAGCATTTCAATGATGCTCTCCCATAGTTCACTTCAAGGACGCATCAAGTGCACCTTATGAGATTTTCACTGTGTACAAATAAAATCACTCTTCAAAGTTTTTGTTATTTTGTTATTAAGAGATGAAACGGGGGGCGGGGTTGGTGGGAGGTGTTAGAGGTGGGTGTAGCTGCGGGTCTCTAAAAAGTAGCTCTGTGAGGGACTGGATGTTGCAGTATACCAGGGGGATGGGTGGCCCTCAAAGAAATGCTTTGAAGGACTACGGGGTGTGGGAGGCAGACACGGCTGAACTGTCTGGAGTGGAGCCTGTACATTAATCACCTGGGTCTGCAAAGCAATCATGCTCTTGAGCAGTTCTGTTTACTCCTTCATGACGCTTATCAGTTCGTCCCTGTGTTTCTGCCTCCTCTGTTGGGATTCCTCTCTCCAGGCTCGATTCTCCCTCGCGGATGCCTCTGTTGCTTTAATCAGCTCTTGAAACATATTCTCCCTGTTTCTTCAAGCACGCCACTGAATGTTTCTCATGCGGACAGCTGGGGTAGACACCGGCCTTGTGAAGGTCGAATCTAATTAAAAAAATAATAATAAAGCTATTGTTAACACATAGCATAGAAACCAATGTAACCTTCCAGTAGCACATTCCACTGGAAGGTGCAGGGCAGTCAACATCCTATGCTTCACTGAAGCAGACAAGGTACGTCCTAATAGAAACCTTACTGGGGGCCATAGATGGAATCCGATATCTTGCTCCTCAAAGTGCCCCTGCCAGCTAGAATACATATCCTACATGCCACCGGATGCAAGCCAGGACCGTATGCTGCTGGATTGTGTGCTGCCATGGTTCCCAGTCCTGTGCTTTGCAGCTGGCGAGGCCGAGTATCCTTATATGGGAGCATAGACATATGCTTTCCCATCTAACCTGAGTAGGAGGCTCTGGAGGTACATCGAGGAAAACTTTAGAGTCCTAAATACAGATGATTTTTTGACAATCACTGCTTGTGTTGATGCACTTCTAATGAATGCATAGTAAAGAGCGTGCACAGCGGGGACCGAGACAGCAAGCACCCCAGTCCTGAACACTGATATTTTAGCAGGAGCCATAGATGCATGAAAGAGAAACTTACCTGAACCCCCCTCTGCCGCCTCAGAGGACATGCTGCAATTCATGTCTTGGGTGGACATCTCAGCTAGGGTGCAGAAGAGCTCCTGGCTGCATGCTGTTGCACTCTCCTCCAGGTCATCCTCCATCTCCTCCTCCTCATCGATCACGTTCTCATCCTGCTCGTCTCTGGCATTCAGTGGATGAGCGGGGGCCGATGTGTCCACAGGACTCTTTGCAGTGGTTGTGGGGTCCCCACTGAGGATGGCTTCGATCTCCTTGTAGTACCTGCATGTAACAGGCACTGATCCCGAACTGCAGTTTACCTCCTTCACTCGGTGATAGCTTACTTTTAGCTCCTTCACCTTTGATCTGTACTGCACAGTGTCTCTCTCATAACCTCTCTCTGACATGGCCCGAGAAATTATGCCATATGTATCGTAATTGCACCTGCTGCCACGTAGCTGCGCCTGCACAGCAAACTCTCCCCAGATGCTGATCAGGTTCAGCACCTCTGCCATGCTCCAAATGGGTGCGTGTCTTCCATGATGGGCCACCATTGCTAGTGAAGATCAGAGCTGCACTCCACTCCACGAGGAAGAGAACAGGAAGTGACAACAGAGGAGAAATTCGAAAATCCCGGGAATTGAAACAGGGCAGGACCTGTTTCGTCACGGCCACAGAGAGTGGGTGGGGGGAAGACCAGAGAGGACAACTTTGGAATGCTGGGACACTTCTGGAGGCCAATCATTGCGCAGTAAGCGCACACACGAGTAGAAAGGTGCAACAGCTGTTCCGCGTTAACTGCGACCACCCTCGTTGAGGTGGTTTTTCTATTGCGCTACAATAGGGCTGTTGATGCACAACAGCCCTATTGCACGTGTGTACACTGTTGTTGTTATCGCGTAGTAATGACTGTTAATGCGCGATAAAGTGATCGTGTGTACATGGCCTAAGAGTGTGACCTGTTTGAGCGCAAAATGGCTATTTTATTAAAAATGGGGGAGAGAGGGGGAGAAAGGGGGAATGTTCCATTGCAGAGTGAAAACAAATTTTGAAACCTCAAAAGTTGCTACAAAATGGAATTGTTATTCTCCATTCAATTTTACACAGAGGTACTTAAGTCCCCAGTCGTGCAAACATTTACATATGTGCTTAACCTTCCTAGTATATATAGTCTACTTTGGGATTACTACAGGCAAATAGGATTATTAACAGTACTAAAGTTAAGCATGTGTGTAAGTATTTGAAGGATTGCACCCAAAGGACTGTAAGCATGGGGTAACGCGGAATGGAGAAAAGAGCGGCCCTCGGTAATGGAAAGTCAGGTTAGGGACTACTTAAAGAAATTGAGGCTGACCGGTCTGTAGTTCCCCGGATCCTCCTTTTTTCCTTTCTTGAAGATGGGTACTATATTTGCCTTTTTCCAATCCTCCGCGACCTCCCCCATTCGCCATGAGTTCTCAAAGATAATGGCCAGCCGCTCTGCAGTCACGTCAGCCAACTCCCTCAGCACCCTCGGATGCAGTTCATCCGGCCCCATGGACTTGTGCACATCCAATTTCTTTAAGTAATCCCTAACCTGACTTTCCATCACCGAGGGCCGTTCTTCTCTCCATTCTGCGTTACCCCGTGTAGTAGCCTGGGAGCTGGCCCTCCCTGTGAAGACTGAAGTAAAAGAAGCATTGAATACTTCAGCCTTTTCCGCATCATCCTCAATGAGGATGCCTGCCCCATTCAGTAAGGGACCTACACTACCCCGATCCTTTTCTTGTTGCTGACATACTCGTAGAACCCCTTTCTGTTATCCTTCACATCCCTTGCTAGCTGCAACTCCAGTTATCCTTTGTCCTTTCTGATTTTATCCCTGCAGTCCCGAGCAATATCTTTATATGCCTCCCTTGTCATCTGTCCAAGCTTCCACTTCTTGTAAGCTTCCCTTTTATGTTTCAGCTCACCACAGAGTTCTCTGCTAAGCCACGCTGGATGCCGTCCACATTTGCTGTTCTTTCTGCACATCGGAATGTTATCTTCCTGTGTTTTTAACAGGGTTTCTTTAAAATACAGCCAGCTGGACACCTTTCCCCTTCAGATCAGCCTCCCAAGAGATCCTGCCCATCAGCTCCCTACGGGAGCCAAAAATCTGCTTTTCTGAAGTCCAGGGTATGTGTTCTGCTTCTTTCCTTCCTTCTATTGATCAGGATCCTGAACTCTACCATCTCATGGTTGCTGCGGCCCAGGTTGCCATTCACTTCCCCAATCAATTCTTTTCTGTTTGTGAGCAGATTTCTCTGAAGTTTTTCCTTTAAAATTAAAAAGAAGCAAGAAAATTCAATTTAAAAATGTTAAATTCCTGGTTTAAAGGAACAAATTCAGCAATTTCAGTAAACTTACTCTTATCTCTCTCCATTCTGCCTAATTATTGCACCAAGACACAGAAAGTGGCCTATAAGTCATTCATTAATGAAGAACTCCCTGCTATGGATTCATGAACACGTAGGGTGCGTCTACACTTGTAAATTAAGTCGACTTAAGCTTGCTTAAGTCGACTAAATTTACCCTGCGTCCACACAACAGTTTCCTTACGTTGACTTAAGCAACTTGCTTAAGTCGACTTAAGGAAAATAAAGTCGACTTAAGGAAAATAAAGTCGACTTTATTAAACCTCATTTTAATTCAACTTAAGCCTAAAGTTGACTTTTTAAAGTCGACTTAGGCCAGTGTAGATCTGGAGTAGCCCTAAATTGACTTAGGGCAACTCTAGGACTCCCCCACTGCCCTCCCTGCCGGGGGGGGGCACAGGGGAGCCTGGCATGCCTCCCAGAGGGCAGGGCTCTGCCCTGCTCACCCTGCCCCTATGCCCTGCCAGGGTCCCTGTCCCCCTTTGCCCCATTGTACCCATGTACAATGGGGCAAAGGCTGAGCCCCCTGGCACTGGGCAAGGGGTGCCCCCTCTGCCCCCAGGGACCTGCCCTAGGTCCCCTTAGCCCCTAGAAGTTGACCTAGGCATCCAGTGTGGACAATCTAGGTTGACTTTGTAAGTTCCCCCCAGTCGACCTTAAATTTAGGTCTAGATATGCTAAGTCGACTTAACTAAGTGGACTTAAAGTCGACTTAGCTAAAGTTGACCTAAATTTACAAGTGTAGACATAGCCGTAGGGAATAAAATTCACCTTCCATATGTCTTGTTTAACTTGGTCACTTACAGTATCTAAGTTATGAATTTTGGCTCCTTTTTAAAGTTATTGCATTGTACATTACTCTCTTTTGTTGTAACTTGACTGTTGTTTTACACGTTCAAATATTTTAGTCAGATAGGATACCCATGAACACTGTTATTGAAACCAAGGTCTGATTTGTGAAAATAAACAAATACAAAACCACTTGCCTGCTGATGCCAAATATAAAATTAAATGAACTTGCTTTGTTCTCCCATCATAAAGCCAAGATGCAAAGAAAAAAGGTCAACAATTTTAAACCAATATACCTTTTCCAGTGGCCAAGGAAAGCTAAATACTCCACAATCCTGTTAGCTAATGCAGCTGTGGCTTACAGCTGTGGAAGCCACCAGTAATGTGAATTAGCAATAGGCTGAACCTCATGGAAGTCAAGGTTTTTTTTTTTCAGCAGTTCACAAACTTCTTCTGAGAACTTTTATCTCCTGTAAATTAAACCCCTGCAGCCAAAACCAATTACATAGCTGCAGCTAAGGGATTAGTCATTTATAATAACAAGAATGTTGATGTATAACAGGAATTTTTTAAAAAAAAAAATCAAGTGTTTTGGAAGGGATATAAACCCTTTTGCTTCAGGGCATAAGCCAAACTTTAACGGTTGCCCACTCCAGGGTTTCTTGCAACTTCTCTTAAGCAGCTGTTACTGGCCACCATTGATTACAAAATACTGGTTAGAATACTGGTCTAACCCTTTGTGATCCATGCCCATGTTACTGACTAACTGGCCCTTTCCCAGTTGCCAAGCATAATTCCTTTAAAAATATTCCATGACAACTTTTACTGTTCTTTGTTACTACATTCCTAAGAGTCCTGGTCATGGGCTAGGATCCCATGGGGTAGGCCCTGTACAAACACAGAACAAAAAGCTGATTCCTGCCCCAATTCATGTATAACCTTACAGTTTAAGACAACAAATGACTACAGGCAGACAAGGAGATAATGAGAGTATTGCTCAGAATGATAGGGTGTTGCTCCCCTCTGACCAGCATTGTTCTGTGTTCTGTAGGCATCACAGAAGCTTTAAAGCTTCTGAAAGAAGATAATAAGGTAGCTTTGCTGATATTTACAGAGGGCTCCTCCTAAGCAGAATAGACTACATAAAATGGGGACTCTTGTTGATGATATGTCAAGGGGAGATCCACCATCCCTAGCAAAGTGATTGTTGGCAGTGCCATTGTTGGATAGTATGCACTACACTGGCCACGAGGTGAGACAAGCAAAATATCTATGGGATGCGATATAATTCTTTAGTGAGACTTTGGCTCCAGTGTCCACCAGCTGCAGTGTCTTGACACCGTCTAAATGGCAGGGGCAGATTTTAAAACTCTCCTAACTTCATGTCACCGAGTCAGTCATCTCAGGAGTCTTTCTCCATTCTCCTGGTCATCCAGAGAGGTGCGGGCTGATGCGGAGTGACACCATCTGGCAAAATGGATAAGTTTTCCACCTTTGTGACACATTTGTCTTGGGCTGGACATTCCAGGAGCCCTTGATGGTGCCAGACTTGGTCACAGTTGCCATAGTGAAGACCTGAGCCAGCATCCTCATCCTGCATCCACCAGTCACTGGAGCAATTGCTTCGGTCAATGCACTGACACAAGACTGGCTGCAGCAGTGGATAGTGTGAATGATGCTCTTGAAGAAGAACCCGGAGGGGTCCAAGAAAGGGTCTGAGCCTCTTGGGTTGCAAGTTCATATTGACAGTCAATCTTCAGTGGTTTGTGGAGTTTCAGAGAATCCAATTTCATCAGGAGATGCTGCTGCAAGCATGGAGATGAAATCTGCTCCATAAACTGATTGCACATCATCTCATTTAGAGGCTGAAATGTGCAGTAACAGCTCATAGACTGGCTACAAACTTGTAGACCAATTTCTCAGGCAGTTGTATTTGCCATCTGGATGTAATGAGTGTGCATAGTATTGTGTGTGGTGTAAAAGTGTGCTGCTAGTGCTTTTACTGACTCCTAGTATGATGCCAGAGTAAAGAAGATACAAAAGCCTTGGGTACCCAGTGCGTGGAGTAGGTGTATGTGTGCCAATGAACTGCAGTTGCCACTTCCAGACCTCTACCATCATGTAGACATCAAATGTTGCAATCCAACTGGTCCATGGGAAAGGTGGGCCCCTTACTAGCATCAGGGATGGGGCAGGTACAGTCAGAGAGGCTGAGAATTGCTGGGGACACACTTGGGTCCAACATCCTTGTCACCATTGTGGTTTTCTAATAACTTGAAGGCCACTGTGTCTTAAAAGCAAACTGGAAAAAAAGTATTTCAAGGCAACTCCTCTCTAGGTTTTTCCATGACCCACCAGGGCTCCACCTATTTCCCTTCCAGACTCCACTTCCTGGATTCTTAAAGGAGCCTTGCTTCATAAGCAGCTGTTGCCATAATACACTCTGAAAATAATCTTTGCAGCAACATTTTGAATGCATACGAGCAGGACAAGATTACATTTGTCAACACCAGAGAGAAAGATGTTGCAGCAATTAAGATTATAAGTGGCTGAGAGTTTTAGTTGTCAATGGCTAGGAGAGGTCACATATTAGAGTGGTTCTTGAGAAAGGCTCAAAAGATTTACACAATCTAGATGTGAGAATTTAGCAAGAGGTCCTAGTTGAAGATGATACCCAGGTTATGGACCTGAGTGACAGACAGGATAGTAGTTTTCTCAATAGCAACTGAGAAATTAGCTAGTGAGGAAAGCTTGGTGGGAGAGAGGGAAGGAATATTAAGAACACTATTTTAGCCATGTGAAGCTTGATCTGTCAAATCCTTCCATAAGGAGATGTCAGATAGACAGGCTGAGATGGTCATTTGGACAGGAGATAGATCTGTAAGTCATCAGCATAATGGGGCAGTTGAATTTGTGTTTTCAGATGAGATTACCTAGAACTATGGTGTACAGGGAGAAGAGAAGGGGGCCAAAGCCAGAACTCTGGGGAACCCCCACAGAAAGTTATATCGGGGAGGAGGGTATTGAGGAGGATCCTCTGAAGGAAAATGCTAAAAAGGATTAGGAGCCTTTGAACCCAAAGGTCAGCTTCAGCAGCATAGTTGGGAGTTAATAATCACCCCAAAATTTAGGTTTACCCAGCTGGGTTCTTAATAGATGATATATTTATTCACCCAAATTGTGTCCTTATTTTCACTCAGGCATCCCTATTGATGCTGGTGGGGTCCCACAGGCGTAACTGTGTGATGGCAATATATATCCCATCATATTTATTATATTATAATTATTCCTCCTCAATCTGTCCAGTCAGTTTTTCAATCTCTGTCTTTGCCGCTCTCTCAGGCTCTACTTTCCATTTTTTCACCTTATTTTTGATTAATTTGTTCCTCTGTTCACCGTCAAACACCGACCACCTCAGGAGCCCTAACACCATACCTATGACCAATATCATACCACTGAATGTGATGTTTTCCTTCTACATCAGATTCTTTAGTTCCCAAGAGAAGGTCGATTCCATGTGGTGCACTTCCCTGTCCCTCACCTTCACATTCTTCTATTCAATCTTGAACCTTTTCCAGCTCTCAAATAATAGCTTTGCCATGGTGTTCATTGGCCCATGTTGCAAGGAAGTCATTGTCTGAAAAACAGAAAATAACAACAAATGGGAGAATAAAAGTGAAAAAATGGTTCACCTCCCCATCAGCTTTCCCATTTGCAGAAGAATTCTTGAATACAGAAGAAAAAATTGGTATCCATGGACTGGCTAATTTCTTGCTAAACCAACTGACTGGATTGGGAGTCCGAGTCCATAAGTGTACATACGTGAAAGATGGACAATCTTTATGTTGAACAGAAACTGTTAGAAAGGACTAATGGGACCCAATACTGAGGTTGGTATTAAAAAAAAAAGCCACATTTTTAATCTCATCTAAACATGTGTTCAAAGTGTCTCTATCTTAATAGTAGTTTGGAAACACAAATGCATACACACAAAATACTTTACCTTCTGCAGAATGGATTCCTGGCAGAATTTTATTAGCCATCCCATCTGTAAGTGATAATTTTACAATGTTTTATATTGTAAACTATATGTTAAACAATGTTAACTTACAGTGTAAATTATAGTATTTACAGAATCCTAGGGATATCTCATGTGGAAAAAATATACATTTTCCTCCCAGTACCTCCTTGGACTGATCTGTGATTCAGATAGGTGTGGGGAGCAGAAGTAAATGTAATGCTGAACTGGGACAGGTATTTATGCCCAAAAGGACAGTTGGCAAGTTGTGCTTCACATGTTTTCTTCAGGTTAAATATTAATATAATAATATGATACATCCTCTGAAAATCTGAAATTCATTGAAGTACAGAACTGTCTTTTTCACTATATCATGGTATGTCTACCCAAACATCTTCTTTTAAAATGAAAGTATTGTATTATAAACCTCATACATTCCTTCAGCGAAGCACCGTTCTATAGTGTTTGTTAAATATAAGGGCTGATATTGAGGGGACTAGCCATTTTTATTCCATTTGGAAATTGTGGAATCACTTACTGTGCATCCTATAAACAAACTTTGTATCTGCAAATAAAATGCTGTAATATATAACATTTCTGGCTTTATACTTGGGAGAGCTGTGCTTTCCAGCAAATGTACAGCACACTGGAAAAACCAGTATTAGTTTTCAATGGATAAGTAGCAGGCTGTTTCCAAAATTATAGCTTAAGCTAGCAAGATATTTTTAAGTCTGAAGAGTGGCAACTTGCCGACAACCATGGTGAACTCATGCCAAATGCCAGGGTAATTATATACTTTGAAACAAAGACCCCACTGAGCAGAGTGCTTCTCTCCAATTTCCATATTTGTTCTCAGTTTGAACTAACAGGAAGGTGGTATGAAATTAGCTCTGGGACTTGACAATATGAACATATTTGAATAATTATCAGTAGTTTTCATTGTTTACTTACATGATGGATTTAAAGGCTTGTTCCTACAGCTGTAGAAATACACGGCTGGGTTGTCAGCTTCTGCTTGGGTGGAAAACTTGAGCAGGAATGTTTTGATTAGATGAATGACATACTATAATTGAGGATATAACTTAATAATGTCATTAAAAATCCTCTGCGGCAAAGATAAATCCAGAATCAACTTTGAACCAAGCCCAGGGAGACTGGCCCAAAACCCATCAAAGTCTCTGGAAATCCATTAATGTCAGTGGGCTTTGGATCAGGCCCTTCATCTTTTTCAGAATGGTTATAAAACATCTAGAGTGCTGCACTAAATTTTCAGATACAGTACTCAGCACATGCCCACTTTCCCTCTCCTGCATAAAGAACTCTCTCTGTTTGTGACAGGATTGAACATTGCCCAGTTGCTTCTATATAGTTGGCAAAATAAGACAAGAATTAAAGAGAGAATTTAGAGGGAGCATGAATGAATGAATGAATGAACAATGTTCTCAATAGAGCAATGTGGAAAATTTTAAGTAAATTAAAACAGCGAAAAGAAAATATGTTAAGGAAAAGTAGCACACTTTGTCTTTTTACCAGTTTGGCAAGAGATTATAAAATGATTGACTTTTTGTTCCACCGGATTCTGTGAAATTTCATCAAAAGCCTCCCACCCATTTCCGCCGAATTAAGTAACACTCACTCCTGGACAGCAAACTGCCTTTAATGTTGCTAACAAGGAACATACATATTTGTGTGTGATTGCATCTATGTGTGTGCGTGTGTAGCAGAGGGGAAAGTTTTGGCATTAAAGGTCCAATTTATTTCATGATGTGACTTCATGACAGTTCAGCTTTTTCTTTTCTCTCACTGAATGAGTTCTACCTCTAACTTCAATAGTGATCATGAGCCAAATGGTGGGGAGTTCATAGGGACACTGTGAGAAAGTATAAATCCCTGAACTTGATCTTGCAGCATTTCTGCAAATGGAAATCACAGTGGACCTGAGCAGGTCTTGGCATAAACCCCTCCATAGAACTTTGTTACAGGGTGAAATATAAGAAGTCAAATCCAATCCTTATCTGCCTGGCCTTCCTCTCAAATCATAGGAATTCTATCCCAGGATGAGGTGACTAAGAGGGAGAAAGACCTTCTGGGGCTTTCTGTTCTCAGTTGGTGGACTTTGCTTAAGGGGTTTGGGAAAGGACTAGGTGGACTAGGACTAGGTGGAGACAACCATTGTAGGAACTGGCCCAGGGAAGCAGTTAAGCAGATCAATTTTAGATTTAAGATAGGCAGCTGCTCCATGTTGTAGGATCTAGGATCTGTAGCAGAGGAGGGAACAGGACCCTTTATGTTGCCACTTACAACAGTTGTGTGAAATGCCTGCAGTGAAGACTGAAAGACTCTGCTACCCCTGGATTAAAGAGAAATGGGAAAGTTACAGACAGCCTGAGACAAGGCTATGTCCCAGCAAAGGGTTGAGGCTCAAAGAAGTGGATTGTCAGCTGGTGTTGCCCTCAGTTTTCAATATTGTTCAGAATTTTTACTTTGTCTACAGGGTCAAATTACCTATCACACCAGGGAAGACTATCCTTGGCTTGAAAGAAATATAGACTATATTGATCTTGTCTCATAGAAGGTTCAATGTTCTTACTTTCACAAGTGAAGGAGATCATGGTAATTCACTGAGATATTTATCCAAAGCTGACCAGTATAATAGGAAAGACAGTGGGCTTTGAATCAGTTCCTGGATGCTTAGACAAGAGAGCTTCTTCATGTTCTTTTGTATGGCTGGTATAGATCTTCAACTACAATTTCACCTGAAGTTGATAGAGCCAGATGGCTACATTGGGAGTGGCAGAATTTATTGAAGTGATGTCTCCTTTATATTTATAAATTGAGCAATATAGGTTTGATGATCTGTCACTCTAGAACCACAGAAAGTCCTTGATTTTTCCATTTGTGCATTAAATGACCACATGGTTGCTTCAGAGTTGACCAACATGTTCGGGGAAGGTCAAACCCAGGAACCTTCTGCATGGGATCCACTGCAAGGTGTTTATTTTTTAAGTCTTGTTTAGCCCAGTCTGCTTTCCAACCCTCCTTCTGTCATAGCCTGATTGCATGAGGCTAAGTGAATATTCCCAGAAAGGCTTGCAGGACTTAAGGTGTTGGGGGAAGAGTGTTGTTGAAGTCTTGGTGGACAGGAAGACATATGTTTTCCTGGATCTGCTGAGATTCATGGATGGAGTTTGCAGCAGTTTGGTTTATAGGTGGGGGAATAATGTTGGACAGAACAAGTAGCCATGGTGTTGAAGTTGACTTCAGGGTTCCAGTGATGCACTGCATCACTGTATTCAGCTGTGTACCAACAAGGTACACATTTTGATACACAATATTGAGCTACCAAATACACAGGTGCCATTGCAGATTTTTGCAATATTGATTCCAGTGCACCCCTTGGTTGTACCTGCTAGTTTCTGAATTATGTTGTCTCTCATTTTTGTCTTTTAAGTTACCTTCTTAAGGTCATGGAAGGTCAGACTGTGGTTGAGTTTCACTCCAGGATATGATGGGGTATAATCATTTCACACATTTTTACCACAGAGAGCTACTTTCAGTATGTTTTAGGCATTCCTATTACCAAGGTGGAATGTGTATACTGTTTTTTTTCTAGGATTTGGTTTAAGCCTCTATTTTATAAATATTATTCCATAATTTGAAGGTCCTAAATTAATGCTTTCTCAGTGTCATGGAAGTTTGGTGCTTCAATTGTCATAACAAGATCATCTACATATCCAAATTGTCACGATTTCATGAGGCATGTCTCATGTAATATTCAAAAGGGTGCAAAGGAGCTGTATTTATGTTGGTGGCTTGAAACATGAAACAGCTGAGGTTCTTTGTGCAATGAATTTTCAAAAAGCATTTCTACTCTTGCTATGGTTATCTTATTAATTGATCTAATTAATATATAATTAAACAAAGTCATGACAGCTTTATGAACAATTTATTTATGGTCCTGATAAGGTACACTTTCTTGCTAAACTCAACAATACTTGTTTCAGCTGCATTTTTACAGATGTCAGAAACTAACAATATGGTTTAATGTGCATCAAAACAGTAAGACTGGTCTTGGTCTTAACTCCATATAGTGGACAATTTTATTTGTAAATCACACGATTTGTATTATAGAGTAAGGAAAACCTGGCCACTGAGGAGTGGCCTCTAGTCATTGTATCACTTGTTTCCTCTTATAATATGAGTTAGGTTTATTATATTGCCACAGAGATGAGAGAAGAGGTAACGAGCTCATGAAATCTGTTTAACTACTATTTTAGTACCATCAGCTCAGCAGCTTTAGGACAGCTAGTACTTCCTGGGTTAGAAAAACTAGGAACTCCTAGGTTTTTGTACACTGTGACAGGATCCAGAGATCAGAAGGCTCTTAGATTTTCATGAAACCTTGTTATACTACTCACATCAGATGCTAGGAGATAAGCTCTCTAGATCTGGGATACAATTAAGTGTCCCAAGTTATAGAGCAAAACAGTTTCCAATATTACGTTGTAGCTTACCAAAAGCCCCACTTAAAACCAAGTGATACTAATATCTGTTGAGATGGACTGATCTAACTAAAATGTAGTAAATTCAGCCAATCATAAAAGAAATATGTGACAACAACAAAACTCAGCTCACTGTGATAAAGTTCTTCGGTAATCAAGGAGCTTAAAAACGCTTGCATTAATTAACACAGCATCATAACATGGACATTCAGTGCATCCCACTGAGTTCCTGCCTTTCTTGACTGTGTGACAAAATAATTGGACAGAGCTGTGTTTTTGTCTTTCTAAACATATCAGATATATTATTAAAGCCAAGTGAAGTATTTAAGATGAAGCTTTTTTTTTTCCCCAATACAAAAATGCAGATTTGGGTTGACCAAAACATTTCAAAGATTTATATTGAATTCACCAAACTGTTTGGAAAAAAAAATTATGACAAATTTGAAACATTTCCTTTGGGCATTGTCAAAATAAAAACATTTAATTTTTTATTCAAAGTGACTTTTTTGTTTCAAATTTGACTGATTTTATTTTCAAAAGATTAAAAATTTGAAAATGAATGAATGCAAATATTTCAGGTGAAACACACACACACACACACACACACACACACACACACACACACACACA
>ML685874.1:2674451-2690410 GCA_007922175.1 Pelusios castaneus | reverse complement strand
ACACACACACACACACACACACACACACACACACACACACACACACAATATAAAAAAAAACTATTTCCATGAACCAAATTTAAAAAAAAAAAATTGGGTCAACTCGAAACAATGTAAAAAAAAACCACAATTTCTTTTTATTCAGACAGCGAACTGAAAAATCGGTTATTTGCACAACTCTATGCATTATATCCCCACATATGTTTTCATACACTTGATTGTCTTTCTTACCATCATGTATGTATTCTCACATACCATCTCCACGGCAGCTTCGGAGAGGTCACAGTGTTTTCTATTTTAATTTCTCACCTGGCTTCTATTCTTTGGTAGTCATCTTTGATTCAGTAACTGATAAGTAAAGGGTCATATCTAAAGTATGGAGCAATAACATTTGTCATGTTCAAGTGCAATTTTTTATGATATAAATAAAGTTACTTAGATCTTCAAAAAGCTGCTACTTTTAAATCAGAGTGTTTAACAATTCGTAAAAATTTATCATTATTCTTTCTGAACATCTAGGATTGACCATAGATGGGGAAAATAAAATTATTATTTTTTATTTTGATGAAACCAGAGTTTTTCTTAGGTCATTTTTGAATAATGTGACTGAAGAACAGGTTAATAAAGATCTAGATAATTCAGAGGACAATTTTACAGCAGAATTGATCCTTTTTGATTTTTCTGTAACTTTTGACAGACTCTGGTGTTTCCCTGTATATTAATATAAACGTATCTTGTAGCATCTGTATACTGATGTATTTTGGGAATATTATTGAAAATTTTAGGAATAAATGATAGTTTGTCTTTTCATAGGCAAAGATTCCAAGTGATCTGAAGACAGAATTGACAAACAATGAGTCTTTTCAGATTTGTTTTTAACAAATAAGATTTTAAGTTTTAAGGCAAAATCTAGGCCCTCTGATGTGAAGGCATGTTTCACCATTGACTTCAATGGGGCCAGGATTTTACCCACTGATTATAACATTTTATTTTAACTCCTCTATATTGTTAACTCCTCTGCATTGTTAATTGTTCTGAAATATGGGGTTATAAGAATAATTAATAGCAATGAGAGATATACCTTACATTTTAAAAGCAATTTTCATCCATGCAGATAGATGATAACTCAGGGTTGCCTTTATTATAAAGGGTTTGCCACTGTAGCTATACTGGCAAACACTGTTACAAGAAGATTACAGGACCCTGACTACAACCTATAGCTCAGGTCCTATGTTTGTTCAGTTCGATAGGCACAACACTGGGAAACAAGATAAAAAAATAAAAGCAAACTGCATTTATTAAAAATACAGACAAGAAAGCAAAAAAATAGGAATGCACTAAGGCTTATGCCCCTTCATCAGATGGGAACCCTAGTTAAATGACTGCAGGCATGGAGCATATAGAGAAAAGACTTATGGCGGCGAACATAGTAGTTGCCCTGATGACGAGGTTCCAATTTGGGGGGGAGGGGGACTTAACCAGCTTCTTATACTTTTTGAACTTACTAAGTGGGTAATAGGCATGTACATCTGGTATTTTTCTACACTTATTTACAACATTTCTTTGGCCCGATCTTATCTTGTTGTTTTACAGAGCTTGCACGTTATGTCTGCTATTTAGTGGGAGCAAGGTATGACCTTGGTCAGTACCAGCTCTGTTTTGCTTATACCCAGGATAACTTTTGATTTGGGCTGATTAATGTTGTCCAACACCTACTAAAGTTTATCTTGTCACAAGGTCTTCTGGTGGATACTGCAAACACTCCTAGGGTGATGCAGTTGATACAAGTAAAAGGAACGATTATACTGGTTCCCAAATGAAATAAGCTATAGCGGCATGAGGACCTTTTTGCCAGTATAACTGAGTCTGCGCTAGCCCTTTTGCTGACAATAGCCATGTTGCTTAGCGGTGTGATTTATTTAACACTCCTAACCAGCATAGTTATGTCAGTAAAACTTTTAAGTGTGGACCAGGCCTTAGTACAGAGTTGGGACTCTGCAACTGTTAGCCACGTTAAGGATGGTACAGAGGTGAAGAGCAAAGTACAGACTCTCACTCATTCTACCAGAGCTGTTTATGCTCTTCATGGCTAACCATAGTAAAAACAAAAATATAACCTTATTATTAACATTAAAGCAAACAGGCCTGAATATGAATAAATACATGGATCAAATTTAATGTATAAATATGCCATTTTCATATACAATAGTGAGTGGCATTTCCCAGTCAAATATAGCTGACACAATATATCTCTTAGCAGCTCTCACTGGATGTGAAGAACCTGAAAGTTCTAGTACAGAGCCACGTTTTTTTTACAGCTTTTGATTTAAAGGGCACTGCAGATAAGGTATTTTGATCCCCAATTCTTTCTAAAAGATATGCTCTAAATAAGCCAATCATATACATACACAAAGGTTTAAGACTCCCCATACATCACTTCTTTTTATTTCTAGTCAACTGCCTGACAGTTTATTTGGCCTTTTTCATGCTGCCTGTGGAAATTTACAGTAATAAGATGGAATGCAGAGTCATATGAGCAAGTCCTGGTGACTCATTAGGTCTCTCCCTGGGCCCCTTCTATCTGAAAGTTTTCTTACTGGGCCATTAAGCAGGATATGGCTCAGCCATTCAGTCTGGGGTGTAGTCCAGAAACACATCACAAGTTGAAATACATACATTAAACATATCCATAACTTCCAATACAAATATGACACATGCACCTAAATAATATAAACAACAAGGAGTCCTGTGGCATTTTTAAAGACTAACAAATGTATTTATCGCATGAGCTTTCTTGGGAGAAAATCCCACTCTGTCAGACACTTTGAAGAAGGGAAACTAACAGAATGGGAGGAAATTAAATGCAGGGACATGTATGACATAGGATCAGGTCAGGCTGTAATGTCATACACTTCCTTGCATTTAATTTCCTCCCATTCTGTAAGTTCCCCATCTTCAAAGCGTTTGACGAAGTGGGATTTTCTCCCACAAAAGGTCACGCAATAAATAAATAAATTTGTTAGTCTTTAAAAGTGCCACAGGACTCCTTATTTGCTTTGCTGAACTAGACTAACATGACTACTCCTTTTGGAACTAAACAATATAATCATTCTTAGCAAATTATAACCTTTTCATCAGTACCTGACATGACATATCTCATGAATTATTGTAATTTTAACATTTACGTAAAATAATATCATAAATGTCCCCCCTAATCCAGCCAGCATCACACTGAATTGATCCCAAACTGCATTTATTTGGTGAAATAAACTATTTGACCACATTTTTTTTGCCCCGTTCTTACATTATATGTTGTCATTGAATATAAACCCCAGGTTTGTTCATTTCTAGTATAAAAATTAATAGTGGTCTGCAGTGAACAAATAGCAGGCTATGTCTACCCTTGTTAATTTAAGTTGACTTTAACTAAGTCGACTTAACTAAGTCGACTTGAAGTTGACTTAGTTAAGTTGACTTAGTGTGTCTACACTTAAAATTAAAGTCGACTTAAAGGGGAACTTAAGAAGTCAACCTAGAGCGTCCACACTGGATGCCTAGGTCGACTTCTAGGGGCTTAGGGGGACCTAGGGCAGGTCCACAGAGGTGGGGGGGCACCCCTTGCCCAGTGCCAGGGGGATCAGCTTTTGCCCCATTGTACATGGGTACAATGGGGCAAAGGAGGTCAGGGACCCTGGCAGGGCATAAGGGCAGGGTGAGCAGGGCTCTGCCCTGCCCTGTGGGGGGGCATGCCAGGCTCCCCCTGTGCCCCCCCCCACAGGGAAGACATTGGTGTAGCCCTGGGGTAGCCCCAAGTCAACTTAGGGCTCCCCCACGTCTACACTGGCTTAAGTCGACTCTAGGGAGTCAACTGAAGCCTTAGGTTGAATTGAAAGGAGGTGTTATAAAGTCAACTTAATTTTAATTAAGTCGACTTTATTTTCCTTAAATTGACTTAAGCAAGCTGCTTATGTCGACTTAAGAAAACTGTAGTGTAGACGCAGGGTAAATTAAGTTGACTTAAGCAAGCTTAATTCAACTTAATTTACAAGTGTAGATGCAGCCTCAGAGTCTAGTCTGCAATGGAATGGGATGTAATTTCCCTGTCCAAGAGGGCTACAAAGTGCTCAAGCATGTGAGTGGCCTCATTGAATATATTCCTACTGAGTCTTTTTGACACCAACCTCACTGCTGAAAGTCTCAACTACTGCTGCTAAAATCTGTCTTGTTTGTTGATGCAGTTTCCTCTTTGAATCATTCCACACAGCCCGCCATTGTGCTGCACAACAAATTCAAACTTCTTGTTTTTGCCAACAACATCCCCTAGCCCCAGCCTAAAACTCAGCCATGGCTTTTTCCATGCCTCTCACCCATTTTTCTCTGGTTATGACAACTACCTCCTTTCGCCTTTCATCTTTCTTTTGTAGGCCCCTGTCAGGAATCAGAGCCTGCACCAGAACTTGTCTCTGGGCAGCCTCATCAGAACAGTTGGCCTGCTTCAGGATGCCTGATGACTCACATCACCTGCTTGGCTGCAGAGGCCAGAGGTCTGGCTCTTAAACCAGCTGCAGCAGCAGCTCATTGGCTTCTCATAGACTCTAAGGTCAGATGGGACAGACATGATCATCTAGTGTGAATGCCTGCACCAATGAAGGCCACAGAACCACATCCACTCACTCCTGCAATAAACCTCTACCCTATGACTAAGATATTAAATCCTCAAAATATAATTTAAAGACTTTAAGGTATAGAAAATCCACCATCTCTGTGCTTACACCACTGTGCCTGCTCCTGTGTTACTTGATTCCTGCTAACAAGTTCTGAAGGGGTAGCTGTTTTATCTAGTTCAGCAAAACAAGGAGTCCTGTGGCACTTTTATAAATAAATGTGTTAAAGTCTTTAAAATTGCCACAGGACTCCTTGTTTGTTTTGCTGATTCCTGCTCTTTCTGTACTGCATACAGTCTTACCTTTGTCCTGCCCCTTCCTTGAACCCCCTTGTCTAATACCTGGCTCATTCCTGTTCCCAACCTCTGGTTTGACTCTGGCTCTTGACTACAGGCTCCAGCTTGACCCCTAGCTCTGGTATTCAGTTTCTGCTCTACAATTTGACCAAAGGTTTTAGCTCCTGACTAATATGACTTTGACCCTGACCACTAAGACGCCTGGCTGCTCTGACCACTAGGCTAGACTGTCCTCATCTCAATCAGCTGACAACAGTTTAGCACTTTCTTCCTTTGCTGCCTCTTATTCTTGGAATCCAATACTTAAATCAGTTTGCCCATCTGCCTCCTCCTCAGTTTTGGCCTGATCTGACTCTCATTTTAGTTAACAAGAGATTTCACAGTGATATCAGGGAGACTTTGATCAGACCATTAAGTACTTTCTAAAAACTCATTCCTGCCATAAGGGTGGAGAAAAAATAATTAAAAAGAAGCAAAGCAAATAAACCAAAACAAACAAGGAGTCCTGTGGTTAAAAGTGCCACAGGATTCCTTGTTTGTTTTGCTGAAATAGACTAACCTGGCAACCCCTATGGAAAAAACAAACCAAAAAGACAAATTGGAATCAAGATGTGCACACAACTTTTGGAATAACTGAATGATCTTATGATTACAATGTGAAAACAAAGCCAGAACAAAATAAAGCTGTGATATACTTTTGGATGAAAATCGACCTGTGGATAAATATCACAGAATGATATTTGCACTTAGATAGTGCTGTCTGACCAAGGATTTCAAGGGTGAAAGCTTTACAAACAATGAATTAAGCCTCTCAATGTGATGTGAAATAACTCAGAATTAGAGCTGCGGAAAGAGGGTAAAAAATTACTGTGGAATATTTTTGGCATTTTCTTTGAAACTTTTATGAAAACTTTGATCACCTCCACTAACTATTATCCTCATTTTATTGGTGAGGAAACTGAGGCCTGGAGGTTAAAAATGTATATTTATTTTTTCCACAAAATTTTAATGTTTTTGCTCCTTTATCATCTGTTCCAATCATGCAGAAAGCATAATTGAAACAATCTAGGAAATAAATATTTTGATCTTTCAATTAACAATATTATTCTGATCCTAAGTGCTGCATAAATCACTTCATCTTTGAGAATCTAATAAAAATCTATTTTAAATAATATCGATGAAAATTAATACTAACAATCTTATTGAAAGTTCGTGGACTTTTGTACAATTATTTTATTTCCTTCAGGACCTGTGGTTTAGGTCTGTGAGTTGGTAAAACATTTCATTTTAAACCTATCTCTTCATTGCCAAGATTATTGAGCAGTTCCCAGTAATCTCACTGATTCATTCATAGCAGCAAATATGCTGCAGGGCATAAGATCATCACTGTTGGGAGATGTGGATATACCTTGAGCTGTCTTTAGAAAAAGCACACAACCTGTTAGGCAGGTAGTGCACTCATGGAAATATGTGTTGGACTGAGGAAATGATACTGCAGTATCTGGTGCAGACTCAGAGTTGCTCTTTGTGATTGTTACTGCTACAGGAAGCAGAGATAACCTGCTAGTCCCGTGTTTGGAGTTTTGAGTGAGAAGATCTGCACTTTATTATCGAGCTGGTTGGAAATTTTCCATTGAAATGTTTTCCTGTCTTAAAATGCTGATGCAGTGAAAGTGACAGATTTGCAGAACCTTGTTGATTTAAATAGGTTTCCATTTAGGATGAAAACAAAGCACAAAGTGTTTTGATGGTGCTGAAATATTCCATTTCAAAAATCTCAAAATGGAAAGTTTCATTTTTTTGTTTTGAAACAACATCTTGTTTTGAAATTTCTTTTCATATTGTAATTTTTTAATGCCCAAATTGGAATGAAACATTTTGATTAACCTGAAATTTATTTTTAGTAGGAAAAAAGTGTGAGAAATTTGGATTTTTTTGGTTTTAATTTGTGGAATTTCACAGAAAATGAAAAAATCAGCTTGGTGGTTCTCAGGGTACCCAGGACTGTGAATCACCTGGTGACCTCCTGCTTCCAGCATGAGTGAACTTTGCCTGTGTGTGGCTGTGTGTCAACTCCCTGACACCATCAGTCTTTCAATCACTTAAGCACTTTACTCTGGGCTCTGCCACCCCAGTCTTTGCCTTGCAGTTTAACAATAGGTGCACTCTAGCCAAGGTCCTGAGGGCTTCTGAATCATTCCCCTGTGAGATACAGCCCTGGATACTGGTTATTCACAGAAACCCCGGATCTTCTGTCCCCAAAAGAGCAGTGTTCTCCCTGCTTTGTCTTGTACTAGCACACCAACAATACGCACAGCAGTCATGGGTACATTTAATAATAATACATATATTTAAGAAGGAATAGATATTCTACTGGAAATAAGAGAGTGTTATAGAAACAAGAGAGGACAGGAAGCAATGGGCTTAAATTATGGCAAAGGAGGTTTACGTTGGACATTAGGAAAAAATTCTGTCTGGGTGATTAACCACTGGAATAAGTTGCCTAGGCAGGTTATGGAATCTCTCCATCATTGGAAGTTTTTAAGAGTAGGTTAGACAAAAACCTGTCAGGGATAGTTTAAAAGGGTACTTGGTCCTGCCATGAGTGCAGGGGACTGGATTCTATGACCTCTCATGGTCCCTTCCAGTTTCTATGATTGTAGGATTCTATGACTCTAAACAATTGGTTACAATACAAAAGCTCAGAAAACACAAACTCAGAGATAGCTACCTTTCCTATCTAATAAATAAGTAAGTTTAGACTGTTGCAGAACTGCCTGGCTTTACAGGAACCAGGATTCATTTTCTCATGAGATCACTGAAAGGATGCAGAATACTTCTCTCTCCTCTGTGTTTTAGTGAAACAGTCTATTGTTTCTATTCATAGACAAGGCAAACCCCGTCTTGAAAGTAATAAATGAAAGTTATAACAAGCTGTTTTGATTGTTTGCAGTTGTGTCTGATGGTTTTCCATTTAAAGGCTTAGTATTGAGCCAGGTTAAACAACTGAGGCATGCATTTCTACACTGGCTAACATGGCATGGTGACAACTCCCTCCTGCCTGAAGCGTCATTGCTGAGACTTATTAATGCTTGGTGAATACTTTTTACTGCAAGTCCAGGAACCATACTTTTGACACAATTACACTATTCCATAAGTGATAACTGTGCATAAATCTTGCAACGATTATGGATCTTGTCAAGTTATGAATTTTCTGTAGGTATTTGACATGCTAGGCTTTATGTTGTAGTGAGTTTGTCCGGTCTGAGGTGAGAGTTATTTGCAAAGAACAGGAGACCCTTTGCCTAGGAGCTTCTATATCACATCCAGCATCTGCCTAGCTCTACGCTAACCATACCCACTCATCCAGGGCCGTCCCTAGGGGGGAGTGGGTCCAGAGCCAATGGGCCTGGGGGGCCCCCACGCTGGAGGGGGGAAGGGTGGACCTGGGTGGCCCGCTCTGCCCCCAGGACCCCGGCAAGCCGAGGCCCCGCCACCAGTGGGAGCCGGCCCTGGCCGCGGCCCTGAAGCTGTTGCCGGGAGCTGGCCCTGGGGAAGCTGGCCGTGGCCCCCAGCAGCCCTCCGCCAGGCTGCGCTTTGAGCAGCCTGTAGGCTGGCCCCTGCCCCGCCCCCAGGGTGGAGCAGCAGGCCCAGGGATGAGCTCCCAGTGACAGAATGGCCTTGGGTCCCCGGAGCCAGCCCCAGCCAGGACCCCAGGCTGCTGCCACCAGCGCCAGGCCAAGGAGCGGGCCCTGAGGCCGCCGCTGGGATCTGGCCGGCCGAAGCCCCACCACCAGCTAGGGCCGGCAACAGGCCAGCCGACCATGTGAGGCAGGCCGGCCAGCCAAAAGGCTGGGCTCTGCTCGACTGCCCCGTCCCTGGACTGGCCTGCTCCGCCCTGGGGGCGGGGCAGGCCGGCTCAGCGCTGGAGGCTGGGGGAAGCCTCCTGCCTTCCCCCAATCCTCCGCCTTTGGCTTGCTGCCCAAGGCAGGGAGGGCAGGGCAAAGTGCGGCTGTAGGGAAGGGGGGAGCTGTGGCACAGACCCTGCACTGCCCCACTGGGAGTGGGACAGCACGGGGCCCACATAACCGTGGGGCCTGGGGCGATCGCCCCATTCGTCCCCCCCAAAGGACGGCCCTGCACTCATGCCACCTCTGGCCAACCACCATTCCTTCTTCTGTACTGCTGCTTAGAGAGATGCTATGGTATTTTCCTTCATAACATCCAAAGGAGTCTCTCGGGCTTTATTTTGCTTATATATCTAGGTGGGAGATGGAGGATTGAGCTCCTAGTACACAAAGGGATTAACTGAGGGTTGAATTCTCATTTCCACAGTATGTCCGAATGAATGCTTCAGTTGGTTGAATTCTGGTTTGATTATTCATATGATTCATTTTAATTTTTCCTTACTACCCTACTTGTGCTAATTTCACCAAAAAGCCCTGTCTTTGCATGTACATTAATACCATACAAGGGGTCCATTTTAAAATATATATTTAACAATGTTTCAGACATGCATCATTCAAAAGACTATGATGCCTTCTTCATCTCAACAATTTCAGCTCTGTCTGGAGGACTATCAGCTCCTGCTGTCATGGAACACCCCGATATGCATTGCATTGATGTTTATATTTTCACTACATGATCAGCCATTGAAGTCAGGAACAGACTAATAAGAGGCAATATTATATACTGGTAGCACTCAGATACAGATAACATTTTAGAAATATTACCAAACCATGCAATCTACTAGTAAAGCTGCAACACAATTTTGTAGATGGTTTTTCTGAGTGTAACTCTGCTTTGCAAGCTAATAGACTTCAGTGGGAATTTTGCTTAGTAAGGATGAAGGTTGCAAGATTTGACTCTAGAAGTTTGGAACCCTGAAAAACAGCACCTAAAGACTTGGAATAGGAATTTTATACACACTTCCACAATATAATCACTTTAGTAAACTTGTTTATACAGAGAATCCAAAAATGTCTGTATTCTTTCACATGCTTTGTCTGTTTACATGCAGTATCATAAATGTTGTGACATCAAATATATTTAAAGTAGCATCTAAAAAATCAAAATCAGTGGACATTTAGCTTGCTCTGTCAAGCTGCTATCCATCACCTTGCTTTTTTACTGGCTCTCTGAGCTGTAAGCTAACCACAACGGAATCATTATTTCAACTCTGGATCAGTCAGTAAGTGGTAGCCCTATTGTGTCAGATTTTTCCAGATGTGGAGATATGTCTTAGCTTCATAAACATCACCCTGGGTCTAATCAAAACATATCCCATTCCAAACTTATACTCTTTAGGTTTTAGTGCTATCACATGATGAATACTTGAAGGAAAGCATAGTTCTCTCTCATTCTAACTAGGGTGTGCTCTTTTTAAATGACTTAAAGGTTGACCATGGCTGTACATGTGTGGGCATGCTAAAAAAGTGAAAGCGTATATATAGGTATTTCTACTCTCCCTAGTGCAATTGTACATGAGGCAGCAATAATGCAACTACTTATGCTCCATAAATGCAAAGGAGGAGTAGGGCTGCTATATATACCAAATGGAATGGGGGTGTCTGGATAGGTAAGAGGGTATAATCAGGGCCATCCCTGGAGGGGGGCCAGGCCCTGCGCACCTGTCCTTCCCCTGGGCTGGCTGCTCCACCCTGGGAGCAGGGAGGGCCGGCTCAGAGGCTGGGCTTCATGCTCCTTCCCCAGCCCGCTGCCTTTGGCTTGCCGCGGCCGAAGGCAGCAGGATGAGAGGAGGGTGAGGAGGGGCAGTGGGAGAACCATGTAACTGTAGGGCTCAGGGCAGTCACCCCACTCTGCCCTCTCTGCCCAAAGGACAGTCCTGGATATAGCTGGGCCCTGCTTCCCATTCCTATCATCTACTGTCAGTGGAGCTGCACTTAGGGAATCATGTGCTATGTGTTTAGAAAATCAGATGATAGGAGCCTTACAAATGGCTCCTCTACATAGCTAATAGTGCTAATGCCGAATGCTTTCCATGGTGCTCCCAAGGCATTGTGCTTTATGCTGGCTTAATGCAAAATGCACAAATTTATGGAAACAGTTCACTCATGGGTGATACAAGAAGTTCCCGATCCTTGAAAGCTAAACACGTTAGTCATGGTCTACCAGCCTGGGAGGGAAGGACAGAACCCAGATTTCCCAGGTGACAGCATTACTATTTTTACTTTGAACATGGATGCCACTCACAAAGAAATCACAAAAATTCTGGTGGTATTATAATCTCATGTCAAGTCTTTTATTCCTAGTGAGTATCTCACCGGGATCAAATACCTTGAAAAGCAGTGTCTGGATATGTGTCCTATCATTGCCAAGGAACAACAGAATTATTGCTGACACTAAGGATAGCACCTGTTTGGCAAAGATTCAAAAACAACCCATCTGGTAGAGTATGACACATGCATTGATAGCCTGGATGGAGTGGCAGACTGCAGAAAAGGCAAATCTTTCCCCGCAATTTCCAATAACAAAAATGGCAATCAGATGAGGCAATTCTAGATTTAGTCTGCATTTATTTCACATTTGGGTTAGTTATAACTACTTACTTAACCACTTAGTAAAAATAAGATAGGAAGAAATATGAATCTCCAGTAAAACACAAAAACAACCCCTGACTTCATACAATGCTGTGGTTTTTATAAAGGAGGAAATATTTACATAATTTTATGGTTCAGGGTCCACATTCTGCTGTCACATACACTCACACAAACCTGGAGTAACTCCTTTGAGATAACTACTTTGTTTGGATTTACAGCAGTAAGCGAGAGCAAAATTCAATTTAATGTGTCCATTAAACTGTCAGTAAAGAGTATTAGCTGGCCTTTTTGGTGTTAAAATGAATATATGGACCTATTAAACTGTAAATCAGAAGACCTGGGTTCTATTCCTGGATCTGCTATTAGTTTGCTGGATGACCTTGGGCCAATCACATTATGTTTTTGTGCCTCCATTTCTCCAGCTGTAAAACAGGAATAATGATACTAACCTCCTTTGTAAAGCACTTTGTAATCTACTGATGAAAAATACTGTATAAATACTGGATTTTATTTTATGTGTATCTCCATATCTGGTGTCTAGAAATTATAGGTACAAAGAAAACCCCTTGGAGATACATGAGTAGTGAAAGGAAATAGTTCCAAAGGGGTAGCTGTGTTAGTTTAGTTCAGCAAAACAAACAAGGAATCCTGTGGCACTTTTAGGCTATGTCTACACTGGCAAAGTTAAGTCAACTTTAGGTCAACTTAAAGTTGACTTAAATTCGACCTAACAGAGTGGTAATGCTTTAAATCAACTTAAGTCGACCTTGTTAAGTTGACTTAACAGCTTTAAGTCAACTTAATAAGGTTGATTTAGCACTAATCCCCATAGACACTGGCTTTAAGTCGACTTAAGAAGTTGACTTAAGTCTTAAGTCAACCTCAGAGGAGGTGTTATTAAGTCGACTTAAACTCTTATTTAGTCGACTTAAGGAAGGGCTTAAGTCGACTTAATAAAAGCCCCGTGTGGACGCAGCTTTAAATTAACTTAAGCCTCGTTAAGTCAACCTAACTAACCAGTGTAGACATACCATTAAAGACTATTAAATTCATTTATTACGTGAAGATGGGGAATTTACAGATGTACTTAGTTATATACCCTAGCAAGCATCTTTGTTTGTGAACTGATATTTTAGACATGGTTGCTACAGACCATAGTAGATTATTACTTACTACAATTGCTTACTGCATCATGGTTCTCACTATTTGATGAGATATATCTTTTTCTTAGTGAATTTTATATTTATGAAAGGTTCTGGATTAACACGTCTGGAGACTAAAGGGTTAAATCTGTAAACTGATACAGTGCCAGGAAATGATAAGGTATGCATCCCATCCATTGCTCCACCACTGGGCCTAAAATTTTACTTTCTCACAGCCACTCAGTTCCCTCACCAGTCCACTGAGATTGTCAATGGCAAATTATGCTTGTTGTGGCGAGAATTTTGTATACTATAGTTCTAATTCATGTATTTGTTTTAATGCACATTATGTGTAAAAGTACCACCTGCACATCCAATAATCTTTTAGTATTTGAACATTCCAAACTATCATGGGCAGATGGAATTTTTGAAAAGCGAATGGTGCCTATAAGTATATTATAATGCAGAGCACAGATTATTCTTCCGAGTAATGCACTTCATGGGAGGTTTGATTTTTACTTCTGCGAGAATCTCGCATTCAGAAACAAGCCAAGCTTTTGTGGGTCTCTCTCAGACCTCACTGCAGCCTTATTTATTTATTTATTTATTTTTGTAACATGCTATAAGATGTATAGCATACATATTGTCAAAATGTACGGATAGTACTCCTGGTCAGTAACTGAGGAGTTTTTACAAGCATAGCTTCTGGGCATTGAAAGCAGCAAGAAATAATAAGGAAAACATACTCATCAGCAAAGTGTATCACTGGGGGAAAAAGGCCAGGTGGAAAGCATAAATATGAACAATGTTACATGATCTGCAGGTGCTTATAATAATTCGGTGAAATGGCTGATGACGGCAGCTCTGTCAGGATACCGTATGCTTTCCCAAAAATGAAATTAATCTGATCTGTTTACATTCCTTATTTTTCTTCTACTATGCACAATTTGTTCAAATGCTTTTAACAATGGCCTGGGAAACTGCGTTTCAGTGAAGTGTCTTGGAAAAGCTAGATTTTCAAAAGGTGTTAGTAACCAGAACACATTCCTTTTACGTTAGACTTAGCACTGTAAAGTAGAATTTCTAGGTGACATGGGCAGATGGCTCGTGTGGGTGATAGTCTGCAGAACAGATTGCAAAATACAATGTTGCAAAATGTGTAACCCATATGACTAAAACAGACTATTTCTTTAAGAGACCTATTGAGGGTGGTTTACTGTTGCTGGGAAGATTAGCTGTCCAGAACCAGAAATTTCTAGAAACAGAGAGTGGTAGCATTTGAGCATGCTCCACAGGGTTTCCTGGTGTGGTCAAGTCAGACCCCATAAGAGCAGCAGACAGGAGTCAGGAGTTGCAGTGAGAAAAGGCTATGTGCTCAGTGTGCAAGGAGTGGACAGTAGATGTTTTCTCCCCCTTATGGAGTCTTCTGCAGCAGAGTTCGTGCACATGCATATGTGACTGAGGGTGGTTAACCAGTAAGCTGACCAGATGATGCTGGTTCTAGAAGAGAAAGAAAAGGCTGCATGGACTTCTACTGAAGATTCCGGCAACCAAAAAAAAAGAGGATAGCTCCTTCTTTCCAAACAAGCTTTTGGACTTGAACAGAGACTATAGCTGAGATCTGGGTGAATTCCACCTAGACTTTGGGACTCTTAGGTATCTTTCTCATGGTGTTTCTCTGGGGACTGTTCTGTTTAAATTCATTTTGTTTTCTTGGGATAAGATTTATTAAGTTAGTAGTTAATAAAGTTCATTGTTATGTTTGTTCTTAGTAATATTTTAATGTGGGAGGGTAACTGAGCAATTTTTGTTGGGAGTCCTTTTAGACTGAATCCTGGGTCTCCAGCTGCTTCTCCATAGGAGTTAGGGTTTTATTTATTTATTTAGGCACTGGAGAAGGGCTAGTAAATGAACTCTAGCCCACTGGAAGGTTACATAAGCAAAGATAATTTCTTGGTTATTCTACATGCAAGAGATTAGTGTCAGCAGGTTCAGTTTTCATGTGTGATTATTTGGAGCATTTGGGCCTCAATAAAAGTCCATTGGAAAGACTTCCATTGACTTCAATAACCTTTGGATCAATGGCTATGTCTACACTAGAAAAGTTAAGTCAACTTTGTTAAATAGACTTTAATAAGGTCGACTTGAAGTCGACCTTATTAAAGTTGACTTAACAAAGTGGACTAAGTTGACTTAGCTTTAAATCGACTTAGTCCACTTTGTTAAGTCAACCTAACAACCCTTAAGTTGACTTAATAAATTTGACTTAAGGGTTACTTCATGTCCACACCATCCTTAAGTCAACTTAAGGGTTAAGTCAACTTAATGAGTGGTAGTAAAAAAAGTCGACTTAAGCTTTCATTAAATTGACTTAAGGAATTTCTAGTGTGGACATGGCTTAATTTAAGTCGACTTAAGCCTCTTTAAGTTGACTTCAATTGCCAGTGTAGACATAGCCAATGAGCCTTCTGGGTTCAGACCTGAAACGTACTGAACACTCTGATCTTAATCCTGTAGACATCTTTTTGTTCTTGCATGCTTAAAGATAAGTTTCATTTTGAACATTTAGGAAGATTAGTCCCATTTACTTCTTACATGCAGGATGATTTGTTTCCCCAACATCATCCACAAAACTTCTGAAGTTTATTTCAAGACAAGATTCTCTTTTCTAGTTGTGTGCTCTTCCTTGTTGACCTCATCTCTCTCTATTCACTTTGTATGTAAATGTGCTTAAAATGCTTAATTTAAAAGCCAACAAAGACATAGGTGAACAAACATCTTTTGTCTGACAGGAAACCTATTTCTCCACTTCTGCTGTGATACAGAAGCTAAAAACACATTTTTAGGATACATCCATATCTCCTGACATCATATCAGTACATATATTTCACAACAATATTAATGACCAGTGTGACTGTGGCTTTCATTTAAGACCTGACATGACATTTATAGGTGAACAAGATTGCACATATCAGGATCGGAATTCTGTAACCACCTGGACGGCTGGCATTGAGGAGTTCTTAGGTCAGCAAAACCGATGGACAAAATATGCCATAGAAGAGCTACATTATTTGTTATTCTCTTAGATGGAAGGATGTTACAGAAGTGCAGGTATTATGAGTGAGGACTTCAGTTTCCAACAGTGTCAAGACAGCTGTTTCACCAAACAAAGAGCATTCAAACAATAATCAACACCAAACAATCATCCTGTTTTTTCATGCTTTAGTGTTCAGCTTCTGCCAGCGTTTCTGTGGTGGAACATTCAGTTGCAAGTCTGTTCGGGTATGTCTACACTTG
>ML685874.1:2551680-2674051 GCA_007922175.1 Pelusios castaneus | reverse complement strand
GGCTACCCCTTTGGAATAAGTCGACTTAGTGTGTCTCCACTTAAAAATACAGTCGACTTAAAGGGGAACTTAAAAAGTCGAACTAGAGCGTCCACACTGGACACCTAGGTCAACTTCTAGGGGCTTAGGGGGACATAGGGGAGGTCCACAGGGGCAGGGGGGCACCCCCCTAGGCAATACCTAGGTACAACGGGGCAAAGGGGGACAGGGACCCTGGCAGGGCATAGGGGCAGGATGGGCAGGGCTCTGCCCTGCCCTGTGGGGGGGCATGCCAAGCTCCCCCTATGCCCCCCTGGCAGGGAGGGCATTGGTGTAGCCCTATGTCGACTTAGGGCTACCCCACATCTACACTGGCTTAAGTCGACTCTAGGGAGTTGACTTAAGCCTTAAGTCTACTAGGAAGGTGGTTTTATAAAGTCGACTTAATTTTAATTAAGTCAACTTTATTTTCCTTAAGTCAACTTATGGAAACAGTAGTGTAGATGCAGGGAAAATTAAGTTGACTTAAGCAAGCTTAAGTTGACTTAATTTACAGTGTAGACGCAGCCAGAGAGAGAAAGAGAGAGTGGTATCATGGAGAGCTATTTCACATGCACAGGACTCCATGATGCTGCGAGAGTGCCCTAGTATTTTGATTTATGGTATGTACGACCCACTTGAAGTACATTTAAGTCAAATCCAGCCCACCATAGTGAATGAGTTTGACACCCTTGGTTTAGAGGTTTATTGCAGAGATGGGTGGGTGAAGTTCTGTGGCCTGTGTTGTGCAGGAGGTCAAATTACATGATCATATTTGTCCCCTCTGACCTTAGACTCTATGAATCTATGTTAACTGTTGCAGTGAAGCCTAACTCCCAAAAAGCAGTGCTGCCCAGACCTGCTCTAAAGTGTATCTTCTAAAGTCAACTGTAAAGAAATAAGTGATTCTCTGCTTTACATTCAGGCAGCTCTCCTGAGTGTGCCAAGGGTAGATAAGGCCATGTTTGTCCCTTTTGTGTGGCACTTTGTCAAGTCTCTCTCTTTTCCTAGCCTCTTTGAAAGGCTGGTGCCACATGCAGGGACCAGAAAGACATGTTCTGCAGTGTAGCAAATATTAGTACCCATCACATATTCCCAAACAGAGGTGACTATTTAGATGGACAAGCTTCGGGCTTCTTCCTTATCCAAGCTCAGATCTACTTATGCTGACTATTATGGCCAAATTACAAGAAATTAGCCTAAAGTTCAGTGCCTAAATCTATATCTAGGCACCAGAGGGTGAAATTTTTTTAAAAAGTGAATTTTTAGTAAGCTCATTTTTTAAACTGCTGGGCATAATGAGATCTTTTTACCATTTAATTCTAATAGCAGTGTTTTAATTCAGCCTAATATGGTTGTTCCAATGTGATTTACACAGATTAAAAAAACAGGGAGTTCACAACAAATGAGATAAGCAGAGAGTATATTAACAAACTTGCACTAGGAAATTTTCATAACAGGAGCCTCTACCATTAATGGCTCTAAGCCCTATGTATTTCAGAACCAGGCTTTTTTCAGACCAAACATATGGTAATAAGATCAAGCCTGGACATCACTGTTCTTTGTGATCATTCCAGCAAATGTGTTCAACTCGTTCTACATGTGTTACTTTTTGCAAGTAGGGATACTAGCAAAATAGCATTTTTATGAAAGTTTTGCAAGCAAATTTTCATCTTGTTTAAAAAATTTCCCAGGCATTTTCAATTTTGCTTTAGGATGAAAACTGTGAAGTTGAAAAGACATTTTCTCAATTTGAATAATTTTTTTTTTGTTTTTTTGGGGGGTCTTTTCATCTTTCCCACCTACCCCCCCTTTTTTTGGAATGGGAGGAGCTAGGAGAAGGAGGGAAAATAGGAGAGAGGCATGAAATTAGAATCATAGGGCTGAAAGGGACCTCATGAGGTCATCTAGTTCAATCCCATGCTAAAAGCAGGACCACTCCCACTAAATCATCCCAGCCAGGGTTTTGTCTAAATTACCACAAGTCATTTTTACAAATTCACAGCATTTCAATGACAATGTTTATATTATTCAAAAAGTCATTTTCACGGGAAGGTTTTTTTAAAAAAAATAATACAACCAGTTTTACTTTAAAAGCTTTTCACTTTTCTCAAATACTTGATAATCCTGCACTGAGGGACCATGTAATAGTTGTTGTCCCTCTCCTGGTTTTAGTGAGGAAGAGTAATGCTCTTGTTCATTTCAACCCTTTGGATAATATTTTGTCAGACGGCCATCATGCTGTGGAGAACTATAGTTCTCAAATAACAAAAAAGACCCATTTGTTTGTTTGTTAGTGAATTAGCTGAACTAAATAGGAGGATTTTCTCCCAGAGGAAATAAAGGCATTGCTGGAGGTGGGCATTTTAAAAATGTCCAATGTTCCATGAAAGTTCAAAACTGAAGTCAGTAATTAAGTCATTTCCTTATAATAAAAAGCTATCAGTTGCATACTGGACTGTTTACTTCCTGTAGTGGAATCTACTATTTACTACAACCTGGTTATTTGTCTCAAGTAGAAAAGACAGGCCTTTATCTCTTCTGAAACCAAACAAAAATATCTTTTTGCTCCCAAGCGTTAGTGAGTTTTCAAACCAGTTTCTTCCCATTATCTCTAGGTTTTTGTAGTAACATATTTCTGAAATAAAAGGAAAAGAGACAAGTTCATTGAAGTCCCAATTCATTAATATAATGTTTAATATAAATCCAGCTTCCAAGTGAATGAATGAAAGTTTTTTCTTGTCCATTCAATCTCAGCCTGAAGCCAAAGGCAGTGAACCATCACTGCTCTCAGTGATGAATGAAAGTCAATTCAGTTGAAGTCCATGTCTGCTGTAGTAATGTTCTTGACCTATAGGATAGAGATTTATGTCAAATGTACAGTAGTAACTGGAGCAAATCTCACTCCCTTTCCCTTGCCTAATGATGATTTGTTGTCAGTATGAGCAACTGTGGATTGCTACTGGCCCAGAAAGAGCTTGTGAGGGAACTGTGTGAAAGTGCTTGGGAATATGCACTCTACCTAGGATGTTGCAGAAGCCACAAGCAGCAGTCCATGTGTCTGGTAATAAATAATTTATACACAGCAGAATACCTTCCAGAGGAGAGATTAAGCAATTTTTGCCCCAGATTATCACATACCTTAGTGGCTGGAGTATTCTTTTACAATATGAGCGATCCAAGTTCAAATCCTAGCTCCACTTTCAGGCAAAGGCAGGAATAGAACCTAAGTCCTCCATATCCTGAGTGAAGGCTCTAACAAGTTGGTTAAATATTATATGAGAGGCTGCCACACCACTCAAACCAGTGTTTCTCAACCTTTAGTGGACCAGGGAACACCTAAAGGCATTACTTGCTTTACGTGGAACACCTGATTAAGATGTTCTCAGAAATGCTGGTAATAGTGATGGGGGATTTAAAATGTCACAGTCACAGCAACGCTTCCAGGCATGCGTCGGGCATCAATGTTTGCCGCTATGTCCTTGGAAGCTTTGCTGAGCCTGGGACATTTTAAATTGCTCCTCCTCATTCAAGTCCCGCGACAGAGAGGGGTTGGGGTAGGTCACGGAACACCTGCACTATGTTGGCAGAGCACCGGTGTTCCACAGAACAATGGTTGAGAAATGCTGTCCTTGTTGCCCCAAACAATACCTGGGCCCAAGTTATTTGGTGAAATCTCATCAAATTTGCTATCTGTTTCAGGTGGAGCAAAACTAAATTATTTTTTTTGATGAATAAACTATTTGTTCAAAAAAATTTCACCCAGCTCTACTTCAGTGTCTCATCTCAATTTATAAATGACCTACTCAGAACCCAAGAGAGTCACTGAAAAGCTCTGCTGATCTTAGACCAGTCTGCTCCCCTTCCTTTCCCTCAGCTATTCCTGTCTTTCTTTTCTCACTTTGAACTTACTCTGGCTTCTTCCAGAGTTATCCTTCACAGATTCCTCATGCATATATGGATTTATTTTTCTTCAGCTGGGACTGTGATAAAACTAGATTCCAAAAGATGAGTAGAGCAGTAATACCTTCTTAGTAAAATGGGTAATCAATGCCACAAAATTCAGACATCTAAGATCAAGCATGAACTATTTGAATACATGAATTCCTTTATGTGGAGGGTACAATTATTATGTTATGTGTTTTTAAATGGAACTACTTCAAATAGGGCCTGTTTAGTAGCTATATGGGTCTGCTCCCAGTTAGTCAATGTCAAAATTCCTATGACTTCAACTTCAAGATTAGCTCTCTATGCTCCAAATCTGGGAAGGCATCTTTGCCTTAACTGAATCTGAATTGTGGGAAAACAAAGGAGTAAATTAGATGCTTTAGAAAACATAAACCACATTGAAAAATCAGCTGACATAGTTATACGGATATCAATGCCAACTTACACGGGCAGAAAAACTGGCTCAAAGGTATGGTATTATAAGGCCCTACAGGTCTAGAACCCAATTTTGGAGAACTGCTAACTTCAGGTTGCTACCTAGCAGCCATTTGTACAGTACTTCCCCTGATCAGGTGTGGCCTAGATCCTGCTTCCTCCTCCAAGTCAAAGTTTTGATGGACAGAAGCCTCATGGCCTCTGATTGGTTCCCTGCCCTATATAAATCCAAAAGGTGATGCAAGATGTATCCAGGCAGCAGTATGGGTCTCCTGTGGCTACCATGATGGCTTTTGCTCAGTTTCTGGCCTTGGCTTGATCTAGACTTTGTCTCCTGACTTGGACTCTGACCCTTGATATTGACCCTGGCCTGAAACCTGACTATTACTTCCTCCACTGCTTCCAACTTCAGGTTTGATCCAGCTCTGATCCTTGACTCTGCCTGCCCTTTTTGGGGTTCTGACAATGAGTAATTGCAAAGAGCAGATAACCTTTACAGTCATGAATATATATGTGTGTCACCATGAATGTTAGAAAGTGATCAAAGGCCTCTTCCAAAGGCCATGAGCTTTTTCATTGTCTTCAATGGGCCGGGGATTAGACCTGACAAGCAAATATGTGTATGAGTGCACAGTAAGTGCTTTTATAGTACCATGTGTCTCTGCCAAAATGAGACCAGAAATCACTCTTCTTTAAACGATGTGTCTACTAAAGATGACAAGCATACTTATTTCTTTTTATGTGTCTTTTCTTGACTGATGTGTGTCAGGCTGAAAAGTATATTTCCTCTTTTCTACTTTTATGTCAGGAATGTCAAATCTGAGCTTCACTGCTTTGCCAGGAATTATTCTCACAGGACTCAATGTGGCTTGGGAGTTCTGTCATGGATTGATTGACGGGACAGAGTTGCTGACTCCTTAACAAAGGCAGCTTTTCTCACAAATATTTTATTTACTAACATCTAGTTCTCTCTCAAAAACAAAACAAAATTAGAGCTCTGTAGAAAAAGGGATACGTTTTAAAAGAATATTCTCATTTTATGTCAGAAGTTTGAATTTATATATCTCTAACCAGCTCTTCCAAGGAGTTTTAAAGAGTTGCCCATTCAGTTAATCAGATTTTACTTCCAAGGCAGCAAAGGATCTGTGGGAACAGACCTGCATAGTCCCTGAACTGGAACCCAGAGGACAGAGTGAGCGTAGGTTCCCCACCTAGGCTACTGCAGAAGGTAATGCAGAAACACTCTGACACATTGGGGAGAAGGGCTATTGAGTTTGGAACTGGGCTTCCATGAGAAATTCCTGGGAGGTGTTGCTTTACAGCAGGGGCATATCCAAAGGTGGGTCCAGGTGAGCAGGACCCACCCACTTGGGCACAAGGCCCGCCCAGTGCAGTGCTTGGCAGTAGCACAGACTTTGCTGCCACAGCTATGGGCCCACCAGCAGCCACCGGGCATGGCCGTGAGTGAAGCAGAGGCTGAGTGCCAGCACCTTTTCTCTGCTTGCAGCTACTGGATGGCCCTGCAGCCACGGTGGCGAAGTTCACACTACTGGGGTGGGCGGGCCTCATTTTGCTGCCTCCTGCTTCCCACTGCTCTGCTTGCTAATTAACAAATGGATTCGAAGCACAACTCTGACTCCACTTGTTTCCTAGCAACTGGAGCATCTTGAGGACAGCTTCCAGTCATATGACCGGAAATTGTCCTTGGTCGGGCCCAACCTGCGGGTTCAGGGATTCAACCAGAAACCGGGGGCGGGCTATGCCACTGCTTTACAATATACAACAGCATGAGGACAACTCTGTGGAACCGGAGAAGGGGTGATGAGTCAATGGAGGAGAGAACCTAGGTAGGGGAAAGGAGTTAAACTTATTTGAATTTAGTTTTTTGAACTTTGTTTTCCTTAGAAGAGGTGGGACTAAATGTGATTTGGCTGGAGGATCAAATTCCGTGAACAGATAGAAAACACAACTCAGATATTGGTAGAGTGAGTGTCATTAGCTCTGAAGGAATGTCACTGAGTAGTGCATTATCTAAGGGAGTGTAAGTTATTTCTTATATACCACTGAGTTACTTAATGTGAATAAAATAGTGGCTTAAGACTGCTAGGAAAAAACGTACTAAGTCATATGTCCCTCAGTTCTACTGTTGAGGTAGATTCTCCAACACTGGGATTTTTATCTTTTTGTGAAAGGTCTGTTTTTCACAGAATTTGTTAAATGTATATTCTGAGCTGTTATCTGCATGCTTTTGAATGTAATGCTTACAGTAGGAGAAAAAAATATACTGTGAGTGACACAGAGTTTTAGCTCCTCTCCTTAATGTTCTGTTCTGTTCTCTGTGCCACGTTCTGCTCACATTCACATTGGGTTCCATACCACTGAAACGCCATTGTCACTGTGAAACTACTCCTGACTTGTATGGGTTTAAAGAAGAGAAGAATTATTTTAGAAACTTTAAAACTATCTAATGGCAAATATAACAGCATATAATAATTAACTTATGGGGAGCTTCTTTGTTTTACTTAGCCTTGTTATTAGAGGGCTTTTTCTTCACAGACATATGGTTTTATTTAACTATGGTAAACCAGTAATTTGAAGTGAAGGAAATACCTCCATAATGAAGTATAGTTAGACATTCCCCAGCATAGAGCAGATTAATGCTGGCTATACCCAAGCACTGTGGAGAAGCTTTTATTCAGTTAATTTGCTGCTGTGCATGGGGACTGTAGCTGGTACTGAGCAATTTTAACTAATAAAGTCTATGCACATGAAGTTAAAAAAGGATTTCCATGGCACAGCTATGGACATAACCATTACCTCGCAATGCAGAGAAGAATCAAGGAATAATTACTATGGCGTGTACAAGAGACTGTAAGGGAGGTAGTAGGACAGTACTATTGAGCAAGCTGCAATTGATAACTAAGAAAAGGCAAAACTTTGAAGTATATGGTGTTAATATTAGAGTTGCAGCAAACTATGCACTTGATCAGAATCTTTGGGTATGTCCACACTGGAGCCTTAGGTTGACTTAAGGATGGTTAAGTCAATCTACAGACCACTGCGTCCACATTGGGCATTTATTAAGTCGACTTAAGAGCTTCCTTAAGTTGACTTAATAGCACCACCTCTTATGGTCGACTTAACGCTTAAGTCGATCTTATTAAATCAACATAAGCCAGTATAGATGGGGAATGCCCTTAAGATGACCTAATTGGCCTCCAGGCCCTGGTGCAATGTGGGACAGCTACCCACAATGCACCACTTCTTTGTTGACCTAGTACCTGCTGGTGTGGATGCTGGCAGTCGACTAGAGTTTTCAGGGTAGACTCTCTAAGTCGACTTAACAAGATCGACTTTAAGTCGACTTAGTCAACCTTGTTAAGTCAATTTAACAGAGCCTCCAGTGTAGACGTACCCCTTATGTCTAGCGTCACACCCTGCCCACATGCCCTGCCCTTTGGGGGGCATGCCAGGCTCCCCCTGTGCCCCACCCCTGGCAGGGAGGGCATTGGTGTAGTCCTGGGGTAGCCCTAAGTCGACTTAGGGCTACCCCAGGGCTACACTGGCTTAATTTGACTTTAAAAAGTCGAATTAAGCCTTAGGTCGAGTAGAAAGGTGGTTTAATAAGTCGACTTTATTTTCCTTAAGTCGACTTAAGCAAGCTGGTTAAGTCGACTTAAGCAAAGTGTAGTGTAGACGCAGGGCACATTAAGTCGACTTAAGCCAAGCTTAAGTCGACTTAATTTACCAGTGTAGACGCAGCCAGGCAGAGTTAGTAGCTTCCTAATGTTTTCCACTTATAAGACCGTGTTTTCAGTTGCTTATAACTTTTCCAAACTTTGTTTCAGCTGAAATTTTCGATGGTGGGTGTTTGCTTGAAGCTGAATTATAATTATTGTGATTTATTGTTACTGAGTTTCAGCTAAAATGCTTCAACTGATTCAGAGACTGAAGTTAGGAGAAAAAAATGCACAAAGAGGCTTAAATCTAGCATTTCCTAATGTTTGAGTGCTTGACTTTGCAATCTTAACATAGTATTTTGTATGGCAGTGATAGCTATATACAACCTATTTTTAGGAATACAAATCCTCACAAATTCTGACTTGGACTTCTTTCTACCTGAAAGTAAAGATAGTCTTCTGAGTATAACACAGGGTTTGAAGCCCAGAGTCCTTCATTCCCAGCTCTCTGCAGACTTTAGTGTAACATTAAACACTTTACTTTGGGCCTAGTCCACATCCTGCTGAACTCAATGGGAGTCTTTTCATTGACATCAGAGGAAATTGGATTGGGCCTTATACTTCTGTGTGCTTTATGCTAATTTCCCCCATCTCACAGGTACTGTAAGTCTAATATTTGAAAAGCATGTCAAAATGCTCAGAGATCAGGTGCTATAGAATTGCATGGTGTTATTTCTACATAGGAAACAAATACTTTATCAGATCTGCATCTAATATTATTGTCCCCTCTTCCGAATGCTCAGTAGAAATAAAGAAAAATATATGAAAACTAAATACTTGGCTGTAGAGACTGTGTGTGTATGTCGGGGTGGGAGGGAGGGGTGTCCTTTGAAATGCCTTGAGTCTCTTTTCCCCATGTTCTTTTGCAACCTAATAAGCAAGTAGAGCAGATAGAGAAAAAAATACTTCTGTTTCGCACAATTATTGAACTGTCAAATTTGTTTCTTCTGGTGTGAACAAAACTCAGGTCTCTCTTTTTTGTGTGTGTCAGGGGGCACTGGGTGGAGGAGAAATCAAAAGGTGACACTCGTCACCTCAAATAACCTAGGGCAGTCTTTGGGAGGCTTAGGCTCAATTCCTGGCCAGCTTTAAATGCAACAGTGTAATCCAGAGAAAGATAAGAAATGTCAAACTTTGAAGAAAGTTTATTTTGACAGTGAATCAATACAATACACTGGAAAAGTAGCAGAGTTGGTTGGCAGTCTTCTGACAGAATGTCTTTTTCGTCAGAAAATACTGATTTGTTGAAACTAAAATTGTTTTGCAGAAAGGTTCTGGTTTCAATAAACTTCATCTGAAATACAGATAGTTCTGACAAAACTGCCAAGCTCCCTGCCAGCTTATCTGTCATGCTGCAGGGATTCCAGGATCCAGACCTCTAAAGCAAGGGCATAGCCAGCCCCCATTTTCTGGCCAGGCCTCTGAATCTGCAGGAAGGGCCTGGCCAAGGGCAGCTTCTGGTCATGTGACGAGAAGCTGCACTGAGATGCTAGTTGCTAAGTAACAAGAGGAGCCAGAGCACCAATGCTCTGGCTCCACTTGTTAATTAGCCAGGAGCTGTGAGAGGGGGAAGGAGAGGGAGAGGTGGCGCAATGAGGCCTGCCCCTGAAGCTCCCAGCAGCAGTGAGAACTTTACTGCTCTGGCCATTGGTGCAGCCAGCAGCTGGTGGCTGCAGCATCAGAGGAACAAAGTCACTGGTGGTGGTGCCTCTGCTCTGTTTACAACCACCAGCTGCTGGGCAGACCTGCAGTTGCAGCAGTGACGTTCATGCCACTGCCAGGTGCTGTGGTTTGCAGGCCTCATCTCCAAGTGGCTACACCTCTGCTCTAAAGAAGTGCAAGTTTCTGGCTCTGCAGCAGAGGCTGGGATCTCTAGCTTGAGAGGGGTTCTTTGGGCCTTCTTGGCTCCCCGTTATGTGATGCTGGGAGCTCCCTGGGAGCACTCCAGGGAGCTGAAAAAAGTGGCTCCTCTGTTTTTATTTTGGAAAAACCACATGCAAATGTGAAACAAACTTTCCATTTTTCTGAAACTAGAATTTTTCAGAGCTTCCTTTTCCTGGGAAATCTTGAAATTTTTAATGTTAGTTCTGATTTGAATTGGGAACTGGTCAGAATTTTCCATGAATGGAAATGTCAAGTTTTGACTGGGCTTATTCAGGAGTCTTTGTATACTTACTCCAATATATTATTTGTTTCAATACAGAGTTAAACTGACTGGATCAAGACCTGTAGAGTTTTTTATATACATTGTTCTAGTCTTAAAATTAACCTCTGTTGCTTACTCCCTTCATCAGTTTTGAAACTTTGTCTATAGATTTATTTCATTCTTGATTGGGGAATAATAGGTTCGTTGAAAGAGATACTGCTTGTTTCACTTCTGATTATTGTCATTTGCTGTCTCTAAATTTATTTCTCAGCTTTCCACTCTTTTTTCTTATTTTCAAAACAAAAATTTAAAAATATAAAAGCTGATTCTTCAGAAACTTGCATGTAAGTTATAAATTTGGCTGAGTTTTCCAGACAGTTAAGCATTCACTAATTTGAATGTCAAAATGTACCCTTCTCCCTACTTATCAGTTAAGTGTTAGTTGGGAAAAAATTAAGGACTTGGTTTTCAAATGTGTATAGAAAACGTAGCTGTACATTTGCAAAATGTAATATCTAGAAAGGCCAGCTACTGAGAGAGAAGTATACAGATTTAAGAATACTTTAATATGACCTTGAACTTTGCAAACCAGTGCCTTTTATTTTATTTTATATATTTTAAGATTTGGGGTTTGATCATCTGCAACTTTCTGAAATGCATTTTTCATGAGTCTTAGAGCTAATGTCTCAGAAATTATTTGAAAAACGTACTTCTTTGTACTGCACAGGACCTCTTCAGCTTACCCCCTCAAATGCATTCAGTTTGTGTTTGTACTGAACTTGGTTAACCTTTAAGCCTTGTATGTTTGGCAAAAACTTGGAAAGCAGCAATATCAGTCATAAATTCTGAGAGAAGTCAGACTACCTTGGTTAAAACAATTTTCCACTGCTGACAAAGTAGTTTTGGAGGTACAGTGCATACAGGAACTCTTTGTATTTCAAAATCTAGTCTGTCACAAAAACCAGGAAAGAAGAGTTCCAGGATTTTGAGTAACCTCTTTGGACATAAGTATGTGTTTTCCCTTAAGAATGTCATTAAGTCAAGTGATAGTACACTTTCCTGAGAAGAAAGAAGAATTCAATCCAAAAGTTTGGTTTTTTATTAAAAAAAGAAAAAGGTCATGAGAATTTATATCAACTAGAACTTCTTCTACATAGTCAAATTATGTATTTTCCTTATCAAAGAAAACTTAAACAACTTACTTGGGCTTTAATCCTGCTAGTCCTCACACATGTACATAGTCACATCGACCAATTACCTGTGTCACCAAGGTAAAGAGGTTAAATTATATTTATTTGTAAGGCACTTTCCAAACCTCTGAAAGAAGTGCTGTGAACTCACCTCATTTATATATTTGCTTATGTGATTAAGGGTTAGCAGGCCCAGGCCCTCATTAACTAGTCAAAACCACCGAGTTCTGTACAGTTTCTAGGTTTGGCAAAAGTTTCAGCAGTTAAGCTCCAGTTTTGACTTTATACGGCCATAAATGAAATCTGAACTTTTACCTTCTTGATTGTACGAGGTGCCAAGCACACTAGTCTCTCAAAGTTAAAGCATCAAAAGATTGGATTCAAAATTAAAGGTCTGTTTTAGAAACGTGCATAAGAAAACCAAAGTCAATATTCAAGAATCCATTAGGCATTTAGTTAAATGTAATTGCACAGTCAGATAAATAGGATTACTTTGAGAAAAGGCAAATTAAACTGAATGAATATCGGTGTTCAATCACCAATTGTGATGGTTCTAAGGGTACATGGGAATATCCCCTGTCTCTAGAAAGATAGCCTTGCCCAGAGTATCAGCTCGCTAACTCCATGAGGCTTCCACACGCTCAAAGCACTCTACATTGTGCTATTTCAGTTCTGTCTTCACCTTGCACGCTAATAGGTAGTTCCCAAGTGCCTTTGAATCATTCCCTTGTGATATCCAGGCCGTCACTAGCTACTGACCAAAATCTTGTATTTTCTACTCCCTCAACATATTGGTTTTACTTAAATCATTAGTCCTATTAACCCACTGCTCTTATAAGCACCTAAATAAACCTGCTTTTCTTTTATTATAAGAGAATGGAGAGTTAAATAGAAACACTAGTGATGGAAACAAATGGTTACATTACAAAACAAAATTAAACAATTGAAAACCTTGGTCTATCTTAATAGTTACCTATCTTACAAAGTAGATTTTTTTCTTTCCAAAGTTCAATCTATTGTCAAGCTGGCTGGCTTCACAGGAACCAAAATCCAGTATTTAATATCTGTCTCTGCTCTCCAAGATGTCGCCTCAGTGAAAGCATCCAGTCCTCCCCCCACCTCACCCAGATTGTCTTAAAACAGTCTCATGGCTTTATTGATAGGCAAGAGGATTCTGTTCATAATATTCCTTTTTTTTGTATCTCTTACTGGTTTTGATTGTTTGCAGTTATTTCTGATGCTTTTCCATTGAAAGCTGTAATGGAGCAAGGCTAGGTAATTGAGGTTTATATTACATCATCAGCTAACCAGGATGGGTGAACCTCTCTCCTGCCTGAAAGGGTCATCACTGGGGGTGCGTCTACACTTAAAAATTAAGTCAACTTAAGGAGGCTTAAGTCAACTTAAAATACTCCGCATCTATACTGGGCTTTCCTTAAGTCGACTTAAGCTTCTCCTTAACTCAAATTAAGGAAAAGTTAGTTTGAATTAATAATACCTTGTTTTAATTCGAACTAGCGCTTAAGTCGACTTTATTAAGTTGATTTAAACCAGTGGAGATGGGATTAGCACCTTGCTGGAGCTTATTAAGTTGACTTAAAATGTTAAGTCAACTTAATAAGGTCGAAATGGCGCCACGTCTACACTCGAAAAGTTAAGTCGACTTTTGTTAAGTCGACTTCATAAGGTCCACTTTAAGTCGACTTAAAGTCAACCTTATTAAGTCAACTTCATAAAGTCAACCTAACTTTTTAAGTGTAGACATAGCCTGGGACACATCCTCTGACCAAGTCCATAAACCATACTTTCAATATAATTACTTTATTCCTTAAATATTATCTGTGTGTGCATCGCACTAAGATTATGAATTTTGGCAAGTTACAGGCTCTTTATAGAAACCTTACATATTATGTTTTATGGATACATATCCTGTAAGACCTTTATTGATGTAATGAGTTTTTCAGGTTTGAGATGAGTTATTGGTAAAGAAAAAGTGATCCTTTGCAAGGGATCTCAGTGTCACAGCAGTTATAAAATTTAATTAGGAATAAGAGTTTTTCATGCTCTGCTCTGTGCTTTATTCATTGAGGTCCAAACATAGACATGTCAAATCACACTTTTTAAAAGTGATTTAAACTGTTTTGTGATTTTAATTACAGTATTCAAACTGCCCTTACCTACTAGTATATTGAGATTGCAACACATCAACACATTTCCTTCATCAAGCTTTATAGCTCTTAAATGCCAATGTCTGTGAATGGCAAATATTCAGTTTGTTTTCTTCTGTGTTCTTTATTAGCCTTTTATCTTTTTTCCCAGAACAGATGATGGCCATATGCTTCTGTGTGCAGTAGACCATGTGGGGTGAGGAAGAATTTTTGCAAGATAATCAAAAGTGGCTGGAACGCTCCTGTGCAGAAAAACACAGGAATGTTGTATATGTTGCCCTTCCTGTTCCAAACCCCAAAATGCAGGAGGACAAAACATTCCCTTCCTTCTGTAGAGGTTTAAGGGACTAGCTGATGCAATTTCAGAACCATTAGCAATTATCTTCAAGAATTCCTGGAGGATGGGTTAGGTCCCAGAAGACTGGAGAAGGGCAAGCATGGCTCCTAGTTTTGAAAAGGGAAACAAAGAGGATTCAAGGAACTACAGATCAATCAATCTAGCTTTGATACCTAGACAGATATTGGAACAAATGATCACTGTGGTCCTTCTTGGCCTTGGAATCTACTACATTTCCTTAGAATTTAGAGTGGTACAATGCTACTTTTGTATCTTTTTAAATGGTAAAGAAACTGATTTACTACTTACTAATATATGGAGAATGTGAAGCTATTTGTGAAAATATTATTTTGTGAAAGTTTTGAATTTTTCTTGTTAGGTACCATTAAAAAGCACCTATATATCAAAGTCCACGAAGCGCACACACATGAAAATCTCTTGATTCACATACAAAATTGGGCTTTGGATGAAAAACTCATATTAAAAGAACATAAAAGAAATGCTCACATTCAAGAATCACATTTTCCAAAACTCCCCTTTCTAATAGATTAAAGGGTAGAAAGGAATAATATACATGTTCTGATTTATAAGACTGTGTATAAAATGAAGTATTGTTAAATGGTATGTTTAAAAGCTTTGCCAATTTTTCCTTTATACAGAATTGCTGATCAGGTTAAAATGTTACCTTTTTCTCTCAGTAAAGAATCATGTGCAGGAAGCCGTAGGTAAGAAATACACAAACACATAATGTAAATGCCCCCACTCCCCTTTCTCGGAAAGCTTAGGCCTTGTACACACTGCAAAGTTATTGCGCGATAACACTCTTTATCGCGCAATAACAGGCACAGCGTCCACACAAAAATCCATGTTGTTGCGTGGTAACAGCCGTCTTACCGTGCAACATGTAAACCACCAAAACGAGGGTGGTAGCGGCTACTGCGGAACAGCTGTTCCGCAATAGTTCGTGTGTGTATGGTTGCCGTGCAATATGAAACCTCCGGAAATGTCCCAGAATTCCAATTCCATTCCTTCTGCACTTCCTTCTGTACTCTGTGGCTGTGACGTGACTGTACCCGCCCTCCCATCATTCCCGGGAATTTTTGAATTCTTCACTCTTCCTGTTTGCTTGGTGTGGAGTGCAGCTGCAGCTGTGTACTCCAAGAGCAATGGCGGCTCAGTGCAGCCTCCAGTCTGGACCACAGCCGAGGTGCTTGATCTCATAGGCATCTGGGGAGAGTCTGCTGTGCAGGCACAGTTATGTGGCAGCAGGCGGAATTTCGATATTTTGGGCCAGATTTCTTGGGCCATGGCAGAGAAGGGGTATGAGAGAGACACTCTTCAGTGCAGGTCGAAGGTGGAGGAGTTGAGGATAACGTACCACAGAGCCAGAGAGGCAAACCGGCACTCCGGCTCAGTGCCGGCTACATGCCGATTTTACAAGGAGCTGGAAGCAATCCTGAGCGGGGATCCCACAACCACCCCAAAAGCTCCTGTGGACACGTCAGCACCCCCCCCCTGAAAAGGATACCAGAGCAGACAGTGACGAGCAATTCGTTGACGAGGACGTGGAGGTGGAAGATGACCTGGAGGGTGAAAGCGGTGCAGCCAACCTAGGGAGCCAGGAGCTGTTCTCCACGCCACCTGACCCGTGCTGCCCAGATTCCTTCTCCATACTGTCTTCGGAGGCAGTAGAGGGGAGCTCTGGTAAGTTTCATCAGAAGTGGCTTCTATGCTAGCTGGATAAGCTTTGCGGGCAAATGAAGAGCGGGCAGGAAATAGGCGTTTTGAGTTTCATCCTTTCTTTTCTTTTTTGGATGGGGGGGTCTACCCCGCATTACATGAGCAGTGCATCAATGCATGCTGTAATTGCCAAGAAATCCTCTCCATTGAGTTCACTGAAGGTGTCCTCGATGTACTTCCACAGCCTCCTAGTTAAATTCGATGGGAGAGCAACTGTTTCCCCTCCCCCATAGAGGGATACTCTCCCTCGCCAGTTGCAAAGCACAGCAGTGGGAACCATGGCTGCGCACAAGCCTGCTGCGTACGGTCCTGGATGAAAACCAGTGACATGCAGGATATGCATTCTGGCTTGCAGAGGCACTCTAAGCAGCAAGATATCGGCTTCCATGGCAGTGCCGTATGTGAACTAATCGCCCAAAGCACTGCAAATAGTTCACGGAGCTGTGTGTCTTGTCTCGGCAGCCCAAACCTCCCTTTGCAAAAGCCCTTTCAGTCCCCGGCAATGCCCTGTCCCGAGGGCACAGCGGAATGTGGCGGGAGAGCATATTACCGGCTCCTTAACCAAAGTGAGAACAATAGCACTACTTATGATGTTTCATTTTTCCTTAGAAACGACCTTCGCCGGTCGGTTGTCTGTGCCAGCTGACCAGCTGAGACAGATAAGGAGGAGGCCTCGCAGGAGCAAGGAGGATATCTTCCAGAAGCTGATGCAGTCCAACGAGGCATCAGCAAGGGAGACTAGACAATGGAGGCAGGAGTGCCAGCAGGAGCGCAAAGAAAACAATGTGAAGAGGCAGAAGCAGAAGGATGCCCTCATAAGCATCCTACAGGAGCAGACCCAACTGCTGAAGACCATGGTTGGTCTGCAGACCCAGCTGCTCCAGGCTCGCCCCCCCCCTGCAGCCACAGCAACACTTTCTGTCCCCCATTCTCCCTCAAAGCAGTTCTTTGAAGCCCAGGGATCCTCCTGGTACAATGTTACATCCACTCCTGCACCAAGCTATGGCATTGAGACACGCACCTACACGCATCTATAGCCCCTTTTGCAGGCACTGCGTACTGTAAATATTTAATGTTTTATAATAATAAAATTGAATCACTTGAACTTTGCACAGTGTCTTTATTGATACACAATAAGATTAGTTGTTACATGTTTAGTATTCACTCATTTGAGCATAGTACAGTACACGCCCACCGGCACCATCCCTCCACCCCCAATCAGCACCCAGTAGTGCTTGGGAACACTACTGCACAGTGATGCAATGCGTCCTATGAGTCTCCATCACTCAAATGCACCCTAAGTGCCTCCCTTATGCGGACTGCTCTCAGCTGTGCCCCCCTGATACTCCTAGTGGCTGGCTGCTGGAAGGCAAACTCTAGCTGCTCAGCCTCCACGTCCCACGAAGAGGGAAATTTCTCTCCCCTATTTTCACAGAGGTTATGCAGGACACAGCACGCCGCAATGACGGCTGGAATGTTGTCCTCATTTAAGTCTAGCCTCCCGCACAAACAGCGCCAGTGGCCTTTTAAGCGCCCAAAGGCACACTCTACGGTCATTCGGCACCGGCTTAACCGGTAATTGAAGCGCTCCTTGCTGGGATCCAAATTTCCAGTATAGGGCTTCATGAGCCAAGGCATCAGTGGGTAGGCTGGGTCTCCTATGATGACTATGGGCATCTCCACATCCCCAACAGTAATTTTATCATCGGGGAAGAAGGTCCCTGCCTGCAACTTACAGTACAGGCCCGTGTTCCGGAAAATGCGAGCATCATGCACCTTACCCAACCACCCCGCATTTATGTCCGTGAAACGCCCCCAGTGATCCACGAGTGCCTGAAGCACCATGGAGAAGTAGCCCTTCCTATTAATATACTCAGTCGCAAGATGCTCCGGAGCGAGAATAGGGATGTGCGTGCCATCTATTGCCCTCCCCCCCACAGTTCGGGAATCCCATGGCCGCGAATCCATCGATGATCTCCCGCACGTTGCCCAACGTCACTGTCCTCCGGAGCAGAACATGATTAATGGCTCTGCACACTTGTGAAAGTGCTAACCTGACGGTCGACCTGCCAACTCCAAACTGATTCGCGACCGAGTGGTAGCAGTCCGGAGTCGCTGTTTTCCACAGCGCGATTGCGACACGCTTCTCCACGGTGAGGGTGGCTCTAATTTTGGTGTCCTTGTGTCACAGGGCAGGGGCTAGCTCCTCACACAGTTCCAAGAATGTGGCTTTCCGCATTCGAAAGTTCTGTAGCCACTGGTCATCATCCCACACCTGCAAAACGATGCGGTCCCACCACTCGGTGCTTGTCTCTCGTGACCAGAACCGGCGGTGCACTGTGTACAGATGCTCTGTGAAGGAGCTCAGCAATGCGGTGCTGTTGTTCTGCATGGCGGTCACCAGCACAGGGTCATCCGAATCCTGGTCTGATTCAGAGCTGAACACATACTGTGCCACCAGCCGAGATGTATTCATTATGCTGAAGGCGAGAGTTGAGATCAGACCTGGATCCATGTTGCTGCCAAAGGACTTCCGGGAAGCAATGTGCTACTGTTGAAAATGGGCGCGAGTTGCTAGTAGCAACTCTCGTGATGCAAGGGGAACAGAATGCACCATGGGAAACCAAGACTTTACCCCTGGTGCTCGGCGCTACTCTCCTTCTACCCAGGATTCTTAGCGCCAAATCAGGATGGATGGTACTGTGGGATAGGTTCCCACAATTCAATTGGGTTTCTTGTGAAATCGCGAATTGCAGGGGGGGGGTCTGTTCCGTCACAAGCGGCAGAGTGTGTACACGATCCTGCGCTACAAAAACCACATGACTTTTAAAGCTCAACGGGCTTGTTGCGTGATTATTCCTGTAGTGTGTACATGGCCTTAGAATCAAGGTGATCCCAGAACAATGTGACCCAGAGAACTGCAAACACAGCAGAGAAAAATGCAGAAGGTGGAGTAATGAAGCTTGTCTGTAATGAATGGGTTACCTACAATCCAAAGGATTGATGTGTTTAAAAGTTAGTAGGATAAGGATTACCTAACTCCTGACTGAACCAGTCAGGAATGGTAACTCTTTCTAAGGCCATAACTACACTAGAAAATTGTTCTGCAGTAAGTCTTTGCATTATAATAAAAGCGTTGTATTTATAGTGCAATTGCACATTCACACTGTACTACTTATAACTCAACGGAGTGTCCACACTGTTTTTTGCATTTCTACAAGAAAGAGCATTGAATTGTGGGCACCTATCCCACCATGCCCCTCGTCAGCTTCCAGTGCTAGGAACCCTGGGTAGAAGAAGAGGTGCGCTGAGCACTGTGGATAAAGTTCTCCTGAGATGCTGTGTTTCCTTGTTGTCATTCACTGTAGCTACTAGCAACTTGCATCCTTTTTCAACATTGATCCAGGAAAACAGGAAAAAGTTCCCGGGACTCAGAGGAGGGAGGGGATAGTTGCATCAGAGCAGTGGAGTCCAAGGAGAAGACCAGAGGCTTGGTCAGGCTTGGAATTCTGGGGCATTTCCGGAGGCCACTTATTGCAGAAGAAAAGTTCCTCAGCATTCACACATTTTATAGCGCAAGAGCTGTTCTGCAATAGGCGTTATGCCTCTCGCACAGGTGGTATTATTGTTCTGGTATAACAGGACACTTGTAACACGACAAGGAGTATTCAGGTGTGTATGGTGGGCTTGTTATTCTGCAATAAGATGGCTTATTCCACAATAACTCTCTAGTATGTACAAGGCCTAATAGAATGGGCCATCATTGAGATATACTGTCCTCTGGTGCCTATGGCCTTGTACACACTAGAGAGTTACTGCGAAATAAGCATCTTATTGCAGAAAAACAAGCCCACTGTACACACACTCAGCTGACCACTTATATCTCCCTGAATTCAGCTGGCTGGGTTACACAGCACTTTCCAGCAGCCACTTTCTATACTCCTATACTCCACAGGCTGGACAGAGCAGCACCTTCCAGCTGCCACTCTTATATGCCACAGGTTCAGCATGTTGCTATCCCCACTGTCATTCTACAATTGTTATACCCCCCTTGATGAGCAAACCCCACGGCATCTTTGGACATTACAGGGATATTTGGCTTAGATTAAAGAAATGTTGCTGCAGAGCAAGACATGGAAGCCAAGAACACAAAAGAGTAAATGAAGTTCTGGAGAGTCTGGCAACCAGCATAATTACAGAAGTTATTTTATTGCCAGATATATAAAAGTTATGATACTAATAGTATTAGCCATACAAGGAGAAAACAATCAAACCGTTATATTATTACACAATTATAACATTATAATATTACACAATTTCAACTGGAGTATTGGGGAAATCAAGTCCAAGTTTAATTACAAAGATCAAGTTTAGAAAATTATACAAGGAGAGAGAGACTTGGGGGTTTGACCACTCAGTGCAGTTTGAACCAATCAAAGGTTCCCAGGAGACAGGCTTTTCAGCTTAGTGTCCAAAGTGCTTGAGACAGGCAGAGCCCCCAACGCGATCAGTCCGGAAAATATGAAGTCCCAATGGAACTGAGACAACTTTTGGATCCAGGCATCAGAACAGAGTTTTGAACTTGGGTAGGTGTTTTTGTATGGAAGAAACAATGGTTCCAGGCAGAACACTAGGAAATAATTACTTAAGGGAGTGTAGCAGAGTTGTTTTGTTTATGCTGGACAATAGGAACTGATCATTCTTGGCTATAGGCAGTGTTCTGTCTAGGGAGCTCACAATACTATCAGGCAGATTTAGTATTTTGGATGTCAATAAAGGATCTATTGACTAGAATTGGTCTGATAATTGCTGAGCTTTGTGTGGGCAGGTGTGTGTTCATTAACATCAGGAGCAGAGATTCCCCATCATTCAGTGCTTCCCTGCTTTGCTGATCCCAGAGTTCAGTGTGTTTCCTGTCTTGTAGCTTGGTTCCATCTTTGATGCAAATAAGGTTCTCTCTTCTATTTGATGTGCTAATAGAGATGCCTCCTCCTATCTTTGATGTAGATGAGACATGGGGAGTTGCCTTAATCTTATCACCCTTGTCTGGAGGAGTTTAGATGTGTCTCCCACTGCCTTTTCACTACTTTTGGTTTCTGGTTCAAGCAGAGGCTGGGAGGGCAGGGGTGTTTAGGTGAGTCAGAAAGGCTGAGTACTATGCTTTGGTTCCCCAAGAACACAGAGCTCACAAGTAACATCACATAATACAAGAACAGCGGTCATCCAATAAAATTAATAGGCAGCAGGTTTAAAATAAAAGGAAATATTTCTTCACAAAATGCACAGCCAACCTGTGGAACTCATTGCCAAGGGATGTTGTGAAGGTCAAAACTATAACACAGTTAAGAAAATAACAGGACAAGTTCATGGAAGATAGGTCCATCAATGGCAATTAACTAAAATGGTCAGAAATGTAATCCAATGCTCTGAGTGTCCCTAGCCTCTGTTTGTCAGGAGCTCGGAGAGGATGACAAGGGATAGATCAATGGATTGCCTCTCCTGTTCATTCTATTAGTGGCCAATGTCAGATGTTTCAATCAGATACCTAGGCTAAATGGCCCATTGGACTCATTCAATATAGTGAGTCTTTGTTACCGTTTATGCATGAAGACCAAGCAAGACATATTTGGTTTAATGAGTTTATCAGGTCTGAGGAGAGAGGTGTTTACAAAGAGTAGGAGATCTTTTGCCAAAGAACTTATTTGTCACAGGAGGGAGAACTATTGGTCTAAATATTTGCCTCTCATCAAGAAGACAGCCAGTTTTATTTCAGTCTTTGGGGAGGATGAGGATTTTTTTTAATGTATTTGCATTTTATCTGTATTTTACTCTGTGTTTTTGTTATCCTCTATATTTGACAGGTTGCATTTCAAACTGTTTGGCTTTATGGGCTAACTTTGATGCTTCTCCAGGAACACAGAGCCCTCTCTGTAGAGGAAGGACTTTAACTCTGCTCACAACGTGGAGACAGGATTTAGGGAGCTCTTGCAGCATGTGAACTAGAGCACTCAACTCTAGCACACAACTGTGGCAACTACAAATCAAAGATTTGGGAGAAAGACTCAGCTGTGGATCTGTGCCTTGGCGAATCTACTGGCTGGTTCCCATGACCAAGTGACGGAAGTCCTTCCTGCCAGTTCTGGAAAAACTCCACAATGCAGTGCCAGAAATACTTATGCTGACAGACACTGACATTGTTTTAGTTTGTTTGTTTTTTATTGGGGTTTGTTTTTTTTTTTAGATCCTCAATACCTCTGAAATCAAACACAGCCTCTCCTTAATCTCTGAACAACCTCAGGGACTCCATGGTGTTGCAGGGTTTATAACTTAGTGCAGTATTTGACACATACTCATCTAATAGATTTGATGGATAGTAAATAGTAAGTGATTTTACTGGAAATCATTAATTAGCAGTGGTTTGCTTGGGACCACAGCAGAACCACGCCGTCCCCAGAGATGCTCTTGGACTCCTGCTGACACTGAAGCTGTCTTCCAGAATTACTCAGCAGAGCAACAATCAACAGTGGCCCTATAAGGAGTGCAGTGAGCACCTTCACCAGCTCCATTGAGTCGGCCTACTCTATCAGTCTGTGTAGGTGAAGAGAGTCTAAGGCCTTGTACACACGATCAGATTATCGCGCATTAAAGCTCATTACCGCGCGATAGCAACAACGGCGTACACACGTGCAACAGGGCTCTTGCGCGTTAAGTGCCTTGTTGTCGCGCAATCCAACAACCACTCCGACGAGAGTGGTAACAGCTGTTGCGGATCATATATTGCGCGTTTGAGCTCGTGTGTACGCTTACCGCGCATTGACTGGAGTCCAGAACTGTCCCAGCATTCCCAAGTCGTCCTCTCTGGTCTTCCCCCCACCCGCTCTGTGGCCGTGACGAAACTGTCCCTGCCCTGCCCCGAACTTATTCCCGGGATTTTCAAATTTCAAGTCTGTTTCACTTCCTGCTCTCTTCCTCGTGGAGTGTGTTTGTGCTCCGATCATCAGTAGCAATGGCGGCCCGCCGTGGAAGACGCGCACCCCTTTGGAGCACGGCAGAGGTACTGGACCTGATCAGCATCTGGGGAGAGTCCGCCGTGCAGGCGCAGCTACGCGGCAGCAGGAGGAATTATGACACATTTGGCATAATTTCTCGGGCCATGTCAGAGAGAGGGCATGATAGAGACACAGTGCAGTGCAGATCAAAGGTGAAGGAGCTCAGAATTACCTATCACCGAGCGAAGGAGGGAAACCGCCGTTCTGGATCAGCGCCTGCAACATGCAGGTACTATAAGGAAATAGAAGCCATCCTCAGCGGGGACCCCACAACCACTGCCAAAAGTCCCGTGGACACTTCAGCCCCTCCTCGTCCGGTGATTGCCAGAGCCGAGCAGGATGAGGACGTTGTTGAGGAGGAGGAGGAGGAGGAGATGGAGGATGACACGGAGGAAAGCGCAACCGCGTGTAGCCAGGAGCTCTTCAGCAGCCCCGCTGAGACGTCCACCCAAGGCTTGAACTGCAGCTTGTTCTCTGAGGCGGCAGAGGGGGGTTCAGGTAAGTTTCTCCTTCATTCAGCTCTGCTCCTGCTAAAATATCATTGTCTGGGGTGGGGGTGCTTGCGGGTCCCCGCTGTGCACGCTATTTACTCTGCATTCATTAGCAGGGCATCAATACAAGCAGTGATTGTAAAATAATCATCTGCATTTAGGTCAGAAAAGGTTTCCTCGATGTACCTCCAGAGCCTAATACTCAGGTTAGATGGGAGAGCGTTTGTGTCTGCGCTCCCAAAGACGGACACTCTGCCTCTCCAGCTGCAAAGCACAGCCCTGGGAACCATGGCAGCACACAGTGCAGCAGCATACGGTCCCGGCCTGCTACCGGCGGCATGTAGGAGATGTATTCTAGATGGAAGGGGCACTCTGAGGAGAGGGATATTGGGTTCCATCTGTGTGCCCTCTTCCGATTCTTAGCCCCCGGTAAGCCGTCTATTAGAATGTACCTTGTCTGCTTCAGCGCAGCGTAGTGTGTTGACCGCCCTGTACCTTCCAGTGGAATGTGCTACTGGAAGGTTACATTGGCTATCTATGCTATGTGTTAACAATGTCTATATTGTTATTTTTGTATTAGAATTGAGCTTCACAAGGCCGGTGTCTACCCCAGCTGACCGAATGAGAAACATTAGGGGGCGTTCTCGAAGAAACAGGGAGGATATGTTTAACGACCTGCTGAAAGCAACACAAGAATCCGCAAGGGAGAATAGAGCCTGGAGAGAGGAATCCCAGCAGAGGAGGCAGAAACACAGGGACGAACTGATAAGCGTCATGAAGGAGCAAACAGAACTGCTAAAGAACATGATAGCTTTGCAGTCCCAGGCGATAAATGTCCGGGCTCCACTCCAGACAGTTCAGCCGTGTATGCCTCCCACACACCGCAGTCCCTCAAAGCATTTCTTTGAAGGCCACCCTCCACCCCGGTACAGGACAACATCCAGCCCCCCCCCCCCCAAGCTACTTTTACGAGACCCGGAGCTACACCAACCTGTAACCCCACCCCCATCTTTCAGGTTTCAATAAAAACAGTAACAAATACTTTGAAGAATGCATTTATTTATACACATTATTGAAATGATCCTAAGGTGCACCTCATGCGTCATGGAACTGAACTAGGGAAGGGCATCATTGAAATGCTCCCTGAGTGCCTCCCTTATGCGAGCAGCTTCTCCTTGTGCCACCCTAATACTCCTAGTGGCTGGCTGCTCGAATGCTTCCTCGAGGCGCTGTGCCTCCGTAGCCCACGTAGGGGAAAACTTTTCTCCCCTACTTTCACAAATGTTATGGAGGACACAACATGACGCAATCACGGCAGGGATCTGGTCCTCCGCCAAGTCCAGCCTCCCATACAAACAGCGCCAGCGCCCTTTTAAACGGCCGAAGGCACACTCCACAGTCATTCTGCAGCGGCTCAATCGGTAATTGAACCGCTCCTTGCTGCGATCAAGGTTCCCAGTGTAGGGTTTTATGAGCCATGGCATCAGTGGGTATGCTGGGTCTCCGAGGATGACTATGGGCATCTCCACCTCCCCCACTGTTATTTTTTGATCAGGGAAAAAGGTGCCCCCTTGCAGCTTCCGGTACAGACCAGTGTTCCTGAAAATGCGGGCATCATGCACCTTTCCCGACCACCCAGCATTGATGTCCGTGAAACGACCCTTGTGATCCACGAGTGCTTGCAGCACCATGGAGAAGTAGCCCTTCCTGTTTATGTACTCAGTCGCGAGATGGTCTGGAGCCAAAATAGGGATGTGTGTGCCGTCTATGGCTCCCCCGCAGTTAGGGAATCCCATGGCAGCAAAGCCGTCCACAATCTCTCGAACATTGCCCAATGTCACTGTCCTCCGTAGCAGGATGCGATTGATGGCTTGGCACACTTGTGAGAGGGCTAATCCGACGGTGGTCCTCCCGACTCCAAACTGGTTTGCAACGGACCGATAGCAGTCGGGAGTCGCCATCTTCCATACAGCAATCGCAACACGCTTCTCCACAGTTAGGGCTGACCTCATGTTGGTGTCTTTCCGTCGCAGGGCAGGGGCCAACTCTGAGCACAGTTCCAGAAAGGTTGCTTTCCGCATTCGAAAGTTCTGTACCCACTGCTCGTCATCCCACAGCTGCATAACAATGCGATCCCACCACTCGGTGCTCGTCTCTCGCGACCAGAAACGGCGTTGCACCGTGTGCAGATGATCGGTGAAGGAGCTGAGCAACGCGGTGCTGTTGCTCTGCATGGCATCGATCAGCCCCTGCTCCTCGGTGTCCTCATCTGACTCGGAGCTCATTGCGTACTGAGCAACAAGCCGAGATGTATTCAGAATGTTGAAGGCGACAATGGAGATCATAGCAGGATCCATGCTGTCGCTGTTGCGATTGATTGCAAGTGGTGCGTTGCGTCACTGCAATGTTGAAAATAGGCGCGAGTTGCTATTGGCAACGAGGAAGACGCTAGGGGAAAACAAAGCACCATGGGAAACTGACACTTTACCCATGGTGCTTTGCGTTCCTTTCCTTCATCCCATGATTCATAGCGCCAACTTAGGGGAAAATGGAACGATGGGATAGGTGCCCAGAAGTCATTGCGCTCAACCGCGATAATGCGTGTAATTTTGTTGCGTTGCAGGGAGCAACGTGTGTACGCGTTGTCCCGCAATAAAGGTCACGTGAGTTTTGTAGCGCGATTGCCTTGTTGCGCTTTAATCTGATCGTGTGTACATAGCCTTAGGCTTCACCTACTTCCTGCACAACCATTGTATCCTTAATGGCTCATCAGTTTACTCCCTGGGACCATTCTACCTGGAAAATTCCTAAACATTAAGGAGACAATGGTTGTTCACACCCTCCCGTCTGAGACATTTCTCCAAAAGGACACAAGTTAAAGTTTGGATATAACATCAAATTCTTAACTTCTAATCCAAATAGAATTCCTAGACATAAACTATATAATCATTCCCAGCAAATGACTACCTTTCTATTGATACCAAACATGACATAGTTCCTATGGATTATAGCATTTATGAGATATCCATAGAAAATAATATCATAAATGCTTCCCTAAATCCAGACAGTGTCACACAGAGGGCTCTGCCCTGCCAGGGTCCCTGTCCCCTTTTGCCCCATTGTACACAGAGGGTACTCCCCACCACCACCACCGTGGACCTGCCCAAGGTCCCCCTAGCCCCACAAAGTCGACCTAGAGCATCCAGTGTGGACGCTCTAGGTCGACTTTGTAAGTTCCCCTTTAAGTCGACTTTAATTTTAAGTGTAGACACACTAAGTCGACTTAAAAGTGCAAGTGTAGACATAGCCGTATGGTGTACGTGATAATGGAAAGCTCTTTCCTCTCTACTGTGCGGTCATTAAAAGTCTGGTATTAATGCAGCTCTTATTGTATTGTGTAGGCTTTGTCACTGGGTTTTTCAACTGCCAAATGCACAATCCTTTTCCACCCACAAATTTTGCAGCCAGCCCATCACTCTAATCTTCATGGTGTGGCTGGCTCATTGCTGTCCCTCAATTGAGCTCTCTCACTGCAACCTCCCACTTCCTTAAGGGTTGGCAGAAACCGCTGGGAGTATCTGTTTCTATCCGTGTGTGTCCAGGGAAGTTTAATTGAGCAAAGAGCTGCAATAACTTAGGAAATGATTTGCTGCCCCGTTACAGAGAACCATGTAAAGCAGCTGCCCTTGGCATTGCACTCTTTCTGGCTGGCCACTCCTTCTAATGAACTAATTGTAGATAAAAAGAGCTTTGGCGATGGAGAACATAATCCATTATAGCTGCCATTCTCTTCTTTTGTATGCTTCCCAGCCACATATCTCTAGGAGCCATATAAGTAGCATCCAAGGTAGACAGTAGAAAAGAACTTCAGAATGAGGTTATGCATGTATACTGCTTTGCCTTATTAATCTGTCTTTTGCATAACATGAATCACAAATGTTACCGCAGGTGGTTCCTTTTCCACACTTTTCTTAGCATTAATTTAATTCTTCCTTTCTTTCTCAATCTATGAGCTGTCAGTGGGAGAGGGGGAATAAGAGTTGCTTCTTCATTTCTCAAAGTAGAAAACATCAATGTTTAGGGAGAAAGCTAATGCAGCTTTTATAACTCACTTCAGTGCATGCCTAACTTTGCTGCCATACAGCCTTGTCTGCATCTTCAACAGTTGTCTTAACTCCACACTTGTGCTTGAGAAGCTTCAGGCTTTCTGAATTGTTTGCTGAGTTCTATGAAACTGCAAATCTTTCTCTAGTGCTAATGGAACAAGGAAACTGTTAATATAGTGCTTGCTTGCGCTTTGTTTGACCACATCCTAGTGAATGGTAAATTATCAAACTCATTGAGGAGCTGCCAAGGAGAAACAGAGTGGAAGAATGTCAAACTTCTAGACCACAGAATTGTGAGGTACAAAAAGTATCCGGTTCTCTGAGTGGACTATCGTAATTTATATAAAGAGTGGCTCCAAAACTAGACTTAACCTCTAATAAAGTAAACCTTTGTGTATAAAAAATTAAATTAAATAAAAAAATAAAGTTGAAGAATGCAAATTTCTTGAAAACATAAGCAATGTCAGCTTGACCATTATCTATGGAAGAACATTTTTGCTCCATAAGATGAAACACATTTCATTATTAGCTGACCTACTGTAGACCAAAATGCTACAAAACCAAAAACATAGCAGGGTGCTGCTGAATATAAAAATGTGATCCCTTCCTAAACCTGTCCTTTTCTAGCTGCGACAGGAAGTGCCAAAACACCATGAGAGAGACCTTATTTGGAGGTTTTCCCCAGCTATGGTGAGAAGCAAAAGTGCCAGACATCCTGTAAAAAAATCTTATTTAGTGAAATTTCCAGCCCGATTATATAAACTCAAGATCTTTGGATAGATATAACCAGAGATTTATTCAAATGTTAATGCCTTCTGATAGATTTGTATGGTCTAAAGGATGTGTACTATGCCTGTCTTTTTACATGAAGGGCCAGCTTTTCAAATGGAGCACAAGCTATCTCCAAGCTTTCAATATTTTGCTTTATTATATGTACAAAAGCTGGTTTTGAGATATGATGTTATCCTTCCAGAAATTCCCTAAAATTGCCTTTCTATATATTAAAAATGATAAAGTTAAGTCCCATCACTTAGGCCCTTTCTGAGGTAGAAATAAGGGTCTGGTCCCACTGGGAACCTGGGAAGGCATCCTTTTGCAATATAAAGTTGGCATTTCTATCCCTGCAGAATCAAAAGAAATAGAGAAAAGGGATGATTTTCAAAGATACAAAATTGTTACTGCAGGACTAAATCTTACCTGTCCCACTGCTTGGGAACATTTCTCAGGCTGACTTGGGAAAAAAAAAAAATTGAAATCAGTTGGAAGATCCTCATGAGTGGAACATAAAATAAGTTCCTGAGGAGATGGATCTGAAGTCCAAAGAAATCAGTGAGGCTATGTCTACATTAGGAAAAGTTAGGTCGACTTCAACAATTTCCACCCTACCATCAGCCTCAGCCTAGACCAATCCACACAAGAAATCCACTTCTTGGACACCACCGTACGTATAAGGGATGGACGCATTAACACCACCCTATACCAGAAACCAACTGACCGCAATACATTCCTACATGCCTCCAGCTTCCACCCAGTACACATTACATGATCCATCATCTACAGCCAAGCCTTAAGGTACAACCAGATCTGCTCTGATCCCTGAGACAGAGACAAACACATACAAGATCTCTATCAGGCATTCCTAAAACTACAGTACCCACCTGGGGAAGTGAAGAAACAAATTGACAGAGCCAGACAGATACCCAGGAGCCACCTACTACAAGACAGACCTGACCTAGAAAATAACAGAACACCACTGGTTATAACCTACAGTCCCCAGCTAAAATCTCTCCAACACATCATCAAAGATCTACAACCTATTCTAGAAGATGACCCCACACTCTCTCAAGCCCTGGGAGGACGGCCTATCCTTGCTCATCGACAGTCCCCCAACCTGAAGCAAATACTCACCAACAACCGACCTCCATACAACAAGAACACTAATCCAGGAATTTATCCTTGCAACAAACCCCGTTGCCAACTCTGCCTGCACATCGACTCCAGTGATACCATCACAGGTCCCAACCACATCAGCCACACTATCAGGGGCTCATTCACCTGCACATCCACTAATGTGGTATATACTATCATGTGCCAGCAATGCCCCTCTGCCATGTACATTGGCCAAACCAGACTGTCCTTGCGCAAAAGGATAAATGGACACAAATCCGACATAAAAAATAGCAACATCCATAAACCTGTAGGAGAACACTTCAACCTCCATGGTCACTCAGTAGCTGACCTGAAAGTTGCCATACTTCTGTAAAGAAACTCCAAAAACAGACTTCAGCATGAAACTGCAGAGCTGGAACTGATTTGCAGGCTTGACACAATCAGACTGGGTCTGAATAGGGACTTGGAATGGTTAGCTCACTACAAAAAGTGATTGTTCTGTTCACACATTTATCAACAGATGTGAATAGGCCCCATCTGCTCTCTGAACTGACTTTGCCTACACTTGCCTTCCTCCATCCTGGCATGTGTATATATACCTCTCCACTGTGATTTCCACTTTATGCATCTGACAAAGTGGGTTATAGCTCACGAAAGCGTATGCCGAAGGAAATCTTTTAGTCTATAAGGTGCCACAGGACTCTCGTTGTTTTAGTCCACTTTGTTAAGTCAACCTAACCACCCTTACGTCGACTTAATAAAGTTGACGTAAGGATTACTCCATGCCCACACCATCCTTAAGTCGACTTAAGGAGTCGATTTAAGGGTTACTTCGATCTAATGAATGGTAGTTATAAAGTCGACTTAAGCTTTCATTAGATCACCTTAAGAATTTCTTAAGTCAACTTAATGAAAGCCTACTGTGGATGTGGCTTAATTTAAGTCAATTTAAGCCTCCTTAAGTCGTCTGAAATTATTGCCAGTGTAGACATAGCCTGAGAGTCCTTCTATTAACTTCATCAGATTTTGAATTAGTGTCAATGGGTGCGTCTACACTTGTAAATTAAATCGATTTAAGCTTGCTTAAGTCAACTTAATTTACCCCACGTCTACACTACAGTTTCCTTAAGTCGACTTAAGGAAAATAAAGTCGACTTAATGAAAATTAAGTCGGCTTTATTAAACCTCATTTTAATTCGACTTATGACTTAAGTCGACTTTTTCCAGTCGACTTATGCCAGTGTAAACCTGGAGTAGCCCTAAGTCAACTTAGGGCTACTCCAGGACTCCCTCACTGCCCTCCCTGCTGGGGGGCAAAGAGGGAGCCTGGCATGCCCCCCCACAGGGCAGGGCTGCCCTGCCCTGCCCACCCTGCCCCTATGCCCTGCCAGGGTCCCTGTCCCCCTTTGCCCCATTGTACAAAGGTGCCCCCCTGCCCCCGTGGACCTGCCCTAGGTCCCCCTAGCCCCTAGAAGTCGACCTAGGCATCCAGTGTGGATGCTCTAGGTCGACTTTGTAAGTTCCTCCATAAGTGGCCTTTAAATTTAGGTGTAGACATGCTAAGTCGACTTAACTAAGTCGACTTTAAGTCGACTTAGTTAAGTTGACTTAGCTAAAGTCTACCTAAATTTACAAGTGTAGACATAGCCAAAGTGTATTAAAATCGGTGGAACTGGGAGCCAGAGGTTCCCTGTATCCTGGAGAGACTGGTAGTGACAGAACAACAGAAAAACAGGGATGTGGGCATCATTCTGGAAGCAACTCAACCACATGGACAGAGGAATGAACAGGGTCTAATCAAGGTTCACTTGTTCAACTTTAAATGCATTCATCCTCACTTTTTGCATTGAAACAAATAGATGAACTGGGCAAATGTGCATGATCAATGTCTCACACCTGCAGTTCATTAAATAGATAACACTTCTGCACTATTCACGGTTTATCTAAGGTCTTGTCTGCACAGGGTCACAGATTTAAATTCCTTGCACCACTGCATGTTTGTTGCTGCCCCAAGCAAACCCCCCTGCCCCTGGCACTCTGAACCTCAGCCCACTGGAGTGATCTTAGTTTCACTTCTGGAACTCACCATTTCCAGGCTAATCAGGGGCCTGCATGCTGCACAGTGAGAATAAGGTGGTTTTCCCAATGTTACATGTATACTGTGAGGCCACTAAAATTAATTCCTTTTTTCATTATATCTTGTTCTTTCACAGAAATGACCTTCACAGGCAGAGGCCCCATGCCCGCCAACTGCCTTTGGCAGATAAGAAGGTGGCCTTGAGAAGAGCTTCTCCAGTCCACAGAGGCATGCAGAAGAGAAAAACAGAGCTTGGAGGGAAGCAATGGTGGAGAAACAGAAAGAATACACACAGGAGTGCAAGGAGAATTTCCACAGGAATTGGGACCCTAAAGATCGGCTGCTCTTTCTCATGGAAGAACAGACGGAGCTCCTAAAGATAATGGTAGCACTCCAAACCCAGATGGTGCAGTCTCACCCCACTGTGCAGCCACAGCAGCCTTTCCCCCTTCCCCACTATCCAGACTGTCCCACAAAGCATTCCTATGAAGACCACGGACCCATCCGGTACTTCAGTGTAACATCCACCCCTTCACACAGCTACAGGAATGACAGTTGGATATACATCCATCTCTACCCCCAATGACCCACACACTCTCCCTTCTGCATGCTTACTTTTTGTTGACCATTGTTTGTTCTTTGATAATAAAAGAGACTCTCTCAAACATGTAAGCACTGCTTATTCATGTGTTCACAAGGCTTGTTTCCCTGCAGCTGCAGGTCCCTGAAGGTGTTCAGCAGCACAATGTCACAGAGAGGTTTATATGGTACAGTTATGGGTTTTCATCATCAAAGTGCTCCTAGAATGTTTCCCTTATGCAAATGGCTCTCTGTTTCACCACCCTACTGCCCTTAGCATCTGGCTGCTCAGTTACACACGCACTGTTGGGATAACACAACACCAATGGTGGACCTGTCGACTCCAAACTGATTAGCCACTGACCAATAGCAGTATGGTGTTGCCAACATCCACACGGCAATGGCAACGCACATCTCCAGTAGGAGAGCACCTCTCATTTGGGAGTCCTTACAATGCAGGGGAGGGACCAGTTCTGAACACAGTTCCAGGAAAGTGGCTTTGAGCATTCAAAAGTTGCGTAGCCATTGCTCATCAGCCCAGACCTGCATTACAATGAGGTCCCACCACTCGGTGCTTGTCTCCTGTGCCCAGAAGTGGTGGTGCACCATGTGCAGATGCTCCATGAATGAAAACAGCAATGCAGTGCAATTCATATGCAGGTCAGTCAGCAGGGCTGGCTGCTTGGGTTCCTGTTTTGATTCGAAGCTCATGATATACTACTCATATATACTACTGTTAGCCATGATGTGTTCAGAATGCTGCAAGCGACACTGGAAAGTAGCACAAGATCCAATTTTAGAGCTTCAGAATGAGGCCATGCAGGATATAGTGGGGAACTGTTCAAAAATGGAATGAGTTGCTAATAGCAACAGTGAATGATGGCAAGGAAACACGCTGCCCCATGGGATATTGAAAATACACTCAAGGTGCTCTGTGCTTCTCTCCTTCATCCCAGAATTCCTAGCATTAGAAGCTGATAAGTGGCATAGCTGTCCACAATGCACTACTCTTACTGGCGATAATACAAAGTACAGTGTGGATATTTTTTTGCGATTACAAGGCGTACTGTATGGGCACGCACAAATGTTATACTTACAGCACTTTTTTTTTTAATTGATAAAACTAATTTTGCAAAAACTCTCTAGTGTAGGCATGGCAAAAATAATTCATGGCCCTCCCTGTAGCATCTGAATGCATATATGAAATAGGAAAAGAGATTTCTCTTGAGATATTATCATGAAATAGAATCAACTAGCTTAAAGGCAATAGATTGACTTTTAGTTCAATTCTATAATGGTCATAAAGTATGAATCTATAAGAAATTTGAACATGAACCTTTGTGACTTCCTATCTTTGACTGAGTCTATACTTGTAAATTAAGTCGACTTAAGCTTGCTTAAGTCGACTTAATTTACCCTGTGTCTACACTACAGTCTACACTATACTGAGAGGATGTCTACAACCATTGTCTCCTTAATGGCTCATCAGGTTTCTCTCTGGGCCCATTGTACCTGGGAGCTTCCTTAACATTAAAAAGACAATGGTTGTAGGCATCCTGTTTGGGGTGTTTCCCCAGAATCACACAAGTTAAAGTATAGATATAACAACTATATTCCTAACTAACTAAAGTGCCTGCAATATGCAGATGACATACAGCCCCAACTGCCCATCATCATATATCCACTACCATTAAGATAGCCTAGCATGAAGATGAGATCAGCTCATGGATGAAGAATAGCTGCCATCCCATCCTGGCTGATGAAGGCCTGGCCTCAATTGATCATGCTTTTATCATGTCTCATCTGCACTACAGCAAGGCACTGTATCTGGGCATGAAAACGTCAGCATTTAGGAAACTCTAACTAATATGAAATAAAGCAGCTCATGTCTTCAGCAACACAGGCTTTTGTGAGCACATTACACCTGTTCTCCACTCTCTAGGCTGGCTTCTTTTAGAATTTTAAATAAAGTTTAAAGTCTTGGTGCTTATCTTCAGAGCACTCTATGGACTGGGCCCAAGATATTTAAAATACTGTATCAACTTCTGGGTAGAAAACTAAGGTTGATGACTTTTCTTTCACAATAGAACTCTCAACAATCTGAGTAAAGATCATCCTTGTGAAAAGCACAACGTTTTCTCTAGGAGTAGTCCGAGACAGTGGAATGAACTCCCTCCGGAATTAAAAACTGTCAGGAATCATACTGTTTTCCCCTCCAAGTGCAAGGAGCACTCCTTTGACCTTGTCTTCTGTAATAAATAACTACAGCTATCTTTATTCTTAACAAACAAAGCCCTACCACAGGAAGACACTCCTCTCTCCATGCTCTTCCCTCAGGGGCAAAGGTGGACTTTGGCTATTGGGAGCCCTAGACGAAGGCACATTGTGGGGCCCCCATAGGCCTGTGGGGCCCTGTATAGCCCCATGGGGGCCCCCTGTTGCCAGCCCCAGCTCCCCGCCATCATTCCCGGCCCTGCCCCTCCCGCAGCCCTAGCTCACTGCCGGCCCCAGCTCCCCCCGCCGCACCAACCCCCGGACACAGGGGCCAGTTCCTCCTTCTGCTGCCAACTGAGGCGGACATGGTTTTTGGGACAGGCAAGGGGGCCCCTTACAGCTTGGGGCCCTAGGCGTGCACCTGCTTCACCTGCCCCAAAAGCCGCCTCTGCTCAGGGGATGAGAAAACAAATGTGACCAATGTGTGGTTTAATGCACCATTGGAAAGTCCTCACACTACCTTGATGACTGCAGTACACAAAACTAGAATAAAATTATGAAAACATGTTTTATAATATAATAAAATACCATTGTTTATATTTTTGGCCACATGCTAATTAACCAAGCCCAAGACAAAAACCAGATTTGTTAGATTTCCAGTAATTCCTGTGCTTTTCTGAATATTTCAACCTCAACACAAGCATTAATTAACACTAAGAAACAATAAAACTAAGTGTTTTTTCCCTCTAAAGTGGAATTATTGGCCAGATTATTGCCAGGTACAAATATACATTTCAACTGAAGTGAAAGCGGTTGCCCAGATGCATCTGAGAGCAGTGCGTGACTTGAATCATTGCAGCTGTCGTGTGTGAATAAGGAAAACACTCCCAGGCAGTAACTTTAGCAGTAGCTGGTTAATTTAGTTCCCCACTCACTAATTTGAACACCCAATAAGAAAAAACACCTTATCCAGCTATAGTAATTTCAGCTTCATTTAGTGGGAGGGAGAGGCCTCACCAGGACTGCCAACCTTGTGTTTTAGTTTTTACTGACATGAAGATCTGAAGTTGAGGTTTCTTACTGACACAGTAAACTTTTTACTGAGATCACTAAAAATACCATAAACAATACTATAATGTTACAATATTATAATCATATCACTATGTCAGCAGCAGAGGAAAGGTGGGACTGCAGGGCTGGAGAGATGGGAAGGGAAAAGGAGGAAATTGGGTGAAGGGCAGAAAGAGGTATAAAGGGAGGAATACCAGGCCAGGGGATGGTGGGAAATGATAAGGAAGGCTCTGGGGAAGAATGGCAGGGATTCCGCCAAGGGCAGGTTTGGGGGCTACAGGCACAATGTCACATGCACACATACGCCCCCCACACACACCTACTGAAGGAAGCACAGAGGGGCCCTCTGTGCATCTTTTGTGCCTGTGCCCTGCTGGTACTCAGCCAGGCTCTCTGGGTGAAGAAACAGCCTCTGATGGAGGATCTGTGTCTTGTCCTGTAGAGATGGACTCAGTGGGGCATGCAGGGGCAGGAATCCGGTGCACAGAGGCACCCCCCGCCAATTCTCCCCAAGGCCCTGCCATGGAGAGCAGTTAAAGCAATTTGTTAGTACTGGTGACTTAAGTGCATGAGTATATCTGCCTCCCTCCCCCCCCCCCACATCAGCCCCATGATCCCATCTACCCTGGACCCTGCCCTTCCCTGTCCCCTGGATCAGACCTTTGGCTGAGTGAGGGAGAGATTTTTATGGACATTTTCTTTTAATTATGGACTTAAGGACAGCAGTAAACTTGCATACTTTTTTACGGACTATCCATAATTTTTTGCATGGTTGGCAGCCCTGGGTCTCACCAGAGTTCACTCAGCTCTGTTGATGTCCTCTGTTGCTTCAGTGAAAGGTTCTCTTTACCTGACACCTCAGTGGGGAGCAATTCACAGTATCTCCCAATGGTGTAGCATACTTAGGGAAGGGAAATCAGGAACATCTAGAACCCCTGAGCAGAACCTTGCTACTTTTTTCTTGTTCATCTGCTTAGTTCATTTCCACTACCCAACCAAGTCTGAGTTTGTGTTCAGTTATGATTGCTCCCAATGTGGCACTGGAGAAATTCTAGATGGAAAATTTATGCAAATTAAGCTCTCTTGCTAGCCTTAGCTATGGTTTGTACCTGGAGAAACATTAACTTCATATTTAGCTAAATGACTGCCTGCATGTTGGCCTTTGACTACATCTTTGGCCATGTCTACACTGGCAAGTTAGTTTGAATTAAGGAAGCTTAATTCTAACTAACTAAAGCCATGGCTACACTAGGGTTTAATTAGTTTGAATTAAGGTCTTCCTTAATTCGAGCTAAGGGTTAATTCAAACTAGTTAGTTCGAATTAACCAATGTGGCCATATTAGTTCAAAGCACTGGCTTAGTTCGAACTAAATTTTTCTAGTTGGAATGAAGTTAATTCGAATTAACTAAAATTAGTTTGAATTAGTTAGTTCAAATTAACTAATTTGAACTAACTTTAGTAAGTGTAGACATAGCCTTTGAGAGCATGGAAGACAAGGACCTCTCCTTAAGTCCGCAATGCCAGCTAGAATATTGGTGAGAGGATCTCAGTCTACATATAGATGCTGGAGAAACAGTTACAGAGAGCAGTGACAAAGTGAGCAGTGAATCCTGAGTGAATGTACCATGCCCAGCTGGCCCAGATTTTAAGAAGTACTTTATATAATGATCTGATTTTAATCAAAATTTTGGCTAACCGAGGGAGAAGAGAGTCCTCCAAGTTACCACCCAGTTGATAAAAGAAAACAGGGAAAGAAAGAAGGCAAGCAGCCAAAGAAGTTTATAGAGTCAAATCACCTAAGCCAGCTGGCACAGCACCAGTGCAAACACCCAAGAGACTGATGATGAATGCTGAAAAAGAATGTACACAGCAAACTTGGGCACTGACAACTCAGTTAGGGGAACTAGAGAGTAATGTCAACTCTTCCAGGACTTCAAGGCACAAGAAGCCACGGACTGTAGATATCAAGATGACTGCATTCAAAACCACTGTCCCACATGAGTGAAAGAGCATTTCTTCTTCAGCTAAAGGTGTGGCCAGGAAGGATACACTGTACTGAAGTATCATATAAAAAGAATCCCACGTTACTGTAACAGAGGTTGAGGATCACTTATGAAGAAGAATTGGGAAACTAGCTAGGGGCTTGAGAAGGGAGAAAGCCAGGTCCCTGGAGCCTAGAGGTAAGATTAACTAAGTCAAAATCCCATCAGGACTAATAGGGCCTTGGGAAGAGGTCACTGTAAGGATTGATGGGACAGAATGTAAAGCAGTGGTTCCCAATCTGTGGTCCAGGGGCCAAAAGTGGCCCACAGGGGCTTTCAAAGTGGCCTGCAACTCCCCTCCTGCTAGCTGCAGAAGGGAGCCACTTCCTAAGGACCCAGATAGAGAGTGTTGTTGTAGGGCTAAAAGACTGATGCAGATTCCTTGCAGCAGCCACGGGGACAGGACATCAATGCTCCTCTCCTCCTGGCTATAACAGGGAGTAGGGCAAAGTGCTCCACCTAGGTCTGTAGGTGCTGGGCTCCTTACTGGAGCCAGAGGAAGGGGAGCTCAGCCCTCCCCAGCTCCAGCAGAGAGCAAAGTGCTCTGCCTGGGTTCCTAAGCTCTGGGATCCCTACTGAATCCAGAGGGTGGTGAACACTGATCTCTTGTCCCCCTGGCTGCAGAAGGGAGCCACTGCCTAGGGACCCAGGTGGAGCACGTGGAGCTACAGGATGGGTGCGACTTCCTACCCACTGAACTCCTTCTATCTGGCTGCAGTGGGGTGAGGGGCTGCTGGCGGAGGTTGGTGGCATTTCAGGATAGTAAAAATATCTGTGGCTCTGCAGTTGAAAAAGGTTGGAACCACTGATGTAAAGCCATATTTTATACTATATCACAAGTGATATTATATTTCAGTCTTTCTACCAAAAGAATTGTTTAAGTATTGCAATACAATCAATCACTGGACTGGGTCTGCAGCTTTAGTAAGGAAGAATTTTTCTACCAAGAGAAAGTCATATTGGATGTGGAATTTCCCGAGAAACTTGTTAGAGGTCAGATTCACAAAGGTTAAGGCCAGAAGGGATCAATAGGTAATGTAGTTTGAATTCCAGTGTAATATTACATCCACCCAAATTACCCCTGTGTATTGAGGCCAATAATTTCTGTTTGACTAAAACATATCTTCTAGAAAGTCATCCAATTTGATCCCAGAGCCATCAAGAGCTGGTTACCACTCCCCTTGGTAGTTGGTTCCAGAGATTCCATACTCTCATTATTAAAGAAAAGTCTTTTAATTTTTACCACTGTCTTGTGCCACGCTAAATGCTGCAGAGTTGTTTGGGAGAATCAACATTATAAATGTGGATGCATTGTCCAGCCTTCAAAATTCTAGTGTCTGTTCTACTTTTTGTAGTGGGATAAGAGCTTTTGTAGTACAAGTTGCCTATGGCAACTCTTCCAAAACAGTCATCAAAGAGGTGTCACAGAATATTTGGATCTGCAACATGAAAGCGTTCCATTAGCAGCACTGAACTATATTGTGTTTGGACCAATCTTCATTGCTTAGATTCAATACTGCTGACTGGCAAAAAGCCCAGTTGCAGAATAATGGTATCTCTGATATTCTGATATCTGGATTTCACCCCCTCTTTTTAGCAGTGATTGTTCCATTTACCCTAGGGGCTATATTACTGTTGAGAAAATGGAGCAAATTAAAGATGATTAATGGATTGTTGTACTGAATAACAGCAGGCTGTATAGAATCAGGAAAAACATTGAGTACTGCCAAGGATGTACACAGTCCTTGCCGTGAGTCCTGCGTAATGACTCTGAACATTTGGAAACACATAAACATCATCAATATGTTGCTCAATTAAAAGAGAAATTGAGAGAAGCTTAACACTTAGCTATGGCCCACATGAACTCTGTTAGAAGTAAACCCTCTCATCATTCTATGGCATGTTCTCCAGAGTTCCTACCAGAGAACACAATCTAACTATTACTGGCAAACACAAGACAGCTGACAGATGGGAGGTACTGCCATATATCGTAGAGGAAAAATTGGGGATTCTTATGGTCTACATTTCAAATCTGAGACTGTCTGGGTCGAATAAAAACAGCATGTGGAATCTCTTATTACCTCTAGAAGAATAGTAAGCATTCCTTGAAAAATGTTCTATGACTTTTTACACCTAAGCAGAAAAAAAGGTGAAAACCCCAGGCTTGCATTAGGGCTCCTAAGAATAATCAATCCATTCCACGGGGATAATCCTGACAGGTACTCTGAATAGAATGCTGCCATGGTGTATGGTAGTGCAGAGAACAGACTGCGGCTGTGATTTTCCAAATCCTGTTGGAGCCCAGTATGTTCTGTTTTAAACCCCATGGTGGAAGCATACATATATGTTGCTTTCACAGTCATCCCCCAACTAGATCAATTAAGAATAAAGCATCAGTTCCACCACCATTTCCAGATCTTCTTGAAGGAAGGGTTCTGACTTTACCCGTATGTTACTGGACAGTGTGAGATGCATTTAGGAGATGTTCCTACTCTCTTAGGCTATGTCTACACTAGAAAAGTTAAGTCAACTTTGTTAAGTCGACTTTAATAAGGTCGACTTTAAGTCGACTTAAAGTCGACCTTATTAAAGTCGACTTGACTAAGTTGACTTAGCTTTAAGTCGACTTAGTCCATTTTGTTAAGTTGACTTAACCACTCTTAAGTTGACGTAATAAAGTTGACTTAAGGGTTACTCCATGTCCACACCGTCCCTAAGTCGACTTAAGGAGTCAACTTAAGGGTTAAGTCGACTTAATGAGTGGTAGTAACAAAGTCGACAAGCTTTCATTAAGTCGACTTAATGAAAGCCTAGTGTGGACTTAATGAAAGCCTCCTTCAGTCGACTTAAATTGCCAGTGTAGACATAGCCTTAGAACTTCTAACATTAGGGCAAGAGGTGGAAGGGCCCTTAAAGGAGCCTTCATCAGCATCAGTCCAAAGCACAACCTCACCTGTATCTTGTGGTGGCCACACTCACTTAGGGTGACTGGATTATCAGGCTGGTCAAAAGAGTAGCTTGCAATGCACAGTGAGTGGTTCATGAGGATCTGGTACATATAGCTAACGGACTATGGTAGAAGTATTCACTTCTATAGACCCTATAGAAAATTGAAGAAGAAAATTGATCTGGTGTCATAATGAAAGTATGATTTTCCAGGTATCTGAAGGATATAAACCTCCAGGAAGGAAAAAAAAATATCATGTAGGGTGGTCCATAATGGTTAATTGGATTTTTTTTTCTTTTTTTTTTTACTTATACTTAAATTGTAAACTCTTTGGGCAGGGAGAATCTTTATTATACTGTACAGTGCTCATACAATAGGTCCGTGGCCTTAAGGAGTTAATGTAAGATGAATATTACTAATTCTCTGCTTTAAGGAGACTTTGTGCAGTGGATTGAGGAAGCCAAAAGAAAACTCCCTTAGTGTTAAGGACCTCTTCTTCCACAGAAATATCTTTGTTGTTTGCTCTACCAGCAGCCCCTACCCCTCATGGGGTAAGTGGAAGAAGGCATAGATCAGATGTGAAGCCTGAGTGGGATAAGGTTAGGAGGAGGCATGGAGAAGCAGAGGTCCTGTATGCTCAGCTCTCTCCTGGGTCTGTAAGAGCTGCCTGGGTGCAGTGCTAGATAGCACTAAATTAGGGAGTTGCAACTGGCTTCATCATTTCCATTCCTTGCAAGCACAGCTCAGAGTGGAGAATCCAGGCTCAAATCTACATTACTGGGAAATTTGACTGTTTAATCGATGAATCATTTTGGAATGAAATTCATTTCCATGTAGAAAACCAGTGTGAGGCCTATGAAATACTTAAATCTTATTTTGTCTGAACTATACTGTGTCTAATTGTACCGTCCATCTCTCTAAGCAGGGAAAATGTTTTGCACAGCACTGGGCATGATTGCCAAACTCAATACAAATTAACAGTGTGGCACAATCCTGAATTTTCCAGCTTCTATTCTATGAATTTGTGACTTTATTGCATGATCATGTTGAAGGACAAGAGGGACTACTATGGATGTATTTGTTTAAAAAAAGATGTATTTTGATATTTAACAAAAATAGGAAGAAATAATAGGAAGGAATAATGAAAAACACTATGTATTGTGAACTCAGGGCTGAATATAGACTATGGGTTCTTTTCCCATTACAACAGGCAATTTTGGTTTCCTGGTCATCCTCCCTCCCCCCAACAACCTCCCCGCTAATTGCTGTGCTCCACTGTTTGAATCCTAACAACTGCTTTGATTTGCTGTTACAGTCTGACCTGATCCTATGAACTTCCCTGCATTTATTTCGCTCCCGTTCTGTAAGTTCCCCATCTTCAAGTGTCTGACAAAGTAGGATTTTCTCCCATGAAAGCTCATGCAATAAATACATTTGTTAGTCTTTAAAAATGCCACTAGACTCCTTGTTTGTTTTTCTCAGGACTGATGTATTTAAAATTTTTCTCCAATATGAAAATCATTAATAAGAATATTTTTATGTGGGTGACATATAATCTGCAGAAATATTTGTATGAAAATTAAAATTACATAAAAATCACATAAAAGACCCAGAAAGGTTAACAATTCATGCTCTATAGTATAATTTGCATTAACTTCTTTGTTTCAACAGTTTTATTCAACATAGTCATCTCAAAAAACAAAAGTAAGTTTTCTTTTAATTGCCTATTGCTAGAAACTCTTCCAATATACGAATTTGATTATGTTTAGATAGGAGGACAGCAGGCAAAGTCACAGAAGTATTGATATCCCTTGATCTGTCTAACAACCTACACAATCACTAAAGATGAAGATACCTGGCTGCAATTTTAGGAAGCAAAGTGTTGACTGAATTCTATTTCTGTGAGGGAGTGATTTCATTTCACATTTGATTTTGTACAGGGTCTCTTCCTAGTAGCTAATTTCTTTCATGTTTCAACTGAATATTTATTTTGGCTTCTAGCACAAAAGTGTTCTGAGCCCCACACAAACACAAATAAAAGGTCGGATTATCTTTTGGCTGCAAAAATATAAGGACATACCCTATATTTATTTAGACACGTATATTTTAATGATAATTCCTTATTCCTACTTCAGGCCAAATTCTGATCTTTACTCACAGGGAGTACCTTACTTCACACATAGTCCAGGTGAAACAGTGGGACTACTCATGAGGTGAGATGCTACTCTGTATGGCTATGTCTACATTGGCAATTTAAGTTGACTTAAGGAGGCGTAAGTCGACTTAAATTAAACCACATCCACACTAGGCTTTCATTAAGTCGACTTAAGAAATTCCTTAAGTTGACTTAATGAAAACTTAAGTCAACTTTATAACTACCACTCATTAGGTCAACTTAACCCTTAAGTCGACTCCTTAAGTCAACTTAAGGATGATGTGGACGTGGAGTAACCCTTAAGTCGACTCTATTAAGTCGACTTAAGGGTGGTTCGGTTGACTTAACAAAGTAGAATAAGTCGACTTAAAGTTAAGTCAACTTAGCCCATTTTGTTAAGTCGACTTTAATAAGTCAATCTTATTAAGTCGACTTAAGAAAGTTGACCTAACTTTTTCTAGTGTAGACATAGCCTATGAGTAATGAGTATAATATCTACCTTGGTCTTAGAATGCACAGAGAGATAATATCTGACTAATTTAGGGCTCTGTTCTAAAATTCTGAGTCACCTTAAGTAGCACTTTTGGGAATAGCATTGACTGTAACAAATTTATTGGTGTAGATACTACTTGAAGTCAATGAGGGGCGTAAAAATGGGCCTTGAATTAAGAGATTGTGTGTGTGTGTGTGTGTGTGTGTTTGTGATTAGCCTTATGTGTCAGTATTCTCATTAAATTGATTGAGATTGCTTTTATGTAAATTTCAACAAATGTTTAAGAGATTACAGGAATGAGGCCTTAGATTGTAAACTCATCAAGTCAGGCCATATACCTGTTTAATCTTTGTAAAATGCCATGTAAAACAGTGGCACTGTGTAAAAGTTTAATACAAATGATAAAGGAAAACAACACGACCATTTGGACTGAAATTACTCAGTTTTATATAGCCATTTGATCAAGCTGAAAGAGTAAAATTCTAGGTAGTTTTATTAAATATTTATATCCTAAAATACAAGTCAACCAATGTTGTTATTAAAGTTAATCAGAAAATCTCTTTTCCCGATAGTAATGTCAACTCTCCAGTGAAAAACTGAAGACTTGAAATTTCTGCAGAAAACCAAAATACTTTGATTTGGAAATATTGTCACAATGCCTCATGGGAGTTCATGTTCAGGTGCTAAATACTTTTGTTACCTCTATATTCTGGGCTCCCTGGCTGGACTATAGCTTCAAGGATGCAACACAGTCTTGCCTCTTGAAGGAAGGCAGTGCATCATGAGGGTCCCATGACTACAGTGCTTCCCAAGGCACTGGTCAAACCTGAAAAGAAGAATAAAGATGTGAGGTAACCAAAGAACAACTTCCATGAGGCCTTGCAGCCTCATATCCAAATGTAATATTTTGGGTTTCCACACAAATATTTGTTTTTAGCCAAAACTGTATTTTTTTTCTTTTTTGGCATGGAAGTTTATTGATACTAAACTTTTTGCTTAGAAGACATTTATCTCCAACTGTTGCTTAATCAAAAGCACCAGTTCCATAACAACTATTTTTTTTTAAATAAAATTTTTGACAAGCCATCATTGTTACATCTACAATACCTATTCTCTACTATGACTCTGAATATTAATTTTCATTCTTTGTCTTCCCTACTGTGGCATTTACTACTTCCTGCATTCTATTGACCATGAGAGCTGTGCTGGGAGTCTATCAGGCTTGTGTGGCTCTCTGAAACAGAAGGCAATTCAGGGTAAGGAAAAATTGTGGGAGGGTGGCAGACCACAGAACTGGAACTGTCTCAGGGTGCACAACTACTTCATCCTGCTTCAGTGCCAAGGGATGGATAGGATGACTTCTTGAGGACCCTATCTGTCCTCCATGTCAAGGAAACTTGCCCACAGGCCACATGTAGCTTCTGAAATACCAAATAAACACCATTGCCCTTAAGGGTTTATTTTCACTCAGTTTCTTCATGTGATCTAGCCAAAGTCTGCCAATTAGAAAGGAAGCACTGGAAATCTATAATAAAAGAATAATTTGTAATTCAAGTAAATTGACCTCATTTCACCTTTAATTTGTTTAATTTACATGCTCCACATAAAATGGTGTGTGGCTTTTATACTTCAAGGAGGCACTGTCTTGAGGGCCTTGAAGCAATGTCCTGTTTTGTGGCTAAATTAATCAGACACCACATGATACATTGCAAAATCTCACAGAAGCCAGGGAAATTTTAAAAGCTGTGTTCTTGGAACAGATAAGATAAGGCAATATAAATGAGAGCGGCAAAAGATAAAATGTATAGTGAGATTAAAGAGTATTTTAATAATGCTAAAAAATAGATACTATGACCAACACCATAGGCCTGTACTTTGAAGGAATTCCTTAACTGTCATCCACGAAATGAACTCAGTTGGGAATGAAGGGTGTACTTATGAAAAAATAAATGACAAATTTGCTGAACTGCATTAAGTAACCTTGTCAATCTGCTCTTCAGTGTTCCTCTGTGTTGCGAGGGAGAATCTCTTCTCGCCTGGTGAATTCCATTTCTGAATTATGGGCCTCAAACATTGTGCAAACTAATATTGTACTTTCACAAATGTGAGCACATAATAGATTTATTTGGAATCATTTTATAGTACTACCACAAACACAAATATTTTTGCCGTGTTGTCCACGTCAGAAAAGAAAGGCTAGTGGCAGAAATATAATAAACATTCACAAGCCATTTAAAGAAATAAAGCACTTTACATTAATGTAATGAATTTTAATTTGGTTACTATCATTTTGTTTTCCACTTCATGGTTGAATTTTAGGTATTAAGGTTACAGCCACTTTTAATTGTTCTAAATAACAAATGATGACTATTTTAATATTTGCCCTTATCGCTGCTCAAGTTAGAAACTTTACAGTTTATGGAATGTGTACATTAAAAATATAGTTCAGAAATTTTCCCTTACAGAAATGCAATCCCTTTATTCACTGGGATTGCTAAAAGTGTTAAGATCAGCACCAACAAGCTGTTACAGACATTACATTGCTAAAGACTAAAATTTTCCTTGACATTAAATATTAGGCACTTTGACTTGAACCTTTTCAGACAGCCACAGTGATAGAAGTCTGCCTCCAGCTCAGTAAGTGGGGCCACTCTGGGCAAAGCAAAGCTATTATGAGATGGACTGGCAGATAAAGATAATTCTTCTTAAACACCAATTTCTTTCCCAAGGAACTGAGGCGCTCAAATTCTTCTGGTCCTGGAAACCTCAGACTTTAGGCTTTCTGTACAGCACTATATAATGCTGCCACTAAATCACAAGCTCTCCACACTTAGGTTAAGTGAGCAGCTGAGAAATTGTAGGTACCCAGCATTGGAACTTTCTAGTAATTCCTTGACTTAATGATTATAGACCCTAATTGTGATCCTATTACTGGAAATGACTGCTATCAACCTAGATTCCGTCCTTCTTCTTGTCTTACCTGTTGGATGAGAAATCCCCTCTGGTTGATTATGGGGTATGCTGTGTACTAATATAATTAATATACCTGTAAAGGTACTGAGCCCATATCACTCCCACTGAAATCACACAACAGATTATGCTCTGAACTTCAGCTCATTTGCAAGTGAAATAGTGACACTGAAGGAAAGAAAAAGAAAAAAAATCGGGTAAGAAACAAGCACTTGTTGAAAGAGAAGAAAGATACGGTTATACAAAACATTTTACAAGCTTGTTGCTACATGAGAAAGTGGGGAGAGAGAATCACTGTTGTTAGTTCCACAGACAGATGCCTAGCACAGTCAAATACATGTTATTGCTAGTGTTAGAACAATTCTCCCCTGAAGCAGTTTTATGGGTGCTAGGGTAATTGGTACTAAAAAATTACTAGGCAATAAACACTCATAAGAAAAATGTAATGAGAAACTGATCCAAATAGTAAATATGACTATATTGTTTTGGCATCAATTTGCTATATGTTAAATCTGAATAGACCTGAAAAAATAGGGAATTTCAGTATCAAAGAAAAGATCTACTATACATAGTGCAATCTCAGTAAATTGCAGAAACTGACCAAGGGCAAGGTTTGGACATCTGAATGACCCAGGGGGGGGTAAATATTGGGTTCAGTGTAAATCAACATTTTTTTGTTTGTTGAACTTTAAGCCTATCATAGTGAGGAGGCACACAACTCCCACTGAATTTCAAGAGGAACTCAAGTCTGAGAAAATGGTGGGCTGGTGCAATGAAGAGAGTGAATAAAGAAATAGAATGGTTTTGACTCCTTTGACAATTCCAACATATTGCATTGCAAAGCTCAAGTTTGCTTGTCCTCCCCTTTACACATGACTTTGCCACATTGAAGGGTGCAAACCAGGTCAGTGCGGGGTTGTGTCTTGCCTGCCTTGTAATCCTGAAAACCTTAAATGCTCTATTGCTGTGACTTGGGCTGAACACTGACAACAGCAGACAAGAATGCCGAGTGTCTCTGTGTTAAGCAGCTCTGACTCAGCACTTTAATTACAGTAGCCTACTTCTTACACCCCTGTCCTACTCTGGTATCCAACAATTTTGGGAAATTAATCCCAACAGTCCCCATCCCAAATTTTCCTAAAGCCACGTGCTCTGCAGTGTTCAATGGTCCTGGATCGTTCAGAGGAATACTAGGGTTTATTTTCTCTTCTACAGAGTTAAAGTGTACAATTTATTACTTTGACTGGAGTAAACAATAACTTCAGTTGACATTCGGCATTGGGGTGATGTAGATTATAAGTAAAACAACTTTAATAACAAAAGGAGACAGAACTTTAAGTGAGCTTAAGTATAAAGGATCGATATAGGAATGATTATAAGCAATTAAAAGGAAAAAATGCTTTCCAGTACTTTAAACTTAACAAAACGGTAGCCTTGGTTCAAGGTAAGAGTCTCACCACCTTTCCCTCCTGGAATATGGCTGATACCCACCCATCCCCTGCTCAGGATTTCTCCCCAAAGACAAAGTGCCTGGTTTGTTTGTCGTCTTAGATGAAAGATAACTCGGGGTTCTATGTCCCACTCTTTCATAGTCTAATCAATCTTTAAAATTGATTCTGCTGAAGGGTAGAACCCAAAGTAAAGTTTTTTCAAGTTGTCAGGAGGAAGACACAGAGTCTGGTGATGAAGGAGTTTCTATGGGATTTCTTCCCCCACTGGTGTTTGCTAAAATGATCTACCCCTGCAATCTCCTCCCTCTGTTGTGTGATGCTCAGTGTTTTTTCCATCCTTTCTTAGCTTAACTGTTTTGTTTATCTTCTATGTAAATGCAATGGCATCAGTGAGTCCCTGGCTTTTTTGCATTGGGAAACTGTTGGGATCACAATCTTAAACTAAACTTCCTTTGTTTCAACTACACAATTTCATTGTTTTCAATAATATATAAAATCCCCTCTTGTACTTCACAGACACATTTTGGGCATAAAATAGTCTTTTAATCCTCTCTGTCTTTCACTGTTAACATCTAGATTACTTTTATGTTATTTGCCTGCAGCATATGGGATGCGTCTACATTTGTAACTTAAGTCGACTTAAGCCTGCTTAAGTCGACTTAATTTACTCTGCGTCTACACTACAATTTCCTTAAGTCGACTTAAGCTGCTGCTTAAGTCGATATAAGGAAATTTTAAGTCGACTTTATTAAGCCTACTTTAAAGTCAACTTTACTTGCTAAGTCAACTTTATTAAGACGCCTTAGCCAGTGTAGAAGCGGATTAGCCCTAAATTGACTTTAAGTCGACTTAAAGGGCCCCCAGGACTCCCCCACTGACCTCCCTGCCAGGGTGGCTAGCACAGGGCAGGACACAGCCCTGCCCACGCCGCTCCTATACCCTGCCCCTGTCCCTGTCCTGTTCAGCCCCCATTCTACCCTGGTACAATGGGGAAAATGCTGAGCCCCCTGACACTTTGAAAGGAGTGCCCCCCTCCCACCATGGACCACTCCCAGGTCCATCTAGCCCCTAGAAGTTGACTTAAGTGTCCAGTGTGGACGCTCTAAGTTGATTTGGCAAGGTCTACTTTAAGTCGACCTAATTTTATAGTGTGGACATGCTAGGTCAACTTAACAAAGTCAACCTAAAGTAGACTTTGTTAAGTCGACTTAGCAAAGTCGACTTATTTGGCCAAGTGTAGACATAGCCATGGGGTCTTACTTGACAATATGTATCATATGTGGATGACATTATTCATCTTTCATTTTAATAAATTGACAAATAATACCTTTTACAGCTTCTACTTCTTACAAAGCGTGCAAGTGAATGAAGCACACATTCCTCATCTTTGTGTGTAAGAAAGACTGCATGTAGAGGCCCTCTTTCTGCCAGAATAGCCTTCGATGAAATGATGAATGGCTTTTGATTACTCTGAATGAAACAGTACTGCTTAGAAACTCTATTTACTCTTATTCCCTGCGTGCCCTAATACAGGGCTCTTCTGATTCTAAACAATCTTTCAGACATTTTTATCTCAGATAGTTTAAAATGGAGGTAAGTCTAAGTGTGCTGGAAGAGAAATCTAAATATTGAAGATTGATTCTGACATCGGATACCTTAAAAGATGCTAATGAAAATAGCTGAAGAGTGAACAGTCTGTGCAACTGGCTAAAGTTCTGTGCATTCTTCCTTTTTTGGGTGAAGAAGAAACACTAAGGCTTAGTGAGACAGTATAACCTCCAAATTTAGAAACATGAAATACCTTCTGGATAAGTCAAGAGTGTTACATGTTCTGTGAGGAGAAGGCTGAACTCTCTCTCAGATTTCAGCCTGCAGTAGCCTTATTGATAAGAGTTAAGACAGCTAAGAGATTATTTTTGGCCTGCCTGTCTGGGACCATAGTCAGAATACAATGTACTCAGAGTAATTACTTTAGCCTTGCATTTTGGGAAGAAGTAACCAGAAAATGAAGGAGAAAGTATAAATATATTGAACCCATCTTTTCCTCCTTATTTCTAATCTTTTCTCACTTTAAAGGGGCCTTTCTCAGCTAGACCATCTATTATGACATAGCTATAGCTGAGATAAATAGCTTGTGCACTTACATCCCTCCATTCCCCAGCTCTCTAAACAGATTTAAAATGTGCATTGAACTTAATCAGATCATTAGAAAAAAATAATGGCAGAAATAATCCCAAATCACCTTGTGAACATATCATCATTGCAGTGTTAGTTCTCTCTCTGTGTGCAACACAGAACACTAAGCATCAATTCTTAGAGCCTGTGTCAGCTAACTCAGGCTCATGGGACTTGGGCAATGGGGCTATGTAATGGGCCTAGAAGCCCCATTCAGGACTTAGGGGGAGAGCTTTCCCCACCTGCAAACAGACTACCCACACCAACAAGCAGTTGCAAGAGCTCCCAATGCTGGAGGCAGACACTCACAGCTGAGCTGCATGGAGGCAAAACCCAGTATAAATGAGGAAGAGAAACAAAAGATGGGGAGGCAGAGAAGTCTAAGAGAGAACAGAGCAGCACTGCCTGGTACTGTGCCAGCCCTGAGTCAGGCAGCTTTGACAAACCTTTTGATAAGGCAGCATTACTGCAACAAACCCCATAAGGGAAACAGCAACCCTAGAAGCTTCCCTGATCAGGAGGCACAGCCCAGCAAGGGGCTCAAGGAACCTGTGTCAGGCTCTAAAATTGCAGTGTAGATGCTGGGCCATAGGCTTTGAAAAGCATCAAAAGGGGTGGATCTCAGAGCCTGGGCTTCAGCCAGAGTCTGAATATCTACACTGGGATTTTATAACCCCATGGCCTGAGCCCTCAGGGCCCATGTCAACTGACCTGAATCAGCCATGACTATGTCACAAGTCTTTCATTTCAGTGTAAACATAGCTTCTGAGGCCTGGTCTATAGTATGAGACTAAGTCAGTGGGAGATATGCAATCTGCATGCCACAGAATGGGTGCATCTACACTAGTAAATTAAGTCGACTTAAGCAGGCTTAAATTGACTTAATTTACTCTGCGTCCACACTGGAATTTCCTTAAGTCAACTTAAGCTGCTCCTTAAGTCGACTTAAGGAAACCTTAAGTTGACTTAATAAGACCTAGATTTAAGACGACTTTAAGGCTTAAGTCGACTTCATAAATCGACCTAAGCCAGTGTGGACACCCTAAATCGACTTACAAGATAAGTCGACTTAGGGCAGGGGAAAAAGGGAGCCTCTACTCCCTTCTCCGCAGGAAGCTGCTAGAGGCTTGTCCCAGCTCCCTTATCTCCCCAGGATGAGACCCCGCCCTGGGGAGCTGAGACTCCAAAGGAGCTTCGCCTCCCCCTGGACCTAACCAGTCGAATTAGAGAGTCTAGTGTAGACTCTCTAAGTCGACTTAGTAAGGCCAGCTTTAAGTCGACTTAAGAGTCCTGTGTGGACTCTCTAGGTCAACGTAATAAGATCGACTTAAAGTCGATTTAGTAAAGTTGACCTAAATTCCTGAGTGTAGACATAGAATCATAGAATCATAGAATAATAGGGTTGGAAGGGACCTCACGAGGTCATCTAGTTCAACCCCCTGCTAAAAAGCAGAACCACTCCCCCTAAATCACCCCAGCCAGGGTTTTGTCTAACCGAGCCTTAAAAATCTCCAAAGATGGAGATTCTACCACCTCCCTAGATAGCCCATTCCAATGCTTCACCACCCTCCTAGTGAGAAAGTTTTTCCTAATATCCAACCTTGACCTCCCCAGCTGTAATTTGAAACCATTGCTCCTTGTTCTGTCCTCTGTTACCCTCGAGAACAGCCTAGCTCCCTCCTCTTTGGAGCAACCCTTCAAGTCGTTGAAGGTTGCTATCAAATTTCCCATCAGTCTTCTCTTCTGTAGACTAAATAAGCCTAGTTCCTTCAGTCTCTCCTCATAAGTCATGTGCCCCAGCCCCCTAATCATTTTTGTTGCCCTCCGCTGGACTCTTTCTAATTTGTCCACATCCTTTCTGTAGTGGGGAGCCCAAAACTGGACACAGTATTCCAGATGCGGCCTGACCAGTGTCGAATAGAGGGGAATTATCACATTCCTCGATCTGCTGGCAATACTCCTACTGATGCAACCTAATATGCCATTGGCCTTTTTGGCAACAAGGGCACACTGTTGGCTTATATTCATCTCCCCATCCACCATAACCCCCAGATCCTTTTCTACACCACTGCTACTTAGCTGATCGGTCCCGAGCCTCTAGCAGTGCATGGGATTTTTCCGTCCTAAGTGCAGGACTTTGCACTTGTCTTTGTTGAACCTCATGAGGTTTCTTTCAGCCCAGTGTTCCAATTTGTCCAAGTCTCCCTGGACCCTGTCCCTGCCCTCCAGAGTATCTACCATTCCCCCCAACTTGGTGTCATCCGCAAACTTACTAAGCACGCAGTCTATTCCATCATCAAGGTCACTAATGAAGATGTTGAATAGAACCGGGCCCAGGACCGACCCCTGGGGCACTCCACTCATTACCGGTTGCCAACCAGACATCGAGCCACTGATTCCTACCCGCTGAGCCCGTTGATCTAACCAGTTTTCTATCCACCTTACGGTCCACTCGTCCAACCCATACTTCCTTAACTTGCCAATGAGAATGCTGTGGGAAACCGTATCAAAAGCCTTGCTAAAGCCAAGGTATACCACGCCAACGGCTCTTCCCGCATCCACAAATCCAGTCATCTCATCATAGAAGGAAATCAGGTTGGTCAGGCACGATTTGCCCTTGGTGAATCCATGTTGACTGTTCCTGATCACTCTATTTTCCTCCAAGTGTTTCAGGAGGGATTCCTTGAGGACCTGCTCCATGATTTTCCCAGGGATTGAGGTGAGGCTGACCGGTCTGTAGTTCCCCGGATCCTCCTTTTTCCCTTTCTTAAAGATAGGTACTATATTTGCCTTTTTCCAATCCTCCAGGACCACCCCCATTCGCCACGAGTTCTCAAAGATAATGGCCAGCAGCTCTGCAATCACTTCCCCCAACTCCCTCAGCACCCTCAGATGCAGTTCATCCGGCCCCATGGACTTGTGCACATCCAATTTCATTAAGTGTTCCCTAACCTGACTTTCCATCACCGAGGGCCACTCTTCTCTCCAGTCCGCGTTACCCCGTGTAGTAGCCTGGGAGCTGGCCCTCTCTGTGAAGACTGAAGTAAAAAAAGCATTGAGTACCACAGCCTTTTCTGCATCATCCTCCACGAGGATGCCTGCCCCATTAAGTAAGGGACCTACACCACCTCTGATCCTTTTCTTGTTGCTGATATACTTATAGAACCCCTTTCTGTTATCCTTCACATCTCTTGCTAGCTGCAACTCCAATTGTCCTTTGGCCTTTCTGATTTTATCCCTGCAGTCCCGAGCAATATGACCTCCCTTGTCATCTGTCCAAGCTTCCACTTCTTGTAAGCTTCCCTTTTATGTTTCAGCTCCCTGCAGAGTTCCCTGCTAAGCCACGCTGGTTGCCGTCCACATTTGCTGTTCTTTCTGCACATCGGAATGTTATCTTCCTGTGCCTTTAACAGGGTTTCTTTAAAATACAGCCAGCTGTCTTGGACACCTTTCCCCTTCAGATCAGCCTCCCATGGGACATAGTCAATGTGTATCTCCTGTTGACTTACTTACTACTTCTTACCATGCTGTCTTCACTCAGCTGCGTCAACTTGAAGGGATCTCTGGTTTACACAGCCTTACTCCACTTGGGGGGTGGGGTTACTGAGTTGACTAGAGAACTCTTCTGGGATCAATTGAGCGGGTCTATCCTGGCTGCTCAATAGATCCCACTGCGTTTTTCAGTATAGAAAAGGCCTGAGTTTGGCCTTCAGGAGTCAGACCTGCTGCCTTTCCCCCCCACCCGGGTCGAATCATGCAATTCTCCCTCTCTAGTCCCCAGCAGAAGTACCAAGTCTATCACCTCAAGTCTAGCTGGATTTGGCACCTGCAGTTCTTCCCTTTGGGAATCTGTGGCCAGTGGTGACTATAAAGATGAGATAGCCTTCTTAAATAAAAAATATTGTTTCAGGGTAACTGAAGGAATAAATTGTGATTTAAGAGAAAACAGAATTTTAAAACATCAAACAGTCCATATGCATGTTAATCCTATCTAAAGCCTGTAATGAACAGGCCAGGAACTGTCAGTCTTGGGAATCCACCTGAACAACTTCTCAGCAACAACTGTTTTGCCTGGAGTGAGAGGGTCACTCTCGATCAGTACGTGAATTTCTTTTTCTTCTCAGTTCCTGGGCTTCTTGGTCTACTGTCCAAAACCCAACTTGTTGAGTTCAATGACGTCAATGGACATCAAGCCATTGTGTGGTATTAAACCAGTTCCAAAGGGGTAGTCTTGTCAATCTAGTTCAACAAAACAAACAAGGAGTCTTGTGACACTTTTAAAGACTAACAAATTTATTTATTTATTTATCGCATGAACTAATGTTTATGCGATAAATAAATTTGTTAGTCTTTAAGAGTACGTCTACACTGGAGCCTTAGGTTGACGTAAGGAAGGTTGAGTCGAACTACAAACTGCTGCATCTACATTGGACTTTTATTAAGTCTACTTAAGTGCTTCTTTAAGTCGACTTAATAACACCACCTCTTATGGTCGACGTAATGCTTAAGTCAACCTTATTAAGTCGACTTAAACCAGTGTAGATGGGGGAAACCCTTAAGTCAACCTCATTGGCCTCCGGACCCCTTCCCAGGGCACTACTCCTCCGTAAACCTAGCACCTGCCAGTGTGGGCACAGGCAGTTGACTGGCGTGTTCAAAGTGTACTCTCTAAGTTGACTTAACAAGGTTGACTTTAAATCAACTCTTAAAGTTGACCTTGTTAAATCGACTTAGCAGACCCTCCAGTGTAGACATACCCTAAAGGTGAAACAAGACCCCTTGTTTGGTATTAAACAAGACAGTGTTTTCCTGAGAGGTTTGTCCTCTATCTGGTACCAGTATGTATGAGGGCATTCCAGTAGGAATATAGTCACACCAGCAGGGATAGGCCAACATGTTCCCCCAAATGCAGGAGTATTTGGCATTCTGAGAATGTACAAGTGGGCACCTTAGAAATCTATCTATCCAGGACCAGTGGTTCTCCCATTATCCTGTATTAACCTAAATATGTTTACTGAGAGGTTTTTTATCTAGAGTCATTGTTTGCCTTCTTGCTTGTTTCCTAGCAACATTGTTGATTTATCCCAACTGTCTTCATACAGTAAACATCCCAGTAACCAAGTTACATTCAAGATTAATAAATTATTACTGAGCAGATCCTCATCTGTCACACAGCTGGAATCTACTGGGATATCATTGGCCACCTTAACATTTTAAAGAGCTTCCAAAATATATAGCTGATATACATATACCTACATACAGATGCTAAGAGGATGTGAAGGCTATCTGATGTGATGAAAATAATGATTCAGAAATAAAACAAACAAACAAAAATGTAAGGGTGAATTATCTAGGTCACTTGCCACTATAGACGAGGAGTAGCACTAAGTTGACCTAAGTGCCCTAGGTTGTCCTAGGGCTAGAGGGAGCCCTTTTCCCCGGTAGAAGGGAGCCGCGGCTCCACCAGGGACAAGGGACTCCCCCCAGGGACAAGGAAGCTGCTCTCGGCTTGTCCCGGGGACAGCCAGCCACGCGCATCTGGCTCTCCTCTGGACAGGGAAGCCACTCGTGGTTTGTCCCAGGGACATCCAGCTGCGCACAGCTTGCTCTCCTCCTGGGGACTGCCATCCGCAGATGGCTGACTCTCATCGAGACAGCTATCCCAGACTGAGTCATCATTGAAGGAGGTTTTGGAACAAACTGATTAATTAAAACCAATAAGTCACTAGGACCACATGGTATTCACCCAAGAGTTCTGCAGGAACTCAAATGTTGAATTGCAGAACTACTAAATGTGGTATAAAAACAACAGAGTCCTGTGGCACTTTTAAGGTCCATCAATGGTTATTAGCCAGCATGGGAAGGGATTGCTGTTTTCCAGAAGCTGGGAATGGGTGATGTGATGGATCACTTGATGATGACCTCTTCTGGTCATTCTCTTGGAAGCACTTGGCAATGGTCTGACCTCACTATGGCCATTTTTATGTTCTTATGTTCTAAATGTTGGGCGTGAGGAATTCCAAACTCTTCACTTTCTCCTGTAACATCATGTATGTAAAATTTCAACTCAGAATCAAACCTTTATTTAATGAGGTTTGTTTTTTGCTTAGGAGTAGAATGAAACAAGTAGTAAAGAAGAGGGAGGGAAAAATATCTTATTTTAAAAATAGGTTTAAAATAGTTCCAGAGGAGGTAGTTGTGTTAGTCTAGTTCAACAAAAGTGGTTCAACAAAACTGGCAGTTTTAAAGACTAATAAATTTATTTATTGCATGAGCTTTCGTGGGAGAGATCCTACTTTGTTAGATGCTTGAAAATGGAAAAAAGTATTGGAAGGAGGGATAAATGCAGTGAATTAAGTGTAATCACAGGATCAGGTCAGCAAATCAAACAGGCTGCATTGATTCAAACTGAGTGGAACAAATAGGGTGAGTGAGAGAAGTGATAATCACTGTTTACAATGAGAAAGCCAAGAAATATCCCTATTTGAACCCAGGTCGCTGATATCAAATTTGTTTCTGAATTCTAACTCTGAAGTCTCTCTTTGAAGCCTTGATCTAGAATAAATCCGTTTAAGGATAGCCACAGATAAACAGAGCAGCTGGGGTATTGAAGTGATCACCTATTGGTTTTTGAATGTTGCCATTTCTGATGTCAAATTCATGTCCATTTGAAAAAGTGCCCAGTGACTCCCGTGTAGACGCTGCTGATGGGAACAGAAAGGTAGTTAGTTTGCATTATGTTATCCTGATTGAAGAGAGCTATGTCAGCATGAACTAAGTATCTCTTAGTTCATTCCCATGGGGGAGTGGGGATGAGTTACAGTGCAACGTGCACACTGCATTCACACCTCTGTAGTCTGAACTGCAGGGCCATGTAGACATAGTCTTAAACACCCATTATTGAGGTTTCTTAGCTGCAGGTCTAAGACCTCAGTGATGGATGACCTACTCCCTTATCAAATTATGAAACTCAACTAAAATATTAAAATCCCCCTTCTCCACAAAACATTAAATCATGCTGTTCTGGAACAAGAAAAGGAGGGTGGAATTTGGGAGAGAGAAAGATACAGCCCTGTCGCAGGTCACGATGCTGATTGCCATACTAGAGTTGCTCAGCATTTCCAAGTACTAGACAGTCCTACAAAAAGCATCCGACACAACCCATGTAGAGGTTGAGGAATTCTGTGTATTCAGCACAGCAAATTTGGGGACTACTCTCTTAAGCTTGTGTGAATCACGTTTGCTGTAGATGGGCTATAATTTTAAACATTCAGTATTAAATATTCACAAAGTGCAAACCGGGTACATGTGCAAAAAAAGTCCATGGATCAGTTCAATTGTGTTTGTACCCTTGATCTACACACAGAGATAAGTTAAAGGCACACATAAGATGCTAAACAAGCAATTTGTGGATGTCTTTACCTGATTTGCAGTTAAATTGTATTAATCACATATGCAGTCAATGATGCTGGTTGTGAGTGTTGGTTTTTGTTTGTTTATTATTGTTTGTTTTGTTGTGTATTGCATGGCGCTTGGGATGCCCCAAGTAACTTAAGTGCCTCAGTGCTAACTGGACCAAGGACAGGCAAGATGTTCTGGAAGGACAAACTATTGGGCAACCTCTAGCAACTTTATACTACACAGGCTTTTTCCAGTGTAAGTGACAGGAGACTGGATTAAGAAATCAGCTTCAGTGTTTCACTTGACACTAGTGTATCTGCTCCTGAATGATGCCTTGTAAACCCAATCTAAGATAGCCATAGAGAATTTGTCATTAGGTGAAACTGACAAATGTGTGTGTGTGTGTGCGCTGATCTCCATTATACTTTGAAGCATGAGAAAGGGATCTTGGGACTAAGGTCACGTAAGCAGATGCACCTACATTGTGGCATTGTTTAAAAAAGGGGGGGGGGGGAAGAGCGGGTCAAGGCTCCTAATCTAGGCAGTCAGACTCAGACCAAAGCAAATCCTATCAGCTCCACCACACAGCTAGCTACTAGTCTCCAAATACCTGTACATGCTGAAAACTGTACAAAGGGGTGGGAACCTAATCCATGTATAATGATGAAGCCCAGAGGTAAGGATGCTTTGGGAGAATATATGTAAGGACATCAGGGAACTGACAGGTCTTTCCATCAAAATAATCCCTGAAACATCATTCTGGCATTTCATCCTACTTCACTGGAAGGAGGAGTGCTATATAGATTTATGTATGCATACATTTATGGCCAGAAAAGGGAAGCAGGCTATAATGAAGTGGTCTAGAGAGAGTAAAATGGAAATGCTTCACTATACTGGTTAAAGAATTAGCAGAGGTACTGTAGGGAATGACCCCATGTTGGCAGCCAGATGGACTAGATCATCTTGTAGCATTTTTCCATCTGTAAGACCTCTGATTCTAACACAGCTGCAGAAATAAATACCCTGACTATATGGCTGTGTGTCTGCTTTCCACACCTGTGAAGAGACAAGTCAGCTCTTGTCAAGCTGTATTAAATTTCATCCACATGAAAGGTGCAGCTCCCTTCTCCATTAACTTAAAATTTCTGTGATCCATTTCACAAAGTGAAAAAGCAAAAGAGAGACACTCAGGGTATTTTACAGTTTTCTCAGGGGTAGGGATAGTGAGGAGCTATTAGGTAATTAATGTTTTGGATTACTGTTACTGCAATAATTAAAATTCCTAAAGTACTGCAGGATAACTAATTCTTTCACTACTTCATTATAAGTATGTTGTGTTTGTGTGTGTGTTATGGCTGGGATTTTCAAAGGAGCCAGTGGGAATTAGTTATCCCACTTCAATGGAATTTGGCTTCCTATCAGCTTATAAGGATCTTATTACCAGGAGAAGAGAGATGGGATAAAAGGTGGTGCATCTGACCCCTTAGCTTCATGTTTCATCACCCTCATCTCTTCGGTTTACCTGCACTCCTGGTTCAACTCTCCCACTCACTAAAATGTCCATTCACTTGACCAATTCTTCATCAAGTTCTGGCCTCTCTATTTCTGAGTTCCACCTCTCTATTCATCACCCATTTTCTTTCTACATTGCCTCCCATACCCTGTCTTCACTTGTCCAATGACTACCAGTCTATCAGCATTGATGATTTCTTATATTCTTTTAACATTCTGTTCCCTGCCCTTTCTTCCACTGATATGGATGTTGATCGTTTCCATGCCTCATTCTCCTCCATGCTTATCTCTTTTCCCCCCTTTTCCTACCACAGGGGCAAACCTATCTACTCCTATTCCAGGCTTACCCCCAACAACTGCTTCCTCTGCTCCCCCCACTATGAAGTAGTGTCCCTGAAAGAAATCACATGGCCAAGCCATTTTCATCCACTAAAATTCATTCTCCCTTCCTTCAGTTCTTCTATTTTCTCATTTAAACAATTGTATTTTTCCACCTCAATTCAATTCCTCACATGCAATCCTAGCTGCCTTTTTTTGCCACCTTTTTGCCACCTTTGATTCACTGCTTAAACCTATCATTCTTCCTGCCTCCACTTCTCTCTCTACACAGGATCTCCAATTTTTTACAAGGGAAAATTTGACAGGCTATCATATGACCTTCCCCTTCCCCTCCTACAATTCTCTCCTCCTTCTCTCCTATCACAAATACATACATTTCTCATCTGCTTTCCTCTCTCACCCCTCCACTTGCCAGAGTTACCCTGTCTCATCCCATCTCCTGATCTCCTTTGTGCCCACCCTCATTCGTCCCCTTACCCTCTCACTTCCCTCTGACTCTTCCCCTCAAAATACTATCAGGCTTTAGTCTTCTCATTCTTAAAAAATGCACAACCCACACTTGACTCCACTTACCTGTCCAACTACTGCCCCATCTCCCTTCTCCCTTTATCTCTAAGTTCCTTAGTCACACTGTCTACCATCACTGTCTGAAGTTCCTTTTTTCTAATTCCATCCTAGATCCTCTCCAATCTGGGTTCAAATCTTTGTAGTCCACTAAAACCACTATCACCAAAGTCTCTAATAACCTCTTCCTACCCATAGTCCAGAACCATTATGCCATCCTAATCCTCCTTGATGTGACACCTTTGAAACTGTTCAACATGCTCTTCTTGAAATCGTCTCTTCCCTTGGCCTCCATGCATCTGTGCTCACCTTGTTCTTCTCTTACTCATTGCTCCTTCTGAGTGTCCTTTGTAAGTTCTTTCTCTTTCTCTCTCCAATTGTTAGTGGAGGTGCACAGGGCTCTATCCTTGGTACCCATCTCTTTTCCTGGCCAGGCACAAGAACTTTGTTATTGGGCAAATCTCATCCACAAAAAGAAATTAATACTTCTCTCTTTGGACTGAAATCCTGGCCAATGTAGGCTGGTCAAGGGTGGTCTGGGCATTCAGGCCCTTCCTTGGGCCCAGACTCCAAGGAAGACCAAAGTTCCAACTAGTTCGGCCCCTGGGAAAAGGCCAGCCATTGCAACCAGTAGACAGGTGTGGATGCTCACAATTACACCAATGGTTAGTCCGCCTGCTAGATGAGGTAGAATAGGCATGCAGAATCACTAGCCCCCAGGCAGGGCAGGGCAGGGCAGGGCAGGGCAGGGCAGGGCAGGGCAGGGCAGGGCAGGCACGCAGTCAGTAGCCCTGGTCTGGGATGAGTAGCAGGCCCAGACAGGGTCAGGAACACTGCTTGAAACCCTCAGTGGATATGGCAGGAGGGGTCAAGCACTTCAGGTGATTGGGAAAGGGGGATGCAGGTCCACCCAACTCCCCTGTGTCCCAGCTCAGAGCCCTACTAATGGCAGACGGGTCTGCCACTGGGTCAGCGGGGCTCCAGCCACAACACACTGATTCCTGTTTGCTCCGGTTTTCAGATGAACTGTGTTCAGCTGCCCTGGGCTACTTCCTCCCACCCTGAGCCTGGGTACTTGTCTCCAAAGGGAGTTCCTCTCGGGTTCTCAGGGTAGACAGCCCACAGGATCCCAAGTAGGCCCTCGCTGTCCATGGGCATCAAGTCTGGGAACTCCTCAGGTCTATAAGTGGAGGGCAGCTCCACCAGATTGTAGGGTCCCTCATCAGCTGTTCATCCTGTTGTAGGGGTCCTTGGCCGATGGAAGCTCCTTCAGATCACTGGTGCCCAGCAGCTCCTCAAAGTCATCAGCTTCCCCAGGCAACAGTTCCTGGAATCCCCCCCCCCTCACTAGGTCCGGGTAAGCTGGGTAGGTCATCGGGCCTCCTACCAGGTGAGCGTGGGTGCAGCTCTGTGGTAGGGGCCTGATCTTGCTCAGCTCACAGCCTCAGAGAAGAAGCACCTGAGTTGCCAGGCTGTTTTTTTATACTTCCTCTTCCTGTCCTGGCTCCATCCCTCTGCTTCTGGGACCTGAGTCCTGCAATTCCTGTGTCTGTCCAGGAGGGTTGTTCAGGCCTTTCCTCCGGCCCAGGCTCTGAGGAAGACCAAAGTTCCTTACTACAGCCAGTCTCTCTGACATCTTGTGGATGGTTTAGCTATCAATTTAAGTTCAATATGACTAAAACAGAGCTCAACTCTTCACACATTTGCTTCACCCCCAAGCCCCTCCTCACTATGTCCTTTCTCAGGCACATCTCATGATGGATAACACCAGAATCTTTCCTGTCACCCAGGCACATAATCTGGTATCATTTTCAACTCATTTCTCTTTCTGGGTCCTATATAAATAAAGCTTACAGATTCTTTCTGCATAATCCCTTTTCTATCCATCCAGAACTAAAACTCTCATCCAGGTGCTCATTATCTTGCAGTATCCTTATCTCCGCTCTATCTCCATTACAAATTCTGCTGCAAAAATCATTTTCCTAATCCATCACTTTGACCTTGTTACCCCTTCTCTTGTGCTCCTCCACTGACTCTCCCTTCTCTGTTGTCTATATCATCTACCCGTACCCTAACTACCATCTTTTCTCTAGCACCAAAAGTTTGATTCCCACCTCTGTTAAGCCCATGATACCATACTCCATTGCTCATGTATTAATTTTTCTCTCATGCTGCCGATCATGCTCTGAAGGTGCTCTTCATTAATATGAGCAAAACAAACTCAATATCCTCCTTCAAAATCTCCTTTGCAACAACGCCTACAAAAATCTTGATAATGGTTAAGCAGTGGCAGATAGGTATCAACAGCTTATCATGCTGACCAATACTCTCTCATTGTTTCCTCATGCTTCTCAGTTTGTTTGCACCTATTTCTTTTCTATTATCTTATTCTTATATAGTAAACTTTGGGGGGGCAAGGTCTGTTGGCTTGTTCTGTAGCATTTAGAACAATGGGGTCCTGCTCCATGACTGGAGCTGCCAGATACTATGGTAATAAAAAAGAATAAATAATAATTGAGCCTGGTGTACGTTCTCCACTAGTGGCTTTCAGACAAAACCCTAGGTCACTGTTCCACATTACATTATGGAGGGACACATCTCTTTGTGATCCCAGCTGTTCTGATTAGCTTACGCAAGAAAGTATAAGGACTGATGGCCTTTATAGCTTCTAGTTTAAATGCAGATGAACTTCTTTGGAGTTATGCATTCTTTTGTAAAGGTTAATTTTGTTTAATGAGTCATAAATCTATAAAATCAACTCTGTGGTATTTAGTGGATGCCAGATAAAACAAGCAGAAAAGAAATATTAAAATCTTGTATAGCATTACATTTAAACTATATGGCTGTAAAAGAGGCTGGTAGGGATTCAGTATAATGAACTGAAGAAAATATCACTAGGTTTGTGTAATTAGTTTACTGAGTCCTTGGTGGTACATCTTGCCAGGCTCTCATATGGCATTTATGTTCATCTCTGCCATGAGAAATTATTTTTGCACCCTCCCTTAGAACTTATGTGTGAAATTTCCCCATGTGTAGCAGGAAGCACAGAGTCTGTGCATAATTGAAGAATTGTTTAGAACTAAAATGCTGACTTTTCAATCATTGTTTTGTCAAATATTCCATTTTTTACCAAAAACCTCTTGACATTTTTGACAAATTTTCACAGACATTTTTTCATGTTTTTTGACAATGGAAAAATGTGTGGAAATTTTGACTTTTTAAAAATTTCAAAGATTTGAAAAAAAGAACAGTAGAAGATTTTGAAAGTTTCCAGTCAAACTTTATTCCTTGGGTTTGTGTGGGGAGGAGAGGAGGGATTTTTGAGCAGATCTTGACCAGTTTTCAAGACTTAGTCTAGGCTTCTGTGATCCACAGGTCTTGAGCTAGCTCTGTATCAAGGTGAATTTCAGCCTGCAAGAGTATATGGGGATGTTGCTTATTTAGATATCCCAGTGATGGTGGACCATACTGTATATTATAGTTCTGTTATGAGCCATTACTATAATTGATTCTAACCTTATTTTATGACTATACCAATTTAACTATACAGATTTATACCTTTGATTTTACTTCAACTTTCTGGGATTTATTCTCATGAAAAAGATTGAAATAAAATAAATCAATGTGAGGAAGGAAGGCAGCCCATAAGTCATGAAGAGCATGGATAGCAGCAGCAGCTCATAGCTGAAGTGGCTGACTACAAACCAACTAATTTTAAGAGGGTTCATATTCAGTGCAGCTCAGCTGTGCCTCTGCACTAGCTCAATGAAAGCTAGTGTAAGTCTGGGTAGATGAGCAAGGGATTCACACCCTTATTTCATAGTGTAGACAGAGCCTATTAAATTGACAAATACATAGATGATCCTAGCAAGTGACCTATGCCCTATGAGGAAGTAAAAATAAGAAAAGCTACAATGACTGCCAATCTGACCTCCAGGGATCTCCCACCCCAGCACAATGGCCAGTAGACTGCCAAAATTTACGCTTCTCAGTTCTAACCTGGGATCAAAAGGTATACTAATTACTAATACTTTAAACACATTAGCCTAGGCAGGACGGAAGAGAGAAATGGTGTCTGTAGACTGCAGCTGATACACTGACTGAACAAAACACAGAAAGCATGCTGTGGCTGCATCCCAAGATAGAGGGAACTTGGCTGAGTGGAGCTTACTAAAACTTGTAAGGAAATAATAGGATGCAAGCAAGGGAAAATATGCAGATAGGCTTTTTGTTTATGCCTTTGCTTTGCATGCTTCATATCTTTGGGTGAAAGGGTAATAACGCTTTGTTGTGAAAGCTGTTTTTGAGTCACTTTAATCAACTTGTTGGTCCCAGGATCCCAGAAGGTTGTGCAGCTGCCAAATACAGTTAGGCTTGTTATATTAACATTGTTCGGAAAAGAGGGAGGAGGGTCTGGAGCCTCAAGATCCATCTAACTGTGGTTAGGACCATATGGTTACACCAAAAGAGGGGTTAAGATAGCCAGACTGTACCTGAGGGAATATAAGGATTTAAACTGCAGCTTGCCCAATAACCAGAACAATTTTGTATCAACATAATCGTCCTAATTTTTCTTTCACTGAAAGCATATCTTACTATTAACTTCAATGACCCAACAATCCCACTTTTCATCCTAGCCCTGCAGGAAGGTGTATCTGATGATTTGTTGGTCCCGTTCCAACCCCTAGTTCAGTTCTACCTTCCCACAGCTTTGTGTTTTCTTTCAGACTACTTTATGTGTTTAGAAAAATATCAGCTCCAATTCCTGTGACCCAATTCTCCTTCTTTTCTTTCAAATCCTTCTCTTATAAAACACTTCTGGAACTTTTCTACGCTGATCTCAACACAATCAACATTGTCACACATTTTTACTTATTTCTTTGTTGGGACTGAAACAGAAGTTTCTTATTGCTTAACAAGTCAAAGGCCATTGTCCATTGATGCCTGTGGCTATGATGACACCTCTTTCATGCACTGTAGCTGCTACAGTCTGGGGTTGGGGCATACCTGCAGAACTGTTTTGCTCGTTTCCCTATAGAAGCAAAATTACTGATACTCTGAGAGACCTGACACATCGGTGGCTAGTAAGACATCATTTCCCCCCTTGTGACTATCAGTATAATTCCCCCTAAATGCTCTCTCACTTTTCTCACCCGCAAAGATTACCTTGTTCTATAGATGACATGATATGGGTGAATAGAGAGGCAAAATAAATAGATTATTTCCAGTGGAGATCTTGATCTGACTCTGACCACTTGAGACAATGAGGTTTTTGGTAGCATTGTTTTTGTGTGTGTTCTCTTGAGCGGGTGGGGAATGGGACTTGCATAAAGATGAACTTTTTTAGCAAGCTATATTAGATGCAGACTTACTCTCAGAGTACTCCTTCCATTGTAGCTGTTTCTCTCTCACTTGCGTATTACAAGTCTTGAGAAGATCACCTCACCTTCTCCCACAGAACTCTTTGAGGTTGTGATAGTATATATGATTTTTATCTACACTCTCTTTGTCTCTGAGGAAGTTCCTCTGGAGACGCCAGTACCATTTCTAATAAGTGAAAATGTTCTAAGAGATGTAGTGGTTAAAGGAAATGTGAGCTGAAGTGGGTAATGTTTTGGGCAAGTATGAGCATGTGTGCACACTGATGAAATAGATCTTGTTTTTCTCAATTTAGAAGAGTTAAGAATAAAAGAAAGCATCTTGTTCTGACAATTGGTGAAAAAAATCCATCAAAAGGGTGTTTATAAGACAGTTGGGCACATACATTCTTTATTAAACTAAGTATTCAGAATGAATGGCACATTTTAACTGCATTTAAGGAAATAGAAATTTTGATAAATAAGTCCTTTTAATATAATTCGTATCATATATGTTGGTGTATTATCTAAAGTAGAATTAAATAAAACTATGTACTTTAGTGAATAGTGAAGGTTGTTTGCTTGAGTGCATCAAAACAAAGTTTGTGAGACACAAAGATATACAAAAAAATAAACACTGTTCCAAAGTAAGCTGCTTTGTTATCATTGTAAGAATTGGGTAAATTGGAGTGTGAATCACTGAAGCAGAAAGCGGTGGCAGCTATGATTTGGTTTTACTCCTTTGCTCCTTCTCCTCTTAGAATCATAGGCTATGTCTTCACTAGAAAAAGTTAGGTCGACTTTGTTAAGTCAATTTAATAAGGTCGACTTTAAGTTGACTTAAAGTTGACCTTATTAAGTCAACTGAACAAAGTGGTTTCCATGGATGTGGACTAAGTCCACTTTGTTAAGTCGACCTAACTGCCCTTAGGTCGATTTAATTAAGTGTACTTAAGTGTCCATACTGTGCTTAGGTCAACCTAAAGGAGGGTTAGGTCGACCTCAGGAGGGTTAGGTCGACCTAACCGGCAGGTCTCACTACGTTGACCTAAGCTTTCATTAGGTCGACAAGAATTTTCTTAAATTGACCTAAGGAAAGCCTGGTGTAGACAGGGACTAAGTTAGGTTGAGTTAAGCCTCCTTAAGTCGACCTAACTTGCAAGTGTAGACATAGGCATAAAATCATAGAATATTAGGGCTGGAAGGGACCTCATGAAATCATCTAGTCCAACCCCTTTCTAAAAGCAGGACTATTCCCACTAAATCGTCTCAGCCAGGGTTTTGTCTACCCAAGCTTAAAAGTTTCCAAAGATGGAGATTCCACCATCACCCTAGGTAACCTATTCCAGTGCTTCACCATCCCCCTAGTCATGAAGTTCTTCCTAATATCCAACCTAGACCTCCTCAGCTGCAGTTTGAAACCATTGCTCCTTGTTCTGTCCTCTGTCACCACTGAGAATAACTTAGCTCCCTCCTCTTTGGAGCACCCCGTCAGTAATTAAAGGTTGTTAGCAAATCCCCCCTTAGTCTTCTCTTCTGCAGCCTAAATAAGCCTAGTTTTTTCAGTCTCTCCTCTTAATTCATGTGCCCCAACCTCCTAATCATTTTTGTTGCCCTCCGCTGGACTCTTTCTAATTTGTCCACATCCTTTCTGTAGTGGGGAGCCCAAAATTGGACACAGTATTCCAGATGCAGCCTCACCAGTGCCGAATAGAGTGGAATTATCACATCCCTCGATCTGCTGGCAGCACTCCTACTGATGCAGCCCAATATGCCATTGGCCTTTTTGGCAACAAGGGCACACTGTTGGCTCATATCCATCTTCTCGTCCACCATAACCCCTAAGTCCTTTTCTACAGAGCTGTTATTTAGCTGATCAGTCCCTAGCCTGTAGCAGTACATGATATTTTTCCATCCTAAGTGCAGGACTTTGCACCTGTCCTTGTTGAACTACATGAGATTTCTTTTGGCCCAATGCTCCAGTTGGTCTAGGTCTCCCTGAATCTGATCCCTACCCTCCAGCATATTAACCATTCCCCCAACTTGGGGTCATTCACAAACTTACTGAGCATGCAATCTAGTCCATCATCCAGATCATTAATAAAAATGTTCAAAAAAAATGGCCCCAGGACTGACCCCTGGGGAACTCCGCTTGTTACTGGTTGCCAACTAGACATTGATCCCTGCCAGCTGAGCCCGATGATCTAGCCAGCTTTCTATCCATCTTTTGGTCCATTCATCCAACCAACCCATATTTCCTTAACTTGCTGACAAGAATGCTGTGGGAAACCATATCAAAAGCTTTGCTAAAGTAAGGTATATCACGTCTATGGCTATTTCTGCATCCACAAAGCCAGTCATCTCATCATAGAAGAAAATCAGGTTGGTCAGGCATGATGTGCCCTTGGGGAATCCATGCTGATTGTTCCTAATCAATCACCCTGTTTTCCTCCAAGTGTTTCAGAATGGATTCTTTGAGGACCTGCTCCATAATTTTTCCAGGGATTGAGGTAAAGCTGATTGGTCTGTAGTTCCCCAGATCTTCCCTTTTCCCTTTCTTAGAGATAGGTATTATATTTGCCTTTTCCCAATCTTCAGGTACCTCCCCTGATCACCACAAGTTTTCAAAACTAATGGCCAGTCGCTCTGCAATCACATCAGCTAACTCCCTCAGCACCCTTGGATACAGCTCATCCTTTCTTGCAGAAAGGCATCGGACGCTCTTCATCTCCCCTTCTGTAAGCTCCTGTCTAGGTCCCATCTGTCCCTCACAGATCACTCTCTGATGCTACTGTTTGAAAACAGGGTAGTGGGCAGGTGCAAGCCCATTCATTGCTAAAGACCCCTCCCCCAGACTAAGGGGAGGAGCCACTGGGACCAGGGTCAAAGGTACAAAAGGAGGGAACCAGAAGGCGACACCGAGTGGAGAATGCCAGGCAGCGCCCACTGCTCCCTGAATGTGTCTGGGGAACCAGTGGGTGCTGCCCAGAGAAACTCTGCTCTAATGCGTCATCAAATGGAGGAATGGAAAGAGGCCCCACAAACACAGAACATCCCCTCAGTCAACCTTCTTTCTTTAGTGTTATAAATTGTCACCTTACCCAGTGTTAGGAGGAGGTTGACAAGTAAGTCCCACAACTTTGTGGGGCCACAGATAGGCTATGTCTACACTTGTTAATTTAAGTCGACTTTAACTAAGTCGACTTAACTAAATTAAGTCGACTTAGTGTGTCTACACTTAAAAATAAAGTCGACTTAAAGGTGAAGTTAGAAAGTCGACCTAGAATGTCCACACTGGACGCCTAGGTCCACTTCTAGGGGCTTAGGGGGACCTAGGGGAGGACCATAGGGTGGGGGGGGCACCCCTTGCCCAATGCCAGGGGGCTCAGCCTTTGCCCCATGGTACCTAGGTACAATGGGGCAAAGGGGGACAGGGACCCTGGCAGGGCATAGGGGCAGGGTGGCATGTGGGGAGCATGGCAGGCTCTCCCTGTGTCCCCCCACCCCCGGCAGGGAGGGCATTGGTATAGCCCTGGGGTAGCCCTAAATTGAGTTAGGGCTACCCCACATCTACACTGGCTTAAGTCGACTCTAGGGAGTCAACTTAAGCCTTAGGTCTCATAGAAAGGTGGTGTTATAAAGTTGACTTAATTTTAATTAAGTCGACTTTATTTTCCTTAAGTTGACTTAAGCAGCTTGCTCAAGTCGACTTAAGGAAACTGTAGTGTAGACGCAGGATAAATTAAGTCGACTTAAGCTTGCTTAAGCTTGCAAGCTTAAGTCGACTTAATTTATCAGAGTAGATGCAGCTCTAGGTTGTGCAATCAAGAATAGATGTGGGGGAAAAGTACAGCCAGAACATCAACAAGAAACTCTGGAGGAGCTGGAACAGGGACTGCAGCCTGGTGCACTCAAGGCACACGTGTGCCAGGGTCTCCCTCATGCTGCAGAAGGGGCGGGTGTCAATTTAACTTTTCTAGTGTAGACATAGCCCATGAGAGGAAATCTGAACCAGGTGGAACATACTTTATAATATGGTTCATCTGGTAGCTCTGGAGAAAGGTGCTGATTCTACCCATTTCTTAGGCAGCCTCCACCAGGAATTCACGCACAGCCCTGGCTAAAGTTTTAAGCTGTCCTCTTGCTAAGGAATAAAGTCATTGGAGCTATGTTAATTGCAACCACTGAGGATCTGGGCCCCATTTTAAAGGGTACCCACCATATTAAATTGCCATATAAATCCCTAGATAGTCTGTATTAATCCAATAAAATGAAATGGTATATCAGGTCCTGAGCACATTACTACCCCTGTCAGTCATTACTCAGTTGACAAAGGACTGCTATGGAGTGTTTTAGGGCCTGATCCACAGCCCTTTGAATTTAGTGTGAGCCTTTCCATTGAATTCAAGGGGCTATGGATAAGCCCCTTATTGAACTGTGCTGTTAAAATCTTCCACATCCAGTTCTAGAATAAACTCCATTGGAAACAAAGAAAAAAAACCCCTCCTTGTTTATATGAATGCATGTTTTTGTTAAAGTGTTGCCCTAAGGATTTTAAGAATATTTAGAATTAGTCCTATTACAGAAGGGTTTACTTACAAATAAAAAGAAGCATAATTTAGCCAGGTCTTTTTTTTGTTTTAATGAGTATTTGTTTCAAAATAGAAGAATAAAAGCACATCAGAGGACCCCTCTTAAACCTTGGTTCTGCAGAATTAAGGCACCTGGAGGAAACATTTTTTTCTTTCTTCTCCAATAGTTGCAGTCCCACATTTGACATACAAATATTGCAAAAAGCAAATGATTTAAACATTTTATGAGTACAAAACTAGAGTTATAAAAATGACATAATTTACAAACAAACCCACTTTAGTACCAGACATTAGCAAAGCATGTTTTGATATAAAAGCTTTCATACCAAACCCCAATTTTTGTTATGTTTGTTTCCATGCAGAGGCAACTGTTTGCATGCATTTTACTTATCCCTTATGCGTTAACAATTCAAGGGCACATATTTACTTTAAATGTTATCCATTTAGTATCTTACGTTTTGTGTTTGCTATTGGATTCCTATCATAGGAATTATTTTTATTAATAGATGAAAATGTAGCCAACACAATCCTATACCTTGTAAATTTTAGGAAACTCACTTGTGGAAACTAATATTTAGGAAACTCATATTTTCTTAGAATGTTTTTCAGCCACATTATCAGGAAATGTTTGAATATGTAATACAGAATAAGATGATACATTTAAGATATGGTATAATTGTTAATTTAGGAAAGGTAATGTTGTTGCTGTCGTAATGACATTAAAAACAGGACATCAAAACGCATGATATTACTGAACCAAAAGTGCTAGGTTTAGAGAGCTCTCCTTAGATTGCTCTTTATCAAGTCACCGAAATGATATATTTCTAGAAATGATCTAATTTCATTTATATTTCTCATTTATAAGAAATAAAATTTACATTCTGAATTGTTCCCTGCTCAGTTTGAGTCCAATCCTATAAACACTTATTACCAGGCACAGAGTGAAATCTTGGCGCAAGTGAAATCAATGAAAGTTTTGCGATTGACTTCCATGGGGCCAGCATTTCACCCTAAATAGTGCCTACTCCGAAGAGAGGTCCCATTTATTTTTATAGGCAATCCACCCTTGTGGGCACTATGTCCAATAGTGAATGTTTACACAATCAGGCCCTTTGTGTGGGCTCATGGTTCAGTTTATACTTGGTTAGCAAATGACACATTCCTTCTGATTTTATTTTAACATAACGTCTCTCAAAGATCAGGCCATTGATTTTTAGTTCTCTGGAAAGCTCTAAGGACGAACTAGCCTTGTCCTCCTCCTTGGTGTTCCACCTAGGAAAACATAATAAGAGAAAGTTATTTCCAAATATAATGGATAGTCAATAAAGATGAGAAAAGTAGATTAGTAAAGTATCCAAAATACTAATCTGTTTTAAATCCTGCCTTGATCCTGCAATTAGTCCAAAGAAAGTCAGTAGATCTGGTTTTAAATTTCATGGATGTCTACTCATTTGATAATAAAAACATAAGAATGGTTTGACTCAGTATGGCCAATGATTCATCTACCCCAAGTATACTGTTTTCCAAGAGCAGTCAATGCCAAATGCTTCACCAGAAATAAACAGAGCAGATAATCATTAAGGGTGCATCTACACTTACAAGTTAGGTCAATTTAAGAAGACTTAAGCTGACCTAAACTACTCCGCGTCCACACTGGGCTTTCCTTAAGTCGACTAAAGCATTTCCTTAAGCTGACTTAAGGAAAAGTTAAGTCGACTTAATAAAACCTCATTTTAGGTCAATTTTTTTAAAAATTGCGTTTTTTTTAACGCTTAAATTGACCTTAAACCAGTGTGGATGGAGATTTGCACCTAAATCAACCTTATTAAGTGACTTAAAATGTTAAGTCAACTTAACTTTTCTAGTGCAGACATAGCCCCTTTTCAACTTTATTAACACTTTAAGTCGACTTAATAATGTTAAAAAGGGGCTATGTCTGCACTAGAAAAGTTAAGTTGACTTAACACTTTAAGACAACTAAATAAGGTCAACTTTAAGTCGACTTAATAAAGTCGACAACTTTTCTAGTGTAGACATAGCCTAAGTGAACAATTCCCTATCACCATTCCTAGATTCTGGCAAACCCAGACTAGGGACACTTCAGAGCATGGTTCTGCATCCCTGCCCATCCTGGCTAATAGCCATTGATGGACCTACCCTCCATGAACTTATCTAGTTCTTTTTTCCTCTTATAGTTTTGGCCTTCACCACATCTTCTGGCACAGAGTTCCACAGTTGGCCATGTGTTGTGTGAAGCAATGCTTCCTTTTGTTCATTTTAAACCTGCAGCCTATTAATTTCATTTGGTGAACCACCTAGTACTTATGTAATGTGCAGCAGTAAATATGACTTCCTTATTTACTATTTCCACACCAATCATGATTTTATAGGCCTCTATCATGTAACCTTTATGTTACACTAAAACCCTGGATCCAAATACCTCAGACTTTGAGAATACATGGAATCTAGACCCCTCTCAATCCATCTCTAGTCATAATGGGCCCTTACACAGTTATTATTTATTCCTTAAGACAGCAAAGTTCTCACTGGCTTCACCTTAGCAGTGCTGCAGGCCAAATGCAACCAAGCTATCTTCCAGTGGTGCCCATTTGCATACAGGGGTATGCACAGGGATTTAAATGTGACTATTTTTGGAGACTTTTTAACACTGACCTCCTACCCAGTGCCCAAGCTTCAACACAACATACTCCCACTCTCCCTTCTATGCACCTCTGGCAGATTTCAACATTACTAGAGGCTGCAGGCGTCCCTGCTTCAGGTACCATCTCCTGGGACTCAGTGGAAGTGCTCTCTGCAGTGCCTTTCCCAGGTATGTCCCTTTACCTGTGCTCAGACTGACTCTCACCATGGGAGAAAGAGATGGACTGGGGAGGGGAAGGGAATCCTGGGAAGGAGACTGGAGCAGAATTTGAGAGGGTTGGCAGAGATAAGTATAAGGGAGCCTGCGCTCCTGCTTGTCCCTCCGCCCCCATGCACATCCCTGCTACTACCCCAATGAAAGCAGATGATGTTGCACAAATCCTTCTGAGGACATCATGTAGAGATGATAGGCTTGCAATAGAGTAACCAAGGGTATGACTGGCTTGTCATTGTTGCTGCTGCCAATTCATGAGAAACAAAGAATCCAGCTTGAGTTTCAGATACCAGAGTTTTCTTGTCAAGTGACTAAGGTTGATATGCAATCCATGAGGCAATAAAAATGGGAACCCACACTGCCATTGCTATGAAGTCTGTATTCAGAGTGGGCTTTCCCCGTCTACACTGGATTAAGTCGACTTAATAAGGTTGACTTAAGCGTTAAGTCGACCGCGGCGTTCCTGGGCAGAGGGGAGCCACCTGCATCCTTCTGGCCGGGACCCATGGGTCCCGGCCAGAAGGACGCTGTGGCTCCCTTTTTGCTGGGGCCTGAGCGGGTCCTGGAAAGAAGGGAGCCCCGTGGTCCCTTCTGGCCAGGACAGCGGGGATGCAGGGGGCGCAGGGCTGACTTTTACCCGGGACTGCTAGAAGGGAGCTTCCCGGGACCGCTCAGTCCCAGCTAGAAGGGTGTTCCCTGGGACTGCTTGGTCCTGGCTAGAAGGGAGTGCAGGGCTCCCTTCTGCCTGGGACCTGAGTGGTCCCGGCCCGAAGGGAGCTGAGCAGTCCAGGCCAGAAGGGATATCCGCGCTCCCTTCTCCCCTGGACCGTTCCGGGGCTTGCTGCCTCCGGAAGAGCCAGCCCCATGTGGGGCTGGATCTCCGAGGACAAGCCCTCCTAGCCTGGGGAGCCAAAGCTTCAAAGGAGCCTCGCCTCACCCTGGACCTAACTAGTTGACTTAGAGAGTCTAGTGTAGACTTTCTAAGTTGACTTAGTAAGGCCAAGTTTAAGTCGACTTAAGAGTCCTGTGTGGACTCTCTAAGTCGACTTAATAAGGTCGACTTAAAGTCGACTTAGTAAATTCAACTTGGAAAAGTCGACCTAAATTTCTCAGTGTAGACATAGCCTTAGAGTAGACTTATTAATATTGTAAAAATACATTGTTAACATTATCAACTTTTGTTAAAGAGCACAGTGAAAAACTGAATAACATTCCTTTCACTGGAATATATTTTAGACTCAGAACAGGATTTTAGATTTAAAAATATACTTTGAAAAAGAATAAATATGAAATTGTTTGCTTTCCTGTACCTGTTACTTTTCTGGTTCCTGATACTCTCCTCACTGGTGCTTCTACAAAACATAAGTATTGCAGTGAGACGTGATTTATAAACGAGTATTTCAATTCAAGCTCACTCAACAGCTTATTTGAAACTCATGGCTTAAAAAAGAAGTCAGCACCATTGTAACTCTTTAGTGAGCCCAAAATTATTGATGACCTGCAACACAAAGGCTTGTACAAAGATCAATTATTAACATATTTTCATGTTGTTCATTCTACAAATCATAACAAAAATCATCCTTTAAAAATACAGAATTTCTCTAATATGAGTTAGGATGGACTATGCTGCTGACAAGCATTTTTTTGTGAATAGGGTAGCAAATTGATAACTTACTGATTTCAGAAGATAAATGTAAGTTCTGTATCGTTGCTATAGTTCTTGAAGGTGAACCATCCTTGAGATGTTAGTAGGAAATTCCAATAATAATGTATAGTACAGTGAATATTGTAATGTCACAGCACCATTCTCTATACAATTCAGATTCCCAGAATTCCCTTCTTTTGAGATGAGAGTCTTACAGGAATGATACAAGGTAATATGTTGGAGAGGCATAGACATAAACATGTTTTCCAAAATATCCATTCAATCTGTGACTCCACAGGCATTTGCTAAAAGTTGTGACCCATTTATTTAATTAATAAGGAGGCTTAATTCAAACTAACTAAAGCAATGGCTACACTAGGTTTTAGTTAGTTCGAATAGGGCTTCAGAAGTAAGGCTTTAATTTGAACTCACTAGTTTGAATTAGCCAATGTGGCCATGTTAATTCGAACTAATTTCTTAGTTCAAACTAACCGACCATTGAAATGAATGGGGATCGCTAATTCGAACTAACTTTTTCTAGTTCGAATTAAGCTAACTCAAACTAACTAAAATTAGTTTGAATTAGTTAGTTCGAACTAACTAATTCAAACTAATTTTAGCAAGTGTAGACATAGCCTTTGACTTTGCAAGTTCTTTCCCAGTGAGCAGCAGGCTACAGCAGTTTCTCACACTGACATACAGCCTTCAGTTTTATTTTTGCTGGATTACAAGCAAAGTTACATTTTGATGAGGTCCCTATGTCACTTGAAAGTATGGAAGATATGGGGAGAAAATGACTGACTGAGACACTTGGTCTGAAGTGCAAGCCTCACCATGCTAATGAGATCCCCTTTTAGAGACATATTCTCCCAGCTAAGGGAGTTCACAAAATTCACTTACACCAGCTGTTAGTCACATAGCTGCTGGCTACCTGTCTCACTGTTGTAAAATCAAACTTCTTTGCCTTCCCTGTCTTGCCACAGAAGGTATATACACAATCCTCACACCTTCTTTATGTATGATCAAATCCTGAATTTATAGGTCACTATGGGCGGTATATGTCTGATATGTACCTACACAAATGTATCATATATCCTATATACACAAATACCTGGCACTTCATTTTGAACAATCAAATTGTGACCATTTATGTAGAAAACAAACAAACAAATCCTTTGGCTTATTGTAAATTAATCCCCTGAATTTCATTCACATTTATAAAATCCATTAAGTCAATATAAGATGAAAACATAGCTGAAATGAATTAATTTCTTGATACTTCAGATAACATGAGAAACTTCATTCACCAGAACTTATAGTTGTTTCTATATATCCAGTATCTGGAATATATACATGTTAGTGACCAACCTTGATTTATTAGAAATGGTAATTCAAAGAGGATACACACACATATACCACAAGAAAACTGCTTTGTTTTAAAACACATTTGGTACTGTTAGAGCAGGTCTCTACCATGGTGGGATTTTGGCAGCTGTTGAAGGAAGATACGCAAAGCACTTAAAATGACTTGAATATCTCCCTAGATTGCCCATCTCCTACTTACCACGGTGTCTTCAGTGTGCTGAGTCGAAGGGAAATGCCCTCCCTTTGACTCAGCACTACTCCAATTGCTGGGCTGGTCTTCAGCAATCGATTTCACAGACCCAATCAGTTGATTGGGAAGATCAATCTGATGGTAGTGGATTTGCTGGCGCCAGTGAAGGCTAGCCCTTAGATAAGTAACTACAAAATCTAAATTCAGCCCAGGCATAAGCCAGGATTGAATTTGGTCCCTAAAAATTTCATTAAATAATCTAGTGATTCTCAACCTTTTTCATACCAGGACCTCACTGAACCTCCTTCCCATTTAACAACACGAGAAGTCCAGAAAGGTTTCAAGCCCTTGATACCTATTTATGTCTTCCTTCCCCCCACTACTAAGGATTGTGACTGGTCAGTTAAGAACCCCTGGCATAATGGATCAACATTAAAAGAGGAAATAAATTAAAGTTATTGAAAGCTCACATGTTCTTCTCATAATGCTATTTACAAAAGAAGGCAGTCATTTTATTATGCTCATTCTTTCAGTATTCTTGCCTAGATTCTGCAGATGAACATTTTTCTTTGTCTACTACACATGGCAATGAATTTATTTAGGATGAACCTAAAATAAACTTTGAAATATTTTTCTGCAATGTCAGGGTAAGATCAAATCCTTTAAAAAAATGACAGCTTTTCAGTTTAACACTGTAGTTTCAGAGCTGAACAACTTATGTGTACAGCTACTATAAAACCCCACCTAAAATGATCTCTGCAGATAAAGGTGCCATTGCATTATTAGACAAACTAACCTTCCAGATGGACTCTCTTGATTTCTCTCTCGATAATCTGTGGCTCTCCCTCAATTACTTTAGTAACCTTGGTGTACTCAGTTCCAGCTATGATAAGCATTAAAAACAAATGAGTTAAATCTGGGATAGCATTTTTCCATGTGAAGGGTGCCTGGGCTGAAAGCATATAGTTCTGGGACTGTAGCAGAGTGCAGTATGCCATATTATAAGTGTTATACTATCCTGCCAATTTTTTCAGCCTTGGCACAGTGGAGTCGCCTTCTCTAGGGCTGAACTGTAGCACTGTTTCAGCAAAGACTGCCAAGTGCAACAAACTCTACTGGATTATATATAATTTTATGACAGCCCATTAGAGAGTCTGTTGCTTTACATGAAGGCAAGATGTACATTTGTGACTGGATTCAGGTTTATGCAAGTGCCTGGGAAATTCTCTATTGTAAAACAGATGTTTTGATGCAATCAGAGGGAACAGTAAGCCATCACCACTATTGTTATAGCAGCAACAAGGCAGCTCTTCTTGGCTAGAGAAGTACTGTACTGTGGTGTAAAAAGATGGATTAAAACATGGAGAAATACAGAGAACATTGAAGAAAAACAGATAATCTGATCATTTGATCCATTACATAAAGCAGGAGGTTTTTACTTACCACCTTACAATAGCAAGGAGAAGAAAAGAATTCAAGAGACTCTGTGGTATTACTCAATTTATCACTATTAATCAATGTATCACTGTTATATACATTTGTAGAATAATATATATTTATTAATTAATTGTATTTAGTTGAATATCATGATAATTTAGAGCAATAACTAGATACTGAAGAGATCTAAGTTAGAACTCTTATTCACAACAGTGGAACAGGCATATTGAGACTAGTTTTGCAAAATTTTTACTTCTGCAACCACCCTGTAGAATTTAATAGAAATTAAATAGAATTTCATTTGTCTGATATGCTTAGTTTGTACTCTTTCAATTTCACAATAGTTCTAACTGAATTTAGTGCAGGTAAAAGTTATCAGATAGGCAGATACATATGTACACTATATTAATCAGTAATGCACACTTTCCCACTCTACCCTAATCATGGTGCCTTAAATCCTGACCTAGAGAAAACTATGAGTAAGGATAATGCAGTATTTCAGTCTCCATCACCAGTCCTTGGCTTGCCTGCTGAGCTTACCAGTTAAGGTAGACCAGTGAGTGTTAATTGTGATGGTTTTACTTTATAAAAGAGCTGTGGGTTACATTCTGCAGCCTTTACTAAATCCTTACTTAGACAAACCTCTAAGGCTATGTCTACACTAGAGGCTCTGTTAAGTCAACTTAACAAGGTCAACTTTAAGTCGATTTTAAGTCGATGTTGTTAAATCGACAAGAGTCCACATTAAAAACTTAAGTCAACTGCCAGTTGCTAGGGCGACCGAGGAGTGGTGCATTGTGGGTAGCTGTCCCACATTGCACTGGGGCCTGGAGGCCAATTAGGTTGACTTAAGGGCAATCCCCATCTACACTGGTTTAAGTCAACTTAATAAGGTCAATTTAGGCGTCAAGTCGACCTTCAGAGCTGGAGTTATTAAGTTGACTTAAGGAAGTGCTTAAGTCAACTTAAGGAAACGCTCAGTGTGGATGCAGCATTTTGTAGGCTGACTTAAGCGTCATTAAGTCAAATAAGGTGCAAGTGTAAACATACCCTTTGATCCTGATATTCAAAGGTATTTAGGTGCCTAATTCAAATGGGACTAAATACTTTTGAGGATCTGCATCTAGCTGACTTCCCACTGAATCTGTCTGAGAAGGACTGTAGGAATAGATCCAGGAAATGCATGGTTGTTTGTGACCTATTTCACTGACTTCCAAATTTGTAATTAATAAAAAGATGACAAGAAGAAATTGATTCAGTTAATCTAAATCAGAGGTTTTACTGTATGCCTTGAGAAACATCCAAATATTCTTTGAGTAATATTCTTTCGAGTTTATTAGTCAGGCTAATACATAACTTCCCCAGAATACTTGAATTCTTCTTCATTTCACCATTGCTATTACAGGTAGTTTGTTCTAATCTATGCATTGAGCAGAAGACATTCCATATTTATAGATTAAGAATTAATTTCATAGGCACAAATTCTTCTACTTTTTTCTACATCTACTGGTTATTTATTGCTAAAACTGTTAGAATTGAGAGAAAGATAGAGGAAGAGAGACAATCATAACCAGGTATGCTGTACTTGGAGAAAATTGAAGTTAATACTTTGACCCATATTACCTGTCAGTATTTAAAGAGAGATGCTAAACATGCCTTTGATGGTTAACTTGAGGGCAATGAATATTCATTTCTGGAGAACAGAAAAGTATACTGGATTTGGCCTGTTGTAACACTTTCCATTTCATGAGTGTTTCTCAAAGTTAATGATTTCCTGAGAAAGGTTTGCAGCTAATAGAATAAATCTTCATTGCTCCCCCAGGTTTGAATTAGGTAACATTTTAAAGACTGAAAACCAAATAAGTTTTTTCTATCAGTTTGTTCATGATCAATGTGAGTGTGAAAACTGACTGTTCAAAGTTTGACATTTTATAGCCAAGGATGACATCTTCATTATATTTCTTTTGTAGATTTATATTTTAATGAGAGCTCAATCTTTAAAATGTTAAGAGATAAATTTGTCTGAGAGAAGTTTCCATCACCAGAACCTGTTATGCAGAGGTTAGTTGTCATACACTCACTAACCTCCCTGCAGGAGTCTTTTGATTTCTTCATCTTCAAGTAAATGACCATCACCTTCAATGAATTTGGTCACCTTGGTAACCTCTGATAGGATACATATTTATGGCATAAAGTTGATTTACTGGAGACATTTAAAATTCTAAATGACAGTACATTAACAAATAAGTTTTATAACTGCAAAATTCATTTTTAGCACTACGTTCCATGTCAAACACCTGATTGTTATCTGCATCTCAGAAAAGCAACCATTTTGCTCAGTTCTAGGTATACAGAATACATGAGCAGTGCCACTTAAAAAAGAACTAATGAAGTGCTTATAGAGACAGATTCAGATTATGGGTCATTTGTAGTATGCCTCTTACAGTTCCTTCTGGGACTTCCTTTCTTCTCTTGATGTGGAACTTGACATGTTGAAAAATAAAACTCTCTACTTAGTTTCAAGCATAGATAGATAGATAGATAGATAGATAGATAGATAGATAGATAGATAGATAGATAGATCCAAAAAACACTCCACTATGAGGTTTAGATTTTGAGGAACCCTATATCTTTATAATAGAACAAACTAAATCTTCAGTTCTGAGCACTCCCAAACTTTGCAGTGTTTAATGTTTAGGTCTGCACTTGTGGCTTGGGGGTCACATTGTGTATCTATATCTACTAAAATTATAATTTTCAGTAATTAAATACCTGTGTAGATCTCAGAGAGTCTATATTTTTCCTTTAGAAGAAAAATACTAACCTTCTTCCAGCAATTTCTTCAAATTTTCCTCAGTATCTCCTCGTCCACCTGTAGTAATTCGGGTATATTTGATTTCAGGACCTGAAACAAAATTTAAAAGAGGCATCATTGAAAAAAAGATTACACCTTTGTATTTTAATATATTTTCTCCTATGAAACACTTATTATGTTTTCATCTTTAACAGAAGCATCATGTTCAAAATTATAATTAAATATATCCCAGACCTCAATATTGCATTCTAGGGTCAAAGACTCCCTCTCCCCCAAGACAGTACTTAAACTCCTAAATCCTTTTGAAAATTTTACACATCATGCCTATAATTTTATACTAATTAATCACTTATTATGTATTAATTTACTTTAAATGCTAATATTACATTACTTACTAATATTCAAATTTTACTTTTAATCTAGGACATGTTGGCATGCCCCAAAATTTGCTTTATTTGAAATTTTGATAAAATTGTCCTTTCCATAGCAGCAATCTGTATTTTTTATATCCCTTTTCCACAAAAATCTTCATAGCTTGAGAATGGGCCCATTTTCACTGAGAAACCAACATATTTTTTCTTTTTAAGAAACAAGCAAACAAAAACCCATCCTGCCATACATTAGGGAAACTGTTGCAAAAAGGACTCATTTTTTTGAGATACAGAAATACCTTGACTTCCGACACTTCTACATTGTGTTAAAAATATTGCACAGACTTCTATGCACGTCTATATACATTCCACAGCAGAAGCTGGCCTACCTTAGGAGTAGTGTGAAGGGCTTAAAACTTTTGGATGAAATTCATCCAACTGCACATTGCAGCACAAGAACAAAAGTGGGACTTGACAGATAGATAGCCTGGACTGGTGCACAAAGGTGTATTTTCAGCCAGTGTGAATAGAAAGCTACGTCATGTCATTTACCTTGAATAATTCTCTCCTCTGTCACTTCTTTTTCAGTCACTTCTACGGGATGTCCATCAATGATTTTGGTGTATGTCTTAATAATAGGCTCTATAATGATATTTTAAAAATTTAAGAAATTAACAAAATGGTAAAGAATATACTAGGTATGTTACTTTGGTGATCCCCTTTTCTCATTGGAAAAAAAATAAACTGGGCACCAGATTTATATTCAGGAACTTTGCCAGTGTCCTGCTATGTTATCTACCAGTCACATCACCTTTCTGTTCCTATATTTCCTCTTTTACCATTGAACTATGTTGCCTGTTTAGATAATAAACTTTTCAGAGCAGGAACTATTTCTTACTATATATTTGTACAGCACCTATTTGCACAAGACCATGATCTTGATTAGGAATTCTAGGTACTATGCAACACAAACTAATAATAATAAGAATAGTCCTATGGGAATGACCTCTGGATCTGGGTTTGGATCTGGATCAAGACCTAAGCTTCCCTCACCTCCAGGAATGGTCACATCCAAAGTTTAATTGAAGCTCATCTTAGTTAGAAACACATTAAGGATCTAAGAAAGCAGGAGGAAATGCCAGTGTCCATGTGGAAAGTGGAAGACAGCTTGGGCGAAAGTGATCTTGAAATGATATAGTTCATGATTCTAAGGAATGTTAGGAGGGAAAGCAGAAGCATAAAGACAATACATTTCAAGAAGACTGACTTTAGCGAACTGAAGGATTTGGTAGATAAGATCCGATGGAAAGCAAATCTAAATAGGAAATAGGGTCTAAGATAGTTGACAGTTTTTCAAAGAGACATTATTAAGGGACTAAGAATAAACTGTCCCACTGCTTTAAAAAGATAAGAAGTAGGGCAAGAGATTGCCCTATTTTAACCATGAGATCTTCAATGATCTTAAACTCAAAGAAAGTCCTACAAAAAAGTGAAAGCTAGGTCTAATTATGAAGGATGAATATAAATAACCAACATAAACATGTAAAGACACAATTAGAAAGGTCAAGCACAAAATGTGATTAAACTAGCCAAGGTATAAGTAAGGAAAGCATAAGTTAAAAATTACTTAGGCAAGTTAGATGTCTTAAAGTTGTCAGGGTCTGGTGAAATATATCCTAGAATTCTCAGAGAACTGACTAAGCAGTTACCTGAGCCGTGGTGATTATCTTAAAAAATTCATGGAACTTGGGAGAGATTCCAGAGGATTGGAAGAGGGCAAATACAGTGCCAATTTATAAAATGGGGAATGAGAATTACTTGGGGAATTACAGACCAGACAGCTCATCTTTGGTACCCAGAAAGATAATGGAGCAAATAATCAACCAATCAATTTGCAAATACTTAGAAGATAATAAAGTGATAAGTAAGAGTCAACATAGATATGTAAAAAAACAAATCATGTCAAACCTAATAGCATTCTCTGACAGAATGACAAAGGCGGGTATACAGTTGGTTGGAAAATCATTGCCAGAGAGTAGTTTTCAGTGGTGCAGTGTCAAGCTGGAAGGGCATATAGAGTGGGGTCCTACAGGGATTGATCCTAGGTCTTGTTCTGTTCAATATATTTATAAATTATTTAGATAATGCCATAGAGAGTATACTTATAAAATCTACAGACAGACCAAGTTGGGAGAGGTTCCAAGTGCTTTGGAGGATAGGATTACAATTCAAAATGGTCTGCACAAACTGGAGAAATGGTCTGAAGTAAATAGGATGAAATTCAAGAAGGACAAATGAAAAGTACACCTAGGAAGGAACAATCAGTTGCACACATACACAATGGGAAATGACTGCCTAGGAAGGAGTAATATGGAAAGGGATCTGAGTGTTATGATGGGTCACAAGCTAAATATGAGTTAAAAATGTAACATTGTCGCAAAATAGAAAACATCATTCTGGGATGTGTTAACAGGAAGATTTTAAGCCAAATACAAGAAGTAATTCTTCTATATTACTCCATGCTGATAAAATCTCAGTGGTGGTGTTGTGTCAGTTCTACACACCACATTTCAGGAAATATGTGGACACACGGGAAAAAGTTCAGCGAAGAGCAACAAAAATGGTTATAGGTCTAGAAAACATAATCTGTTATGAGCGATTGAAAAAATAGGGTTTGTTTAGTCTGGAGAAGAGAAGACGAGGGGGGACATGATAACAATTTTCAAGTACATAACATTTTGTCACAAGGAAGGTGACAGATTATTTTTATTAACTTTTGAGGATAGGACAAAGAGGAAATAGGCTTAAATTTCAGCAAAGGAGGTTTAAGTTGGACATTTCCTACTGTCAAGGAAGTTAAGCACTAGAAGAAATTGTCTAAGGAAGTTCTGGACTCTGTCATTGGAGATTTTTAAGAACAGGTTAGACAAATATCTGTCAGGAATGGTCTAATTATTACTTAGTCCTGTCCTGAGTGCAGGGAACTGGACGAGGTGACATATGAGATCCCTTCCAGTCCTAAACTGTAAAATGCACTTCTATGTCTAAACACAGTTATTCTCTATCACATAGCTACCCACTGAACTTCAGAAGGTAGGATAACAGCTACTGAACAGAAATAAATTGGGAAAAGTGGACAGTGCTGGAAACATAACATAAAATACCGCATATCTGGAAGGAGTTAGGCAAAATTTGTATCAAGTAGGAATGAAATGTTACTATATTTCCTGAATGAAATAATAAAAACAAATATGATGGCTCATAAAAACCCACATAGCTCTTCATTGAAATAAAACCTGACTTGGAACTGTAAATCTTTTATAAGTACTCTAGCTAATAAAGTCCAGATACTGAAAGTTCATTCACCTCCATGAATCACTTTAGTTATTGTCTCGCCTTCTCTGATCAATTTTAATTCTGGTTCTGCTTCAATCAGCCTGGTGACCGGCTCTGCAAAATATTATTGAAAAAATAAACTGACATGTTGAAAATAGACAAGGACCTTTGCTGTGTGTGGAAACAACATATATAATATTTAAAACAGAGATAAAAGATAAAATAAAAAAGCATTCACACCCTTTACCCCCCAGTTTATACTATTTTATTCTGATTATTTATTATAATAAAACATTTATATACTGCCATAGAGAAAATATATGAGAACATAAAACTAAGTCTATCCATTCATGAGCACAACTGTATAATTTTGCATCTACCCTCTGATATCAGTTGGGGTTATAATATCCCTCATCTTGTATATCTGGAATGTAAAGATTTGTTGAATAGCTTGTATCCTGTCTGTGGTGAAATCATCTTCCCAAGATGTGCTGAAGGAAAGACACCTTCCTGGGTATAAGCTGCGATACATCTCCTCTGTGGCACGGACCCCACTCCGTGGAACCCTACAGATGCTCCTCCACCAATGCTCTGCATGGAATGAGCTCTGTGGAACTTGTGAGGTGGGCTAGGGTGTAGGAGGACTCCTGGCTCTCTTCATGGCACTCTATCCTGCTAAGCCCTCAGACAGCCAGTTAGTTCCACTTCAATCAATCTTACCTTCTTGTAGGATATCCCTGCAGCTGCCACTGCACAGCCAATGGTAACATATCTCAAGCAAAGCCATTGTGGGGGCCAATGGAGCAGTCTGTAGAGATTGGTGTACATGGTATGGTAGGGCCAGTTGTCAGGGGGAAAGGCTATTGTCTTTGCAACTCCAGGGACGAGGTTCCTATAGATCCTCATCTTACTCTATTAGTATGTTAAAACCATTTTATACTGATTCGAGTAACCACACCTGGGTTACCCCAAAGTCTGAATCAGGAGGGAAAATTCTCAGTGTCTGGATGTCTTATCTCTAATTGTAAGGCAACAGCTGAGTAATGTCTGGCTAAGTTTGAAACATAACATCAGTGCAGTTTCTTTACAGAATATCATGGTAATCCCAAGAGAGTGATGTGGCTTTGCACCTTCCATTACTTTGTTTTTTGGTGCTAATAGCATGATGTAGTCCTCAACTTTATTAGCTGACATTTATTATAATTTTACTTTCTTTGCAACATAGTACCCTTAAAATGAATATATTTTTAAAGCTGACCTTCCATAGAAGTTGGTTCCATAAGACGTTTTTGTATTTTTAATCAGGATTCACTCAACATTGCATTTTCATACAGGTTTGTTTATTGTCAAATAGTTAAAGCAACAAAGTTCAGACTTGCTGGGCCTCCTATATGTTTTCAATAGGAGGTGATGCACAGGGTCCTAGATAAGCATTTAGCTAATTAGTTAAATAACTAGCTAAATTAACCTCAATCTAGAGTACACCAGTGCATCACAAAGCATGTAGCTCTGGTAATAACTCCTACCTTGAATAACTTTTCGAGTTGAACCACCAACTACTTTCGTGCTTTTTCTACCTGGTTTTTCTGATAAACATACACAAGTACTTTAGTGACCACATCAATAAAAGCTGTGCTCAATTGTTGCTAGTCTAAATTTAGAGTCATTTTTGCATTTTAACTGAGGGTATATTAAGCAAATACATAGTAACACAATTTAATAGAATTTATCAGAAGCCCCAGTAAAATAATTAATAAAATGAGGTGGTTTTTAAACCCGGCTCTTTTTAACATTTAATTTGCATTAGTTTTTTGTCAGACTGGTGCAATAGAAATAGGTGGCACATAGAGGGTTGCATAAAGGAGTACTTTTCTGCTTAGTTAAGGACAGATAGCCCACCCCGCCCGCTGAAGTGACTTTGGAAAAGTAGCTATCTTCACTTAATTCGTCCTCTTGCAATATGATCTGTCCAGGACTTCCTGCCATAGCTAGGAAAAATAACATTTCCTTTTGGCAACTTAAAGGCCATTGCAGGCCTTTGTGCCTTTTGGGGCTTCTGCTGGTGAGCCATAAGAGCCAAAATGGCTTTGCCAGGTGTGTATCTGAATCTTCAGTGGTAAGACTATGGGCAGAGTCAGAATCCTGGCACACAAAAAGCATGTAGTGGGGTATAGCCAGAGGTGGGATGATTGCTTTGCTAGCCAACGATACCTGGCTGGCTTGAATAACTAGTCAGAGCTCGCTGTTTTGTGCTCTTATTTCATCTTACTTTGGTGAATGGTTTTGACCTGTGCATCAAACAGTACCAGCTAATGCCATTTCACATTGACATTAACTGTGGAACAAGCAAGATCATCACCTTCATGTTCAAAAACATCTGAACGACAATGAATAATAATCTTCTGAGAAACATTACAAGCATTTATTTGATCCCCTTGTTGCTTGGTTTGATTGCAGCATATTCCCTTTGGGGAATGGGACATGGGAGCTTCCAAGTGATGTATTGGGTGCCTACAGAAGCATTGGAACTGTTTTGTCTTTTCAAGTTCCAAGTTCATAAGACAGAATTTAAATGACTTATTTTTTTTATTCTTTTATAGAATTTATACAGAAGGAATGAGACTTTTAAGAGCATGCAGTGTTGGCTTTATTCTGTTTCCAAATAACTCAGTGGGAGTTTTACCTTGGAGATCATTAGAAGCACAGTTAGGTCAGCCCTGAATGCTTTTGGACCCCCCCCCCCATTCAAGGTTTCATTTCTACTTTCTTTGGTCCCACCATCACTCCCAAAGCTTACAGCACAGGAGTGGAGAAACAGAGAAAGAAAAGTAGTCTTCCTCAAACGTCCATACCAAATGGCTAGGAGAAACAGTGTTATTACAATTAATTGAAAAATGGGAATCTATTTCTATGAAAAATGCTGATGTTTTCACTTTGAACAGTATGGAACAAATCCACTTTTTGTTTAGTGTCCCATTTTTAAAAATATTAAACACAACATTAACAATTTTTTTTCATTTACTGAAAACTCAATAATATTTTGGTACTTAATTCCCCCCCCCCCAAATGAAATTAAAATGTCACATAATTTCCCATGAAAAAATTGCTTATAAGAACAATCTTTTTTTTTCTTTTTTTCTTTTTTTTTTATTTATTTTTTTTGGCCACCTCTTACTGTTGCTTCTGCTTTTAAAGCAACATGTGGAAACCGGGACTTGTTCCATTCCAAAATTCATCCTATTACATCAGTGTATTTCAAACTGAAAAGGAGCCAGTTTTACCCTTTTTTCTGATGGTGGGCTGGAGGCTGCCTTCAATCACTTTAATATTTGGCTCCACAATAATTTTAGTTGCTGAAAGTACAGAAAGTGGAACATAAAACATTTACATAAAAGCATCCAAATTAATTGATCTTTTTATAGTCTGGATCTTTCAGAATTGGTGTGGATATGATGAATCAGGCACCATCAATGTGAAGTACTAATATGTAAAAAAAGACTTTTTTAAAGATCTAGAGTAAAAACCTATTCAATTCTAGTGATTAAGCTGTGACATTATATGTCTTATACACATTATTCAACAGAAAAATCAACTAAATATATTAATGGGGTTATTGTTTGTACAGCACTAACAGTGTTCTCGGCTTGAGGGCTACAGTTTAGGACTACATTAATATGCTATTTACTTTTGTCTGTGTCTCCTGAAAATGTCAGCTCTATGGCAACAGAAGATAAACAAAGGAAAGTAAAGATACCTACAGTTCTCTAACATTGTTTTTTCAATTTGAATTTAACATCTTTTTCAGGAGACAGCGCAGGGGATACGGAGAGGAAAAACAAACAGCGTCAACACATGTCATTCTAAGAACTGAATCTAAGCTTCGGCCTTTCAGTTCCAAATTCTCTAGAGCCCAATGCAATGTTCTCCATTTCTAGCTAGAGTTTTAGGCACCATCCTGCAAGCCTGTGCCAAAGTCTGACATGTGTATAAGTCTTTGCAACATCATTGTTGTGGGCACCTGATGCAGCTGCTCTGCTGTATGGTCTCTAGTATAGTCACTCTAAGATGATGGGAATAATCTACCCCCAATGAGCAGCAGTAGCTATGGCGGTGGGAGAAACCCTCTTACCAGCATAGCACTGTCCACACGGACATATATATGGGTATAACTTGTCTCGCTCAGGAGGTTGCTTATGCACACCCATGAGCAACATAAATCATATCAACATAAGTGATAGTGTAGACATAGCCTTAGACTATACTATTTAGGCACCTCGAAGCCTAATTCGAATCCATTCAATTTAATCCCTAATGGAGTGTGCAAGGGAGTTGGAGAGTACAGCACCCCTTTTTCTTGTCTCCCCATTCTACAGAGCCCAACCATAGCGACAGCTTCCTTCTAACACTCCCTAGAGCACAAGCCAATCATGGGTGTATAGAAGAGGTGGGAACAGGAGATTCAACAGTAGACCTGGTGAAGTAGAGCTCACACTGGTGTAGATGTTGATGTTATCTACTGCCACTCCTTTCAGGTAATGCAGGTCTACATTGATCCCAACACAGGGCTATAACTGAAAGCTAAAAAAGAACTTTTTATCCCCACTTCTCTAGCCTGGGGAATTTAAACTCCTTTTTTCACTGATGGTTTCCCATCACAGATGTGAACTATAAAAATACTACATCGGATAGCATGATAAATGCAAACCTCTGACTTTGTACTACCCTGCATCCATTAGAATGTCCTAATTTTATAGAGAGGGCTTTCTTTTTAAAACTATTGCCAGTGCAACTTGAAAAGCATTTTTCACTTAAAAAGAGTTATCACCAAATGTATCTGGAAATATTGGAAATGAACTTACTATAAAATGTCAGTGGAATCTCTTTAAAGTGGCTGCCTTGAACAAACTGTAAATGAAGAAAAAATTCAGCACATGTATGAGGATAAAAGCTCACTGTTTAATATATTAAATACTAGATATACTACACCCAAAGCCCACTGAGATCTTGGTCAAGATCCACATTGAATTGTTCTAGGCATTGGATCAGGTCCTATGCCACGATAGTATTGCAGACATGAGCCCCTGGCTATACAGACAAGAGAAGTTGGCAAAAGACACACAATTGTGGCAATTGCTACAGTGTGTAAAAATTATACAGTGTAGTGCATCATGATGATCTGCCTATTTCTGCTTGCCTGTGTGAAAGGGCCAATCCTCTAGAGGTGCCTACACCATGCCTCCTTTTGCCTCTAGTTCATGCTGGGGACTGTATTTGTGGTGACATAGATGATGGCAGCTCTTTTGCCACTCCAGGTTTCTCCCAGAGAGGGGGAATCCTCACGTGGCTTTAGAGCTGATTTATACTGCTATAGGGGTAAAATTTAATCATGATGGGAATCTGGATCTACTCCAGGCAGTGTCAGAAACTTCAGTGTGTTCAAATTTACTGTCCCAAAGACACTTGGAAAGATATTTGTTTAATCTGGTATTTAGGAGTTTAGTATGACAGTGAGTATAATTGGCCTGTGTGATGACTCTGTGGAAAATGGATTCTTGTTCTAGGACAAACAGGTCTCTATCAGTCAGATTAAAGTGTTGTTTATTGAAGAAATCTTGGTGGAGGGAGTACTTACGGCTAAAGCATAAACAAACAAATCTTTAAAAATTACCTTAATCTGAATGTATTTAATCAGCTTATTAAGGATGGTGAGCAATTGATCATTTCCAACAGGTACATCTGCAGAAAGGAATGCAAGTATTTTGGGAAACAGAAACAATTGTAAACATCTTTAGTTGACCTGTTGCAAAGGACTGCACTATTCTGAACTGAAGGCATTTCTTGCAGTCACTAAAAAGCATTCCAATTTGAATTTATAATGAAATGACACAATCGGAAATTCAGTAATATTTTTCAGTGAATACAAAAATGGTATTTGTATTTAAATAATGGTAAAATCAGCTTGCTATTATCAAGAGTAGAGACACTTTCAAGAAACAGTATTCATGTACATCTGACACCTGTAAATGTTTCCTTCAGTCATTTTTCTTAGCGATCAGACGGGCCCATGATTACCAGGGACGATTTTAACATAGAGTCCAGATCTCTCCTCTTGGGTAGCAGCCTTCATCATCTTGTACTCTACTATAAGTCTATAAGAGGTATTCTTACAGTTAAGAAAGCTACCACAATATCAGGCAAGGGTTAGCTAATAACAAATTCCTATTTGTTTTTCTGCATTGTGTAATTATAAAGGGAGTGATTTTTTTTAAATGACAGAAAACTAACTTTATATATGCTTAGATATGTCTTAGAGGAGATAGATAGGGGTTTTGTGTATATTTATTCCTGGCCATAAATCAATACTTACCTACTGGATACAAAAGTTTATCTATGACATGAATAACACCATTGGTTGCCATGAGATCAGATTCTTTAGATTTCAGTTCATTCACCAGAAGTGTGTCATTCACCTAACAAACAATAAAAATGAACTCAAGATACCGAAAATGTATATTTCTAGAAATCTTAGTTTCATTATGGCAGCTAATTACTGTTTAAATACATGTCTTTTGGTAATGTACAGTATTTAAAATAGGCACCTGGCGTGCCAATTACCTCAAGGAGCATGATAAGTTTTTTAGTACTTACTGTTTTCAAATATAATTTGCTTCCTTGGATCGGTTTCAGAATGTTTGTCACACCAGGTTCAAAACCATTTCCAATGTAAATTCCTTTTGTCAGGTGATAAAGGAGAATGTTCCTAAGAGCATTTTTATCTCCTGCAAAAACATCCATTAAATGATATTGTTAAATTCATGTGTAAATATACCAGGAACACATGGATTGATGCTGGAACAATACTATTGCTTAGAGAGTCTCAGAGTACGGAATATTCAAAAGCAGATACAATTCTTCCCCTTGCACAAGGTTGAAAGAGAAAACAAATCATATGTGACAAGTGTTAGTCACATACTTAATGAAAAGACACTAAGAAAACACACAATGAGAGTGCTATTACAACTTATTTAGAATAAAACAGGAAACCATTCAGCATTAGCTAACTATGGGTGTGTCTACACTTATAAGTTAAGTTGACTTAAGGAGGCTTAAGTCGACTTAAGGAAAAGTTAAATTGACTTAATAACACCTCATTTTAGGTCGACTTAAGCCAGTGTGGATGGGGATTAGCGCCTAAGTCTACCTTATTAAGTCAATTTATACTGTTAAGTCGATTTAATAAGGTCAAAAAGAGGCTATGTCTACACTAGAACAGTTAAGTCTACTTTTGTTAAGTCAACTTAATAAGGTTGACTTTAAGTCGACTTAAAGTCGACCTTATTAAGTCGACTTAATAAAGTCAACTTAACTTTCCTAGTGTAGACATAGCCTATACTTCTATTTATTTGGTTCTAAAAATTACAGCTATGAATTCTCTTAAATACTTGTCTGATCTACTATTACTTAAATCCCATAAAACTTCATCTACCAGAAAACAATGTAATAACATATCAAGCCCATTATGGGTAGAATGAGAACATATAAATAGTCTGCGATATATTAAACAAACTCAGAAAGCTAAGCCATTTAAAAAACAAACCAATGTGATCCATACTTTATATGAATTCTCAGAGTGAAAATAATGGCAGAAGATAGAAGAAGTAGGTATTGGGTGAAAAATGAAATAGTAAATTTAAAAATGTGACAATAGATTTAGATTATTGCATGCAGTGTTGTTGTAGCCATGATGGTCCCAGGAAATTAGAAAGACAAGGTGGGTGGGCCAACCTCTGTGAAAAAGCCTGAGCTGTCTAGTAAAAATGAGCTAAGCTCCAGTGTAGACAGTGCTAGGTCAATGGCAGGGGTGTTGACCAAACGAAAGGTTCAGGGCACAGGTTGCCCCATGCTCCACTGGTGCTTTCTGGCCTGCCCTGTGCCTGGGGCTCACCTGGTGCATTTCCAGGAGTTGCCCTGCATCCAGCCATTACTGCTCCAAGGCAGGGAACAGCTTCCCTGAGCCCCGTGCCCTGTGCTCAGCCAGCACTGCTCTGGGGCAGGGATGGCTTCCCTGAGCCCTGCGCCCAGCTGGCGCTGCTTCAGTGTGGAGACCCTCAGGTGCTGCTCTGGGCTCCCTCATGTCCTGGCCTGGCTGACACTCTGGGCTCCCGGCTCCTCTGCGTCCCATGCCCAAGCTCTAACCTCAAGCCCTGCTGGTTCTCCCCCCAGCCACATGTGGTCAATTCCCCCTCAGCCTTACTTAGACTGGAAAGGGGCCAATCCCACAGTTGCCACACTGGCATTTTAAGTTCCCGCTTCCTGGGTCAGTGCCTGGAATGCTGCAGCCGAGCGAGAGATTTAAAAAGGCCCCACCTTACCCCATCTCCCATGCAGCACAGCTCGTGGCACTTTCTAATATATTTGGGGCACATGCCCCATGGACTCATGCCCAGTGATGCCCCTGGTCAATGGGAAAATTCTCCCTTTGACCTAGCTACTACCACTCTACTTCACTGACAGGACAATCCTCCCTTTGATGTACGTAGCATCTTCATTGAAGTGCTACAGTGCTTTAGCTGTGCCATTGAAACATGTTAAGTGTAGAGAAGTCTTTACATGAGCTCTTCCTCAGATCTGGAAAATGTACTCAAAGTGTCACAGCTAAATACAAGATGGAATAGATTGTTTAGCATAAAATAGTTAATAAAAAAAAAAGTAAGAGACGAAACTAGCATCCTACCCATGGGGGAACACTTTTTACAAAATGATTAATCTATATATGACCTCCCATTCCTTAGACTCAAAGAAAATCTGCACAACACCTTCAAAAAATGAGCCTGGGAGCTTAAATTCATAATCTGGCTCTATTGTAAAACTGTGGACTGAATAGAGACACTGGATTTAAGGCTTATACCACTATCTATAAATTATGGTATAAATAGCAAAAGTAGCAACACCACAGCAAGATATGGGGAAGATCCAGTGAAGATCCTGATGAAGATCCAGTGAAGATTCTGAGGGTTACAGTAGACAAAAAGCTAGGTAAAAGTCAACAGTGTGCCCTTATAATCAAAAAGGCAAGTTAGGCTGCATTAGTAGGAACATTGCCAGCAGATCAAGGGGAGTGATTATTCCCCTCTATTCAGCACTGCTGAGGCCTCATTTGAAGTATCGTGTCCACTTTTCATGTCCCACCAACCATTATAGAAAGGATGTGGTCAAATTGGAGAGAGTCCAGCAGAGGGAAATTAAAATTATTGGGGGGCTGGAATACATGACTTACAAGGAGAGGCTGAGGGACCTAGCTTGTTTAGCCTGCAGAAGAGAAGAATTAGGGGGGACTTGATAGCAGTCTTTAACTACCTGAAAGGGAGTTCCAGGGAGGATGCAGCTAGGCTGTTTTCAGTGGTAGTAGATGACAGATCTCGGAGCAATGGTCTCAAGTTACTGTGTGGGCGGTCTAGGTTGAATATTAAGAAAACCTTTTTCTTTAGGAGAATGGTAAAGCACTGGAATGGCTACTTAGTGAGGTGGTGGAATCCCTATTCCTAATGACTTTTAAGGTGCACCTTGACAAAGGCCTGGCTGGAAATATTTAGTTGGGGTTGGTTCTGCTTTGAGCATGGGGCTGGATTAGATAACCTCCTGAAATCCCTTCCAATCCTCCTCTTCTATGATTTTATGTTTCTAAAATATGCTTTTCTCATAGCAGGATGATGTCAGAGATGGTTGTTCTGGAGGCAGGGGTTAAGAAAGAAAAGAAAAGGAGGGATGCTAATTTATAAACTAAGATCCCTTGCATAGGGATGGGGCCTTAGGTTGATCCTTGGAGTATGAAACACACAGGTCTCAGGAACGCTAAATATTTAGAGTGTAATCTTGCCCCATGAATTTTTGTCATAGACTTAATTGGATTGCAGTCCTAGTTAATCACATTTTTAATATTCTGGTGCTACTTACTTCTCAGTATTTCCCTTTCTTCATCAGTCAAGCCTTTAAAGGCATCATTAGTTGGGACAAACAAAGTCCATTCTCCAGGTTGTGTTAGAATATCATCTAAATCTGCATCTTTCACCAGGTTAAGGAATATGCTAATCAGAAAAAAAAAAAAGAAGAAGAAGAAGAAGAAGAAGAAAAGAACACTTTAAGTTATGATTAGTTCCCAAAGATTTGTTTACACAAGGAATTTTGAAGGACACTTCAGCACAAAAAAGTCTGCTTAGTTAAGGTCAGTTCCTGTTAGCCTTTAGCATCTGTGTAACACCTGGTTCTGCATTTATTCTCTTTGACCTCAAGGATGAGGGAGAGTGGAGGAGGAGGTAAGTCATTAAATGTGTCAATGACTAGACTGAAAAGGAAGGAAGTAGAGGCAGATAAAGATGTTGGTGACCTTGATATAAGTGATGTTCATGGTATGGCACAGTAAGAAATGAAATTGCACAGAATCCAGGAGGGAAATAGAGGAGAGGAAGATAAGATAGCAAAAATAGACTGTATGCTCATGAGACAGGAGATAAAAAGGAAGAGGGAGATAATCGTAAGAGAAGTAAGTTCAAGGGAGTAATACTTCATTAAATTGGATATTAGAGCATGTATTAAGGCAGTCCTATGCACAGGGAACTGGATGTAGGGTTTAGGATTAGAGCCAAATTAAGGCCCCAGACTGCTGCCATACTTACCAATGAGGAGTACTCCTACTGAAAGCACATCTTCTCTGCTCCCATACTGTCTCAGATCCTCTGAACATCTTGCCAGTAGCTGAGAAGGTTTGACTGTGTAAAGGCCCATGGGTTCCTCTTGTCCTGAGGCCTTACCAGCAGGGGAACAGGGTTGGGTTCTACATCTTATTGTCATTGTAATGGCACAAAAAAGCTGGGATAGTGCCCAAAATGGGAACCTATAGCTTCATTGTGCCATTCTGCTGTGTATGAAACATACCTGCTTGGAAAATGGGGGGGGGGGGGGGGAAATCCATCCCTCCTCCCCTCCAATCTTTTGTCAAAATTGAATTTTTTTCAGAGCAGCTCTGCGTTATAGAGGGGGAAGTCTGGTCCACACTGCAAGGTTAGGTCAGCTTAACTACATTGCTCAGGCCTGGGAAAAATGTCATGTGTTGAAAGATGTAAGTAAGTTGACCTAAGTCCTGGTGTAGACACTGCTAGGTCAATGGAATGAATTCTTCCATTGACCTAACTGCCATCTGTCAGAGATTAGATTGACTAAAGTGACAGAAGAACCCCTTCTATCACTGTAGTATGCGTCTATGGCCGGATGTGCCTCTGTAGCATATCTTTATGCTGTGAAAACTTTTGCTTACCTAAAGCGCTTATCATTTTTCAACACTTCACGCAGTGACTTTTCCGCTGGCTTGATGATCTGTCTGAAAATGTGAATAACACCATTCCTTCCCTCTTTGCTTCCTCTTACCATGCATGAATTTTCAATACACACAGCCTGATTTAAAAAAAAAAACACAAGACAAACCACCCAACATTACATTCACAGTGTCCATGTCATAGCCATGGCAACATTAGGAATTCTAGTTTTTGTAATCAGTCTGAAACACGAACTCTTCTGTAGCCTCTACAATTTAAAAATAGAATTTATCCAGCTTCTCATTTCTAAGTTATTTGTTCCTCCTCTTTAAAATGTGCAAAAGTAAGCAAAATTATATGATAAATGAATATATAAATATTTTGAAACTTGCATCATTTGGAAAAAAATTGTTAGCTGGTCTGAAACTAGAAATTTTTTTTATTATTAATCCCAAGCCAAATGCTGAAGCCTTAACCTAGTTTTCTCCTCATTCATCTATTTCAATCAAAATTCAATTTAATTTATTTGTATTATTCTTCAAAATCGAAGACCTCTCTTGTGTACACAGGTGTGGTAATTATTAGTAATTTTGACTTTCAATGGTGAACACTCTTATAACATCAATAGTGTTGTCTAATACACTGAGCTCCAGCCTTCTTCAGCTTCTGGGTTTGAATAGATTTTATTTGTCACTGCCCAAGGATTTGGAAATCATCATTCACTTACTGTGCGGTATACGAAGACTCTGAGTTTTTTTCCTCCCAAGGTCTCCACATTTTGTCCATTATAGAGTTCATTGAGGCCAATTTTCACTTTCAAAATGTGGTTTTGCATGATCAGTCTAAGAAGGCGTTGGTCCATCCTCAAAGTGTCATCTACCAAATCATTCAGACAATAATGTATAAATGATGCCTTCTTTCTGGTAAGGTTCACAGCACACACTGTTTGATAATCTTGAAAATGTTCATTCTTTTTTACATTGTTTATATTTTAGATGAGTCATTTTAGACTTAAACTAGGAAACCTATTCACAGGAATTAAATTGGTTAAGTTAACTCCATTTTCTGATTGCAAATTGATCTGTGAACAGATTTATAATTCATTAGTAGACATTTGGCAGATTATTTATGTGTAGTGTGACAGGATGCTGGCTGAGAACTGAAAGTTGAGTCAGCCCATTGCCCTGGAGCCCTAATCAAATGAGGAGTGGAGCCAGCTGAGTGAACCTGCAGAGATTGGGCTAACAGGAAGCAGCTGTTTCACTCATTAGGCTGGCCCTATAAAAAGGCTCACAGGAGGAAGCTCAAGAGGGGGTGTGCTCACCAGAGACTCACAGCAGGGAGGTAGCAGGACCAAGGAAGGGGTGAATGGTAAGCCTGTGAGAGAGAAGTCTCAGTTTGAGGGGAGCTGCCCAGAATGAGGGGCTGAGACTATGTGGCCCATGAGCCTGGACTATACTTGTAAATAGTTGATGGTGGGAAAGCCTGTGAATAAAGAACACTCGTGAGAGCCTGAAGCTGTGATCTGCATGTGGTTTGTGGGAGCAGAGGCAATGAGCAGCATCAGAGGCCTGTGTGAACCTGCTACAGTAAACAAGTTTTAACCTCTTGACCACTTGTGAAATATTTGTTGTAACTATTCCATTGAATATTCACCATTTGTAAATTACAAATGTAAGAGATAGGGACTATTCTTCTTCAAGGCTGCCTACCTGAAAAAGCACCATTCAGAGGAGCCAGCAATGTGTACTGTCCCTCTGGTCTTAGAGAAGAAGCCAATCCTAGCTGTGCCACAAGGTCTGTGAAGGTGGTCTGCTGGTCGCCTGCAAGCTCCAAAACTTGCTTGGCTGTAAGTGATAAAGAAAGGATAATTAACTTGAGCATGTTAATTAGTTTTCTTGCTTCAACCACCTCCTTTCCTACAAATTACATTCAATACAAGAAGGTTTAGAGGGTCTGTATAAGGTACAGAGGATGTATGCACACAGATCCTCTCAATAATCAGGCTTAGATAGATTTATCATTTGCAGAATATCTTCTAGTCAACATTCCTTATCTCTGTGATACATACATGGAACTATGTTGGTCACTCACCAGAATCTGGGATCAGCACTTGGTCAATGAGGTGGATAACACCATTGCTTGTCACAATGTCTTTGCGGTTTACCATCTTGACTCCATTTATAGTCAGGCTTTCACCATCACAACCTACTTCAACTGTACTCCCTTCCAGCGTCTCATAGACCGCTCCACCCATGATGGCTTCAGAGCATTGTACAGTGTTTAAAACATGGAACTTCATGAGAGCTGAGAAGAAGAGCAGAGATAGGTCTATGCCTAGATACTTGATTGTAGCAACATTGATTAAGACAATTTAATTCATTGACTGGATTAGTGTTGTTACAAAGTAATTGGCAATATCTTTATTTCCCAAATTTTTCATAGGGTGCGTCTACACTTGTAAATTAAGTCGACTTAAGCTTGCATCTACACTACAGTTTCCTTAAGTCGACTTAAGCAAGAGGCTTAAGTCTACTTAAGGAAAATAAAGTCGACTTAATGAAAACGAAGTCAACTTTATTAAACCTCCTTTTAGTTCAACTTTTTAAAGTCGACTTAAGTCAGTGTAGACCTGGAGTAGCCCTAAGTCGGCTTAGGGCTACTCCAGGACTCCCTCACTACCCTCCCTGCCAGGTGGGGAGTACACAGGGAGTGCCTGGAATGCCCCCCCACAGGGCAGGGCAGAGCCCTGTCCACCCTGCTCCTATGCCCTGCCAGGGTCCCTGTTTCCCTTTGCCCCATTGTACCCTGGTACAATGGGGCAAAGGCTGAGCCCCCTGGCACTGGGCAAGAGGTGCTCCCTTGCCCCCATGGACCTGCCCTAGGTCCTACTAGCCCCTAGAAGTGAATCTAGGCATCCAGTGTGGATGCTCTAGGTCGACTTTTTAAGTTCCCCCCTAAGTCGACTTTAAATTTAGGTGTAGATATGCTAAATTGACTTAGTTAAAGTCGACCTAAATTTACAAGTGTAGACATAGCCATACAGAGTTTGACAAATACACAACATAATATTCTCTGACTTGAGAATTAGGTGACTGTTACAGCTCCAAGCCTGTCTCCTCTACTCTCTTCAGGTCCCGACTTCTTTTTGCTCGAGAACTTATTGGAGGATTGGCTTACTAAACTAACTTACCACTTTAATATCTAACTCCTAACAGTTGGGAGAAAACCTTTGTTTTTGGAAGATTAATCATGTCTCATTCCCTCACTTCAATAAATTGGTGGGAAACATCCCACAGATTTCAATCCTCTATGGAACGTTATAGCAAAAATGAGAAATCAAAACTTGATGTCACTAGACTCCCACTCACTGACCCATCCTTTTTTGTTTATTTGTTTTAGTTGGGGAAGAAAACTTTGGAGCCATCTTTACTCATTGTAAATGCACACTAAACGGCATAAAAAGTGTCCTTTGCAGTACATCTTTAAAGAAACTGCAGTCTCAGTCTTTACAACATAGTTTCCATAGATTGGTTTCAGATCTCTTGACCTTTCTTTTTGGTAATTTAAAGCCCAAGAGAAATTCTGACTCCTACAGTATGTAGCAATTGCCCTTTCTTAATGAGAAGGACAGATGTTAGCTATAACTTATAACTATAATGATTCCAATGGGACTTGCTTTTCTGTTCATTGGAAAGTAAATTTTAAGAGCTATACATGCATTTAAGCAGTGTTGATGACATTTAGATGCATAGTCTTTCATTTGGCAGCTTCGTTGTTAAATGAATCTTATCCACAGCTATCAGACCATGGCAGAAAAATGTGCTGGAAAGTGCTATAACAGCCATGCAAGCCACTTACAGACTGGGATTCAGTGACTTGTAATATTTCTTTAAAGGACTAAAATGAGATTGTCTTGCAACCATATTTGCAGAGAGAAACTGAAGACAATCAAAATTTCTTTACCTTCACTTACACTCAACAGACATACGTAGGATGAGACAATTGGCTACTTCTCCTTTATTTAAAATGAACTGTACAGCCATCATTTAAAAAAAATTCTTCTTCATTAATAAATGAGGAGTCAGATCATCTGCCAATGTAATTCAGTGGAGCTACACCTGTAGATTTTGTCCAGCATACTGTGCTTTATTTTCCCACTGATGCCTATTAATAAATACTGAAGTCCTGAGTGAAGAATTCAGTGGCAATTTTGTCTGCATGAGAATAGGGAGATCCAGTTCAAAGTATGTAGGACAAAAATTTTAAAAGCACCTCTATGTCTTAAGGTCTAGGTTTCAATGAAAGACCATGGGAAGTAGGTTCCTGGAGTCGCTTCAGTGCTTTTGAAAATTTTACCCATTAATAACATGTTGGATCCCTTTAGGATTGGGAATCAGTGGAATTTGTGGAATTAAAATCAAATTGTTTTGAATGTGCTTCTCAGATGAACGGAAGGTTATTTTATTGGTAATTATTATTATTTTTAACCCATCAGAACAGATGTGCTTAGCATTTCAAAGACTAAAGTGCCTGTGGTTTTAATTTATTTCTGTTATAGTAGCACCTACGAGGCAGGGCTGGCCCAAGGGTTTTTTGTGCCTTAGGTGAACTATGACTTTGGCACCTCCATCAGAGGGCAATACTTTCATTTATAAGAGATAACACATTAATATATATTTTTAAATAGAGAAAAAAAATCACATCCATTGCCTCTTAAAGCCTGGAGTGCGAGACCACCCCCTAGTTTACCAATATGGTCGGGCTGGACCTGATAGAAGGCTGAATTAGGACTGCTGCCCTACTATGTGTTGTAAAAAATAAGACAAGTTGAAGAGTTTACATGGTAGAGTTTACATGATAGAATTTGGCCCACAGAGTACATGTATTCTTACTATGAAAGAGTTATAGCTGAGAATGCTTCTGAGTCAAAAGCCCAGTTCCAGATGCCTCAGAATATAAAGCTGAGGTCCATTTCTATTTAAAAAATGGAAGCAGTTATAATTTTCTGCTTTTGGAAGACTTGCATGGTTTTATAATCCTTTTGTTGCTAACTCCTGATTTGATTCTGTTTGAAATATAGTTGCATTTTTTTCCCATTTACAAAATTCCTGATATACCGTCAGAGGCCACCTTGTCGCTCATGATCCTTTCCAAGACTCCCCTTGGAAGTTTCTCAAAAGCTTCATTAGTAGGAGCAAAGACTGTGTAATGACCAGGCTTCCCAAGTGTGTCCAATACACCAGATGTAATGGCAGCAGCCTAGAAAATAAATTTACCGCTTCGTGAGAGCATTGTTCAAATACATTAACATTATGAATGCAGAAAAGCAAAACCCTTAATTTAGAAACCTCAGAGACAAATCCTAACCTTGAATGCTCACATTTCTCTCTCATTGGCTATATCTACACTTAGGAATTTAGGCTGACTTTACTAAGTTGACTTTACTAAGTCAACTTAAAGATGACCTTACTAAGTCGACTTAGAGAGTCAACAGTTGACTCTCTAAGTGGACTGGTTAGGTCCAGGGGGAGGCGAGGCTCCTTTGGAGCCTTGGCTCCCCAGGCTGGGGGGGTGGGTCATCCTGGGCAGAGCCAGCCCCGCAGAAGGCTGGCTCACCCTGAGACAGCAAACCCCGGAGTCGTCCGGGGGAGAAGGGAGCACAGAGCTCCCTTCTGGCCTGGACCACTTGGCTCCCTTCTGGCCGGGACTGCTAAACCTTAAGTCAATTTAAAACGTGGTCTTATTAAGTCGACTTAATTTTTCCTTAAGTCAACTTAAGGAGCATCTTAAGTTGACTTAAGGAAACTCCAGTGTAGATGCAGAGTAAATTAAGTCGACTTAACCTTGCTTAAGTCGACTTAACTTACTAGTGTAGATGCACCCATTGAGAATAATGGAATTTGTTGCATAAGAATCTGTAGGCAGAATTTGGCCCATAATTTCTGTGCAACTGATACTATATTATGATTTAGCACATTAAGATTTGTATTCAGATATTTTAACAGTAGGTTTAAATGAATTATAATATTCCTTAGAAAAAAAGCCTATTTACATAGGAAAAATTAAGGAAAATTAAATGCTATAAGGAAACATCTTGGCTCAGTCGTCTGAGTTTCTTTGATGATTTCGCAGACAGTAGGAGCCTGATTCTGATTCAATTTATAATGATTCAAACAATGTGTAACTCAGTTGACTTCAGCTGAGACAGACTGGATTTACCCCAGTCCATACCAGAATGTAGTTCATTGATTCATCCATCACAGAAAAACACTTGATGGTAACTTTAAATAAAGCTGAGTAAATGAAATTCTATACACAAACTTTTAGAGTAAATGAATACAAATAATACTAAGAAAGTTCACTGCATGGAAGAACATATGCACATAAGTTCCCATCATGATGTCTCTACTATTTCTATTACTTTTAATTATTTCCCACATTTTGGATCTAATTCTGATCATACAGGATCAAGTTTTGCAATCTGTACTCCCACTAAGTCATACCTTACTCTTTGAAATGCCCAAGGACTCAAGGAGTAAGGACTACACACTACAGGTAAGGGTTCCCAAGACTGGCCTAATGATGTCAATTGCATGAGCATATAAGCATCATAAATGCAGTACTTGGCCGTTATGTAAATAGCTCTTCTACCTTGTATTGTTTCGTGGATTAGTCCTCGATGTGGTTAATTTTACTCCCCCCACCCCCACCCATGTTAATAACCTTTTCTTACTGCTAAGAATGGGGGGGAGGGAGAGAAGAAAATTACAAAGTCAAAGAAGCTTGTTAGTATTTTATTTTTCCCCACTCACTCTAAGAGATGAGACATCATCCTCAGCTTCAAGGAACTCTTGAATGGTATTTCCAACAGGAATCAGGACACGGTCAATAACATGAACGACACCGTTTGTAGCAATCTGGTTGCCATGGATGATTCTGGCACAATTAACAGTAACAATCTATGTTTAAGGAATTGAACAAAAGAATATTAAGCATTGACTTGGCATCCTCTCTCTCTTCTATTTGGTAGTCTAAGCATTATATGGTGTGGTTGCTTTTATTTATTTATTTATTTATTTATTTATTTATTTAAGTTGAATTTTCTATTACTTGAAATTCTGGATAATTTCTTTTTCAATAGAATATTAACCTAACCATCATTTACCAATATATCAACTTGATTTCCAGTCATATTAAGATTGCTTAGCATTCCTTATGCCTGAATGGTTAAAATGGGTTCTTGCTTTTGATTTACATTGATTTAAGTGCCAACCTAACACACAGTTTCCATGGATTTAAGAGAATAAATACTAGTGACTTCATTTTGGGAATTCAGGTTTATAAGTATTAAATCCCATCTAGGAAGATAATATAAGCATTTCTGTTATGACTACATATTTGTCTCATGCTTCAATTGGAATACAAAAATCTAATTAAAATTTATTTTGTAATATATGAGAAAAGTATGTAATAAATCTAACTTTTGATATTTAGAACGATAACCATTTATCCTAGCAACAAAAGGCTACCTCTTTAGAGGAAAATTTACTCAGTGTTTTTATTGCTTCCTTAAAATAAAAAATAGCTCATGTTACCTAGTCCTTTCTTAGTAATTAGCTTTCAGTGTATGAAAGAGTCCTCTACTGGATAGATTTATTCTGTATTTGTAAATTCAGATGTATAACTGATAATCTTGTTATGATTTTATCTCTTCTTCATTAAATAATAATACAAAAATCATAGCATTAATGAAAGTGTCCACCCTGAAATACAGTATTAAAGAAACCAATGGAAATAAACTTACCCCATTAGGATAATGATTAATAAACAATTGCTGATCATTGTGCATGGATATAAGAGTCAGGCCATTCTTAAGATCCTTCGTCAGCGTACGCTTGTTTACCATATGATGGTGGAGGGCATTGTACAGTTCAATATTTACATTGTCAATCAAATTACTACGAATTTCCTGAGGAAGAAGATTCAGTTAGATGTTTCCTGGCCATGCTCTTATGCAGCTAGTTATAAGATTTCTTTTCCATAAAATATGCTTTTAACATATTTTTAAATGTATATTTCATTTGCCTTGGTAAATTACTGCACTCACATATCTCATTGGTATGCAGCTGGCTAGAGGATTCTCAAGACTGATTAAGACAGGAAGGTGCTTGAGCTTTTGCGGGGGGGGGGGGGGGTCAGTACTGGACTTAATAAACATTGCTGTTCTAGGGAAACTTCCCTAAAGTGACCCACAAAAATGAATATCACCCTCCCTTATTGGAATTGCTTCACTTTTCAAAACTATTCCAAAGCTATGTTGACAAGCTCTTAATAATTGTATTTCTAAAGCACCCAACCACGAAAGCACTCCGGGTGCTGACAACAATCACAGACATTTTTTCACTGACAGTGCTCAAACAGATGTCCTTTTGCAGGCTGTTCATCGTTTCTTCAATACACAAAAAAAGTAAAATGTATAATAGCTGTTCTTTAAGCATAGTGTATTATAGAACAGTATAGTAACTGAGTTTAAATATTTATCTCTGATATGTAAAACATAATTGTTTCTAATGTGATTTAAAACACAGCTACTGTAGTACAAAAATAAGCACACATAACATTAATATAGAGGTGTGCATGTGCATGTGCATGTGTATCTATGTATTTATATATATATATAATTACTGGCTCCAACTGTTCCCAAGCTTCATTGCTTGGTGCAAAGAATGTGAACGATCCCCGTCCTTCAATCTCTTCTCTCAGCTTTGACATGTCTGAATACTGTTGAGTGGTGGTCGCTCCCACAATCCCCAGGGTTCCATAAACATGATCAATAGGAGCAACTAAAATACACAAGACAAGAATACTGTAAATTCTTTGAGAAGTCAGTCTCCCAAAATCATCCCTATTACCATAGTTTTAACTGGAAGAGAGAAACAGCTTAATAAAATCCTAAGCATTAACCCTAAACATTAACCCTAAAACTAAACATTACTTTTTAAAATGCCATAATTTGTGTTCAGATTAAGTAAAATTTGCAATATATGCCAAATCCTCATTGTAGATTGCAATATTAGCTAAATCCTCATTGCAGAAGAAACAATTAGACAAATATCCAGAGGGGAGGAATTCTCTACCACAGGTTGTGGAGAGGTCAAGGTTTGAAACCTTTGTTTAGAAAAAAAAAATCAAAATGACATTCTGATTTGACTTTTTCTAAATGAAATTGATGAGTTTCCTTGAGCTGTCTACTCTGACTGCCCATCTGATAGATGACTGAGAAGCCCAGAAACCCACAGACCCCTGGCTTCAGTTAGGGCTCCCAAGGAATCCAGGATCACAGCAACCCATGAGACAGATGAGCTGACAAAAAACCAGGTAGGTTTGTCTTGGGAAATCTGCTTGATTTCCATGGAAAAATTGGACAAAATTGAAAAATTCCTGCAAAATACTTTGATTTTGTCATCAATATTTTCCCATGAAATAATGTTCTACTGAAAAATGTCTACTGAGCATCCTTTGATGGCTCTTAGACACCTCTAAAACTCTGAATCTGAGTGCCATCTCACTTCCAGTCCCTGGTTCTGAACCATTCCTCCCTTAGTCAGTGTTGCTTGATCCTCTGCAAGCAATGACATAAGTTACACAGAAGGCTCTCCATGCTGCACAAGGCATGCCTGCCTCCTGTAAAATCCCCCTAAATCCTGTCCCTTAAATGGGGTGTTTCTGCTACAAGAGACCCTACCACATCAGCCAGGACTTTGCCAGAACTATCCATAGTGGGAAGGTTCATATTTTAAGGGTTTTATCTTAAACTTTCAAAGTTTCCTTTAATTTTGGTTATCTCAGTGTTTGGGTGTCCAACTCCAAACACAGAGGGGATTCTGTCCACACTCATGGACATCACATGAAGTTGTGGGTGCTCCTTCAGCACCTTTGAGAATGAACTCTATATGTCTCAGATTGGGCTCATAAAATTAAGGACCACTTTTGAAAATCTCCTGAGATAGAATGGATCCCTTATGTTAAAATCATGTTAATCTAAGACTGTACCTGCGGGGCAGCCTCTCATTCCATCCATCTTCATGTAGCCAGGGCAACATTCATATAAGACAGTTCTGTGGAGTATAGATAAAGCTAAATTAAATAAAATACAAACTGAAATTATATCAATTACAGCTAATTATTGTAGTTTTACCTTTTTTTCAGATTACCTGTTTCTATTCAGTTCCCATGATGAGATTTACCTAATCATCTTATTTTTTTTAATAGTCAGCAACCTAGTTTCTGGTGGTATCAAATAAGGCTATTAGCTGACTCCACTAGACTGTGTTCAGTAGACACATAGCATTTTAAATAGACAACACATTCACAAACAAGGAGGGTAACAAGGAGCTTGGAATGTATGTGGAAGGGAAAGTGGAGTTAGAGAAGGAACTCATAAGGGAGATGATGTGATGGCAATAGCAGGTGAAAAAAAATGAATCTGATGGTGACATTTTGGTTAGGAAAGAAGAGATAGAAGAAAACCAAAAGACAAGATTACAGGAAGGATCAAAAGAACCAAGGGTGTAGGAGGGGGAGGATTATTAAGATATGGACAACCTTTTGGATGCGTGCATGTACAGAAAAAAAGTGTCAAGCGTTGGAAACAGTCTTAATGTGAAAGATAAATTGATGGTAATTAGGTTCATGAGGGCAAATAGGACCACCCAATGATAATGTGAAGGATGAGGGTTATCAGTGGGCTTTGTGGGCTGCTGACAGAAAGTTGGAGGAGATAGAGCCAGTAAGGAAGACACTGAGGGTACGTCTACGCTGGAGGCTCTGTTAGGTCAACTTAACCAAGGTCGACTTTAAGTCAACCTAAAGCTGACCTTGTTAAATTGACTTAGAGAGTACACAGCCCTGCATCCACACTGGCAGGTGCTAGGTTGATGGAGGAGTGGCCAGGAACTCTGCGAGGGGGACTGGAGGCCAATTAGGTCGTTTTAAGGGCTATCTCTGTCTACCCTCGCTTAAGTCAACTTAATAAGTCAACTTACGCCTTAGGTCGACCTTAACAAGTGGTATTATTAAGTCGACTTAAGGAAGCGTTTAAGTCGACCTAATACATGCCCAGTGTGGACAGAGTGGTCTGTAGGTTGACTTAACCATCCTTACGTCGACCTAAGACTCCAGTGTGGACGTAACCTGAAAGAGATAGGAAATAGAACCATCCAACTAGTTTGAAATCAGTGGAAAAATGAAGATGGAGGAGACAAGGAAAAGGTCATTGGTGACATCAGTGAGAGCTGTACCCATTAGGTGTGTCTACACTGGCAATTTAGGTCGACTTAAGTAGCCTTAAGTCAACATAAATTACTCCCCGTCCACACTGGACTTTCATTAAGTCGACTTAAGAAATTCCTTAAGTCAACTAAATGAAAGCTTAGGTCGACTTAGTAATAACCGCCGGTTATATTGACCTAACCCTTAAGTCGACTTAACCACAGTGTGGACATGGATTAACCCTGAAATCGACTTTATTAAGTCGACTTAAGGGCAGTTAGGTTGATTTACTATGTCCCGGTTCAGGGTAACCAATTTTTTAATTCGACTTAATATAAAGTCGACTTTAAGTCGACTTAAAGTTGACCTTATTGATTTAACAAAGTCGACCTAACTTTTTCTAGTGTAGACATAGCCATTAGTTTGAGTACAGAGGGTGAAAGCCAGCTGGTAACAGCCCAAGAAAACCGCTAGCAGAGAGGAAGTGAAGGAGACAGAAGTAGGAGCTTAGCCATGAAGGAGAAGATGGGGATGAATCAGAAACTGGGTAGTGTCTGATGTTCAAATGAAATAAACCCATCTTTGAATTTATAAACTGTACTCAGCAGTGGGCGAGTGCTAAATTCAATGTTGCATTTAGCATTATGGATTGCTTTTTATTGTACCTTATTGATTTGAAGGAAGCAACAACTTTAAAATAGACATCTTTAACCAAATTCAGCTCTGCTGTAAATAAGTACTACTCTGAAGAAGTCAATGGAGTTACAGCAAAGATGAATGTGGATGCTAGAGGATAAAGAAAGCCAGAAAATTATATGAATGTACTGAAATCTGAAAAGTAACATAAATCTTTAACCTACTTCTTCTGTAGTTATTGCTTTTCAAAGTAATTACTGCACACTAAATTACTAGAAAAACATGCAATCAGAGCTTTACATGATGTTTTTTTAATGCATGTGGCTGATCTGGGATTAATTCACAGTTCCTTCAGGCAGTGCTGGCATTTTAGCTAGTGATTCACTGAAGTCTGTGGAATCCAAAATTAAAAACATATCAAGGATCTCAGTTTTGAAGTTGGAAGCTCCCTAGGGGAGCTGTGTGGGTTTTTGTAGTTTTTGGTAATGAATTAGAGCTGACAAAATATTAGCAACAAATATATGAAACTAAATGGCTTGCTCAAATTACTTGGAAGTTGGATTTTTCAGAACTCCAGAATTAAAATCTATTTGAGGACATTTAAAAATGAAAGCATATTACAGTAAAAACAACACTATAAAGCATGAGTTTAAAATGAGACTCTAAGCTACAACATTTATTACAAATTGATAGCTGGGAAAGAACAAAGAACTTTTAGTTACAGAGAATTTGCTCTGTCGTGTTAGACATTTTTATACTATGAAGGTAGATTGTTTGACTCCCTAGTTTCACTTTTTAACATGATTTTAAAATGAATCCACTTATTTTTCAGCTGACTAAGCCTTACATGAGATGATTCTAATGAGCTTCAAAAAGGTTGTTTGCAACTCTTAGTACCGTACTTCTTTTTGAATTAAGACAATTCACTTTACACCCATTCTACAGAAAAGCAAGACAACTATACGTTGTGGGCTATGTGTTCCAACAAGTAGGTGAGCATGCAAACTCTGGCATGTGTAGGGCTAGATTTAGTTCGGAGAAGTATTTTGCCTGCCCTCTGACTCCTTTGCAGGCAGCAATAGTGAAACCAACTCCCTCACCATTTGTGCAAAAATTGTCCTGCTTCCTCTGTGTTCCTCCCCACCCTGTGCCCCCAGAGACAGCCTTTTGGAGTGGTTCCTAACCCTTGCACAAGGTGCACAATGTGGGGACGGAGCTACATACCTCCTTACTCCAAGGCCCCCTACTCACCCATTCTAGAGACAGACAAAATCTGAGTCTTAAGGAAGTTTTGCTGCAAACCATCAATTAGCATGCATCTGCCACTCAGGGAATTGCTTTGTTATAAGAAAAATATACTTCTTTTAGAAAGAAAAGTTCCAAGAGGAAACTGAAAAAAATATGCTTTGTTTTTTGTTTTTTTTTTATATCTCACTTTGGTTTCAATGACAGGAAAAAGTGGGCTAAGCGCCTATCAGACATTACATTTTAACTCTTCTCACAATATTCAGCAGAGAAAAGATTCCATGTGAAATGAGTGAAATTTATGTGAGGTTGAAAACTGGCCAAAGAGCACAATGGACAAAGAGAATGCTTCTCTAGCCAAGAGCTATAATGCTAGTATCTTTGGGTTATCATATTCCTTTTAACAAACAGAATGCTTCCCCTTAGGACTTGCTAGTAATTCAAGTCTGGCCAGTTCTTACTTTTAGTATCCAAAGCCTTATGTTTCCTCATGGCTGACTGCAACTAGAAAGCAGATGTATTAAATGTTTGTTAAGTGTGGGTAGATGTGGTGGAGTAGGGCTGGTCAATAGGCCCGACATTTTGGTAGTTGGAATGTGCTCAGCACCTTTTAGATTGAGGGGCAATTTAGAAAAGAAAAAAATAACACTCCTGTAAGGAGCTATTGTATAAAATCCAAAGCATAGTTGTCTTTATAATATTATCACTCTCCAAAAACATAATTTTGCAAATTCAGCACATGCTGTGATGTTACTGAAGTAAAATGACTATTCAGAGAATGACATAATTTTGCTTTCTAAAATAAAGAAAACCAGCTCTGTGCAACTCCCATCTCAGTCCCAGGGATAAAGGACATATCCAGGAAAAAGGGGGCATGATCAGGACATCCCTATGGATAGCAGAACAGCTTCTTGGGGCTGGTGGCATCTCGTGTAGCTCAGAGCTGCTGAGTCTTGTTTGCAAACAATCTGTCTTGTTAACACACATAATATACTATTAAAAATACAAATACATTTATGATCTAAGAAGACCTCAGTTTCTATGGAGCCTTCAGGTCCATAGATTATCTGGGGAACTTGTAAATGCAGCTGTAAATGGGTAATGATAGAACATAGTCAGGGGCTGTGCACAGGAATTTAAAGGGCATATTCTGTCCCCACCACCCTCCCCAACTCACCAGCCCCAGGAATAGCTCACTCCTCCTCCACTCTGGGAGGAGCTCACTTTCCCTTCTCCCATTCCTGCCCTGGTGGGAGTTCACTCTTTCCTCTCCGCTGCCACTGCAGCCTCAGAGACGGAGGAGTTCTGTGCCCCCCCCAAGAAGAAAGTTACTGTGGAACTGTTATAACTATGAGAAATCACATTGTATTTTAAAGTGAGAAGGAAGCAAATTCATCTATTTTGGAATGGCTGTAATTCTGGTTTGGATATTCAAAATCTTTTATTAACAATTACAGTATTTAGGCATCATCTAAGTTATACCAACGATTCTACTGTTATCCCACAAAAAGTACGTACGTGTATCATTTAATCCAAGTCCAATACATAGTTTTTCTTCTAATCTACTCTTTTTAGTATCTGCCCACCCCAAAAAGTGTCAAAGCTGAGCTCAGAAAGTATGTGATACTTTTGAGCAACCTCTCTGTCAATGAGCCCAAAATACCCTTACAGGATCTATTGTGAGTACTCTCCTCATTGCCTCAATATATTTCTTTTGTCACTTTGTGATGTCACCAGCCACAAAGAAATAACTCATGTTACCACTATGGCTCAGCTGAGTAATGATTGTCTATGAGCACTCACCAGTCTTTCACTTAGAGGGTATTGGCAAGACATGACATGAATGAAGCAGTAAGTCTGCAGAGGCAGCTAATGTTCCAAAATCAACTTTGAAAATGTCCAGAGAAGTTCATTCTGAAACATTTTCAGAAAGCATCCTTCTCCCTAATGTGTTACTAATGGAAAAAAATACTGTGCCAAGGCAGACAGTGGTAAGACAGACTTTACATACATGGTGAATAAATATCTTGGATAGTATACACCATGTGCACTGAAGAAAACAGATGTCAGTATTGAACTGCAATGCCATCAGAAGGAGAAGGAAAGACTTCAAAGGGGAAAGACCACAAAACAGACTAAAGTGCTTGGGAAACAAAGGTTAATATTTGAAAGAATGATAAACCCCAACTTTTACAGTATCAATCCAAATTGGGAAACTGGGAAATTAAACTACATTATCTCCACAGAATCCCCCAATTTTATGTGTAACTGAGTTGACCAAATTGCATAAAGGGGATATAGGTCCTAACTCAGCCGCAGAAATAAAACAAAATCTTGCGAAAACCTCAGCCTAATTCAGAATGAGAGGGTTAGAATTCCGTACACTAAATTATATTTTAGAAGAGCTTCTGGAAATTCAAAGAGGTATCTTTGACTGTTCTGGTGAGAATGTCATTGTATCATTGGTTATAATATGAATATAATGGTGCTGCTAATTATTCATGGCTCTTGGAGGAAATATAAAGATTGAGTTTGAACCTGAGAATACAATTGCAGAAAGCCCAGTGTGAAATCCTAGTCTCATTGAAGACAATGGGAATTTTGCCTTGTACTTCAATGGGGCCCAGATTTCAGCCCTGATGTCTCAACTGATCTTAGGGTGCGTCTACACTGGCAACATAGGTTGACTTAAGGATGCTTAAGTCGATCTACACAAAGCCGCGTCCACAGTGGGCTTTTAATAAGTCAACTTAAGTGCTTCCTTAAGCCAACTTAATAACAGCTTAAGTTGACTTAATAACACCACCTCTGAAGGTCGACTTAAAGTCAGTGTGGATGGGGAATAGCGCTAAGTTGATCTTACTAAGTCGACTTAAAGCCAGTGTGAACGACTATGTCTACTGTTAAGCTGATTTAACAAGGTCGACTTAAGTCGACTTAAAGTCGACTTTGTTAAGTCGACTTAACAGAGTCAACTTAACTTTACAAGTGTAGACATAGGTGTAGAGTCCAGAATTATTGGAATACTTGCACTACAAGACTAGATGTTGAAAACTTTGCTTGATTAGTATATCAAAAACGTAACTGCTCCCATTATTCTAAAATTCTATGCTCACACTGCTGACAATATTTTCTTATAAGGAAAAAAAAAACAAGAGATCATCTCCTCCTCCTATATCTCTTCCCACTCTTTCTTCTCAAGATCCATCCAGTATTGTGTCATGAAACAGGATGTCTGTCAGGAGTCTCATCAAATACAAAACAGTCTCATGAACTTCCAACCCTGACTTCCAACCAAGAGCCACCACAATGCAAGATTGCTTCTGGTGTTTGCTGAACTACTGTAAATTCACAAATCTAACTTCTAACAGTGTGAAGAACATCTGTGTAAGGATTTATATCATGCACAACACCAAGATATCTAAACTCCTAACGAGCCTCAATGTGGGTTGTGTCTACTTACTGAAGTCCAAATAAATCAATTAATGGGTGGTTAGGGTCTTTTGGAGCTTACTTATAAATTTTGGTTTCAATTGAAAGCAGAGGCTAAAAATGGATTCTTATGTTTAATTGGTTTTGAAATAGCCATTAAGTAAAAGAAAGTGACCATGGTCCTTTAAATGGCTTCTAAAATTTCAGTCACTTCCTGTCAGGAAGGCTAGGGCTAAAATTTTCAACAGTCTCTGAGGCTATGTCTACACTTGTAAAGTTAAGTCGGCTCTGTGAAGTCGACTTTAACAGAGTGGCTACACTTTAAGTTGATTTAAGTCAACCTCGTTAAGTTGACTTAACAGTATACATAGCTGTCCACACTGGCTTTAAGTCTACTTAATAAGGTTGACTTAGCGCTCTTTCCCCGTCTACACTGGCTTTAAGTCGACTTAAGGAAGTGCTTAAATCAAGGTAATAAAAGCCCAGTGTGTACGCGGCTTTGAGTAGGTCGACTTAAGCGTTCTTAAGTCGACCTAAATTGCCGGTGTAGATGCACCCTAAGTGATTTACTGTATAAATCACATTTTCAAAAGTATTACAGGCATTTCGGAGACTAAGTCTCATGGACTTTCAATAAGACCCAGACACCTATATACTTAAACCACTTTTGAAAGTGGAACTTAGGAGCCTAAAGTTATTAATTCACTGATTTTCCACTGTCAAATCAATTTATCTGGATTGATTGAATGGTCAGTAAAGACACACTCAATCAATCTGAAAGTCGACCTAATAAAACCACCTCTTTAGGTGACACAGCACAGTGAAGATGGCACATAGAAGCAAAGTTAGGAAGTCGACAGGAGTTATGCAAGCTACTCTATATAGCTTCCATAATTCCCGTCAACTGCCACTGAATTTCACTGCCAGTGTAGACCTGGCCTTGATTACTTAGACACTTTTGAATCTCTAGGCACTTAGGCTATGTCTACACTAGAAAAGTTAAGTTGACTTTATTAAGTCAACTTAATAAGGTCAACTTTAAGTTGACTTACAGTCGACCTTATTAAGTCGACTTAACAAAAGTCAACTTAACTTTTCTAGTGTAGACATAGCCCCTTGTTGACCTTATTAAGTCGACTTAACACTTTAAGCGTTAAGTCAACCTAAAATGAGGTGTTATTAAGTCGACTTAACTTTTCCTTAAGTCGACTTAAGGAAATGTGTAAGTCAACTTAAGGAAAGCCCAGTGTGGACGCAGATGCCTCCTTAAGTCGACCTAACTTATAAGTGTAGACGCACCCTTAGATGTGCTTGAATGCTAACAAAGATTAGTGGTGAAATAACTTATTTAATAATTTTTGCCATAGTTGCTGAATAAATTATCCAACCAGTAGAAGTTCAGCAGCTAAGGAGAAGGTGGATGGTTATAAAACTACTAAATGATTATTTTAATTGATCAATCGTGGCAGAATGTGTTAAATATATTATTCTAAAGATACAAATGTAACCAGACTAGCTCTGCTAGTCACTCATGGAAGCAGCACCAAGAAAAGCAGTGCCAGAAGAGTCGTGCATTGGTTTTGGGTACAAGGGTGAGTATGCCCCAAAGATATTACATGACCAAACATTGAGTTAATGATTCTGATGTTATTACCCTCAAGTGAATTTTGTAATCACCATCATGGAATAATGAAACAGCTGATTTCATCCTGAAATTATGAGGTCAGAATTACAATAAACATTAAGAAATAAATTTATCTATAGTACTAAAAAGACACCAAAGCCACTTAGATTTAGTAAGCAACAGATAAAACAAGTTCCCCAAACTTTTGGCATATTTCTATTCTTGTTCCATGCACATAGATAAAGGTGTATAGGGCTGGAGCCAAGAAATACTGAATGCTGTTCCCAGTTCGAATAGTTGCTCCTTTTGTATAATTGGACAAGTCACTTCATCTCAGTTTTAACATCTTTAAAAGGGAGCAGATAACACCCACCACCTGGGTGTATTGTGAGGATGAAGTAACACATGGAAAGCACTTGGAATTTAAATGTTTGGCTGCACTGTATTGCCATTTGCCAAACTGCATTTCTAGCAATGGCTGTTCCACATTTGAAGCAAGTATGTAATATGTCTCTATAGAAGAAGGGATCTGTAATAATATTATACCACCTCTGTAAATATTGTATTGTCAGGAAACATTTATCACTTACGCTTTCTTCCCACAGATAGCTCCTTGATACCAGTTTCTGCAGGTGCTGAAATATTTCTTTTTTGTTCCCATAACTTGCTGAAGAGCACAGACATTTGGACTGGAGAGAAAAAAAGAAACAAGGTAAAAAAGTCTTCATATGTATTTGAAAAAATAGGATTAAAATAGTTTTGAATACAGTACTCAGTGGACAAGAGCCAGAAATGAACATCTGGTCTTGATTTCCAGAGCAGGTGTGATTTCAGTCGACTACAGTCCAAGCTCCTGACACCACCCTGCTCAGTTCTTTGGAACAACCACACTGCCTAGAAGCAAGAGGCAATTCCTCCTTTGTGTCAGCTCAGCCCTCTAGTGAACAGAGACTGCCAGCTGTGCCCAATCAAGCTTTATTATGCATTGCAGGTTTTTCTTTTCTTTTTTTCCTGAAGTGAATTACTATCCACTAGGGGACTAAGCTGTGACTATCACCAAGCTCTTTTCATCAAAGTTCGTCTTGTACACAGCTGTGTGGCAATAAGTCGTGTGTGGGGAGGGGGCACAGAAAGCTGACTTTTTCTTTATCCGGTATGGAAACCCCCCTCCCACTTCTGTAATTCAATCAGCTATTTTGATTGCCACTGTTTGGAATACCAAGTGCACCTAAACAAACAGTCTGCTAACTACCAAAGGACCAAAAGGTAAACTCCCAAATTTAAAAAAAAAAAAAAAAGTGTCAAAGTTCAAATAAGAAAAACTTGGTAACATTGTTGTGTGCAAAAAAAAAAGTTTCTTCTAAAGCAAATTTCCATTTTGTCACTAATTTATGTATTACACTGCAGCAGTTCATCTGTTGGTGTGTGAGGACAAAACATTTTTCAACGGAAGAAACTATTAAACTTATTTTACAAAGCACAATTCACCATGTAAGCAGGAGGGGGGAAAAAAACCTTTTGATTATTTAAAAAAAGCCCATGTAGCTAAACTGTCTTTTACCAATATATCTTTAAAAAGATATCTTTAGACTCTTTAATTTTATTCTGAGTCTATTTCTTAAAATAACTTCTAATCACTGCATTTGAGTGTCTTATTGTGGAGCATTGTTAGAAAACTTAAGTGGGAGCTAAGCTTTTGAATAATGCTCTAATTGTGAATTTACAAGTTACCACAGAATTGGGTGGAGTTCATACTTCTCACTAGGAAACTATAAAAAAAGAGAATAAATGTGTAATATACAGTAATGCTGGTAAAATATTTGATGGTCAACCTTAAACATGTCTGATCACTCATTACATCTGTTGTAAATTATAATTACCTTCAGTGATACTGAAACATATATTCTATTTATGCTCAGATGTAATTTTTACCCTTCAAACAGTTCATAAAGTTTAATAATATTTAGTCTTATTTTGAAAGTTTTTTCAACAAAAATAATTAGGAAATATATTTAATAAAATATGCATTTTGGAAGTAATAAGTTTGATTTAAGCTCAGTAGGAAACAAGCAATGCACAAATCTCACTTTAATATTATACCTAATTTCTAGCTGAGTGCAGAGAACTTTAAAACACTCCTTTTAGGGTATTATAAAGGAGAAAACATGTACTTACCCATACTCACGTGCCCTTATTCGACTATGGGACAAAATCTTGTCATAATGAGCAGAAGAGTCTGCTGGATCAAAAGCAGACAACAAAAAAATGGAAAAGGTGGATAAAAAAAGGATCTTCATCCTTAGTCCCCTGTTCCTCCTGCCTAGTCTAACGAGAGAACTGGCAAAAAGTTCTGGAGAGCTCACAATTTATATACATGCTACGGGGTTGTGGGAGGGAACATTGTATTGACCTGAGACTGTACCACTCTCCCAGGAATAGCAACTTCAAACTGCCAGCTTCAGTCAGTTGAATTAAAGCCATTCAACAAACATGCAAAGCATGTGTCATCCCCCTCACCCACCATTCTGGCTAATTTTCTTTATTCTATAAAAAGCAGATGTTTATCATTTTGTTCAGTTGACACTTAAAACAGCAGAATAGTTAAAGAATTTTAGACCATAATTTATTATTTGATATTTAGAATGCAGAAGCATCTAGCTCCCCAGATGGCATCAGAACTGGATTGTAAAATGGGATGCAAATACAGAGGGGAAAGCTGTCTCTGCCTAGGAGAGCAATACCTTCCTTTTTGTTGTTTTGGTGTTGTTTCATTATTGTAAACTGAGTTCAGTCATCTCATCAGGGAAAGTGACTAATATTACCATCAACAACTGTCAATACCATTAAAGTGCTTGTGTCATCAGAAAGTGATATGAATATACTTATTAATGATCATTTACTTAGTAAGATAATTTATGAGAGCATAACTAGTGAATTAATTTAATGATAATAATATTCATTATTTACATAGTTCCAAAGGGGTAGCCATGTTAGTCTATTGCAGAAAAACAAACAGAGTCCTGTGGCACTTTTAAAGACTAACAGATTTATTTATCGCATGAGCTTTCGTGGGAGAAAATCCCACTTCATCAGATGCATTTATGGATTCAGAGCATAGTACAGACATTAAGGGCAGCTCTACCCTGCTTGCCGTATTTGGTGACAGTTGAACAAAGATACACAAGTTACCTAAAATAACCCTTCAACTCAGTGCTACTCCTGTTGCTGGGGTAGTGCTCAGGGATTGAACTTCCTGATCGGCTGAGTGGGTCTTCACAGACCCAAGCAGTTGATTAGGAAGTTCGAATTGACAGAGGTGAATTTGCCACTGTCAAGTGAAGACTAGCTCTAAATAAGGTCTGGTCTATTTTTAAAATTTAGGTCCATATAGCTACAGTGCTCAAGGTGTGAACAATCTATGCTCTGCCGACCTAACCCCAGTGTAGATGCAGTGAAGTCAATAGAAGAACGCTTCTATCAACTAGTTAGTTCGAATTAACCCTTTAGTTCAAATACCCTATTCAAACTTATTAGTTCGAATTAAGGAAGCCCTTAATCCGAACTAACTAAAGCCTAGTGTAGCCATGGCTTTAGTTAGTTCGAATTAAGGCTCCTTAATTCAAACTAACTTGCCAGTGTAGACATAGCCTTTGAGTGTGTCAACAAACATATGAGGTGATTGGAATAACAGAAACATGGTAGAATAACTTGTATGACTGGAGCACTACCATGGATGGGTATAAATTGTTGAGGAAGGACAGGCAGGGAAGAAGAAGTGGAGGAGTAGCACTTTATGTAAAAGAGCTGTATGACTGCTCAGAGCTCCACTATGAAAGTGGAAACAAGCCAATTGAAAGTCTGTGGGTAAAGTTTAGAGGACAGTGCAACAAGGGGGATATCGTGGTGGGTGTCTGCTACAGACCACCAGACCAGAAGGAGGAGGTGGATGAGGCATTCTATGGACAACTAGTAGAAGTTTCCAGATCACAGGCCCTGGTTCTCATGGGTGACTTCAATTATCCTGACATCTGCTGGGAGGGCAATACAGCAGTGCACAGGCAATCCAGGAAGTTTTTGGAGATTGTTAAGAACAACTTCCTGGTACAAATGCTGGAGGAACCAACTAAGAGCCTTGCACCTCTAGAACTGCTGCTCACAAACAGAGAAGAATTGATAAGGGAAGTAGAAGTGAATGGCAACCGAGGCAGCAGTGACCATGAGAAGGTAGAGTTCAGGATCCTGATCAATGGAAGGAAAGAAAGAAGCAGAACACACACCCTGGACTTCAGAAAAGCAGATTTTGGCTCCCTTAGGGAACTGATGGGCAAGATCCCATGGGAGGCTGATCTGAAGGAGAAAGACATCCAGGAGAGCTGGCTGTATTTTAAAGAAATCCTGTTAAAGGCAAAGGAAGATACCATTGCAATGTGCAGAAAGAACAGCAAATGTGGAGGCGCCCCGTGTGGCTTGGCAGAGAACTCTGCGATGAGGTGAAACATAAAAGGGAAGCTTACAAGAAGTGGAAGCTTGGACAGGTAACAAAGGAGGCATATAAAGAAATTGTGTGGGACTGCAGGGATAAAATCAGAAAGGCCAAAGGGCAATTGGAGTTGCAGCTGGCAAGGGATGTGAAGGATAATAGAAAGGGGTTCTACAAGTATGTCAGTAACAAGAAGAGGATCAGGGATGGTGTGGGTCCCTTACTGAATGAGGCAGGTATCCTCGTGGTGGATGATGTGAAAAAGGCTGAAGTACTCAATGTTTTTTTTTACTTCAGTCTTCACAGGGAGGGCCAGCTCCCAGGCTACGACGCTGGGTAATGCAGAATGGAGAAAAGAAGAGCGGTCCTCGATGATGGAAGGTCAGGTTATGGACTACTTAAAGAAGTTGGATATGCACAAGTCTATGGGGCCGGATGAACTGCATCCAAGAGGGCTGAGGGAGTTGGCTGAAGTGATTGCAGAGCTGCTGGCCATTATCTTTGAAAACTCGTGGCGAACGGGGGAGGACGCGGAGGATTGGAAAAAGGCAAATATAGTACCTATCATCAAGGGAAAAAGGATGATCCGCAGAACTACAGACCAGTCAGCCTCACCTCAATCCCTGGAAAAATCATGGAGCAGGTCCCCAAAGAATCAATCCTGAAACACTTAGAGGAAAATAAGAGTGATCAGGAACAGTCAACGTGGATTCACCAAGGGCAAATCATGCCTGACCAACCTGATTGCCTTCTATGATGAGATAACTGGATTTGTGGATGCGGGAAAAGCCGTTGACATGGTATATCTCAACTTTAGCAAGGCTTTTGATACTGTTTCCCACAGCATTCTCATTGGCAAGTTAAGGAAGTATGGGTTGGATGAGTGGACCATAGGGTGGATAGAAAACTGGCTAGATTACCGGGCTCAGTGGGTAGGAATCAGTCCTACAGTGCTATGATTCTACTGATAGGGAAACCATGAGATATGACGATTAAGTGACTTGCCCAGGGTCATAAAGTAACTATGCAATGGAGCCAGAATTAGAATCCAGAAATCCCTGGCTCTTCAATGCCCAATCTTCCTTGGTTTTCTATACTTCCAGAAAGATTGCCAATTAATGCCACATACAACATCTTTGGATTTTGTGACTGTGTACTAAGTGAGTTCAGCAAATTTATGTATTACAGAATAGCCATAAAACGTCAATGCCCTTTGTTCATTATTTGGCTGGATTTGCACTTAGAATTTGGGTTTTAACCTTTTATGCATTGCCTATACCACAGTGGGCTGTATTTCCAAACTGTAGTAGGGTATCATGATCACACTATTGTGTATCCTTAGAATCTCATTGACAATGAAAATGAACCTAACCCTTCAATATGAAGATCAACAGAAATGGGATTCAACCTTGATTTAAAAGTGATGCAGTTTCAATGAATTCAAGGACCCTAAGGATGGCAGGCAAATCTAGTACCATCCCTGAAGCAAGCTCCTCAGAGTCACTCCACAGCTTTCCCTTTCATTAGACAGCATGGCTCAACTTAGAAGTTTTTTTTCCTCCTTGTTCCCAAGGCTCCAAAACACTGTGGCTATGTCTACACCAGAAAAATTTAAGTCAACTTTGTTAAGTCAACTTAACAAAGTGGACTAAGTTGACTTAAAGTTAAGTCGACTTAGTCCACTTTGTTAAGTCGACCTAACTGGCCTTAAGTCAATGTAATAAGGTCGACTTAAGGGTTACTCCCTGTCCACACCATCCTTAAGTTGACTTAAGGAGTCGACTTAAGGCTTAAGTCGACCTAATGGGCCGTTGTTATTAGGTCGATTTAATCTTTCATGAAGTCCACTTAAGGAATTTCTTAAGTCAACTTAATGAAAGTCAGGTGTAGACATGGAGTAATTTAGGTCGACTTAAGTCAACCTAAACTTCTAGTGTAGACATACCCATTGAGTTTCATGCATTTAGAGGATCATCCTCTGTGTTTGGAGGAGGAGCATGGTTATAGGGCAATTATTTCCAGGCTCTTCCTCAGCTCTGGCTAGGCAGATTCACCCCTTTCTCCTCCCTCCATCTGTCCTGAAAACACACTTCCCACAGAACACAGCTGAATGGACTTTGTATGAATGGCTTTCTGCTGGTGTGCAGGGGAAGTATTGGGCCTTGACTCTTAGACTGATGTCCCTTTCTAACATCAGTTGTTTGTTGGCAGTTCCCATTGTTGCTAATGGGAACTGCACAGATGTACCAATGGGAGTATCGAGTCTGAGTTAAGCATTAGATCACAGCACTCCCAAGACTTTTTTCTCTTTCTATTCATATGTAAAGAGTAAAGCTTAGTGCTAAGTAATTCTTATTTCAATTCAAGGGCATAAAACAAAAATTTTAAATGAATATTATATGCCTCTTTTTTAGTGTATAGCTGCTTTAAAGTCAGAGTGGCTCCCAGAAGTGGTAAGAGACCACAGCAAATGCTGGTGAAAAATATAAATATTAACTGACTCTCATTAATCAGTCCCATTTAGAAGAAAATTAACCTTAATATGTAGCATCCCTACTGACATGTCATTATACTGTAAATTTACTGGATACGTAATATGGACAAATGTTATATCAAAAAATAAAGCAAACAGATACAAAATTATGGGAGAAAAACTTACATTCCTGTAAAAATCTGAATAATGCATAATGCAGGTAACCCCTCTGTTCATTTCTTCATGGGACATGATGACAGACACAGATTTTGCCATGTCTAATAATAGTTTTGTGCATTCCTGGAAAGATTTATTCATACACTTAACTGTAAGCACATGAATAATTCCATGGCAAAGTAGCCATGTGTTTTCTGTATATAGCCACTCTTTCCTGACAAAGCAAATCTCAGACAATATCAAGAGAATAGTTAGGAACATTATAGAAATAGTGTGACTCTGATGTGTAGAGGTATTTGCAGGATTGAGGCCTTTGTGAGCCAAATGAAAACATTATTGAAAGGAAGGAATATCTTTGACTCCCCCCCAACCCTAATATTTCTGTAATGTTCATAAGCCATTGTTCTAATACTGCCCGTATTCAGCATTGTCGGGAAAGTGTGATTACACAAACAAATACACGTGGTCTCCAAGGGTATGTCTATACTGCAGTTAAACACTGGTGACTGACCTGTGTCAGCTGACTCAGGGTAAAAGGGATATTTAATTGCTGCATAGAAGTTTGGGCTCAGACGGTAGCCTGAACTTTAGAAACCTCTCCCCTTGTGAGGTTCCAGATCTAGGTTCCAGCCTAGAATTATTGCCTTTCTAGTTGCTGGTAACTGGATCCCTGAGGCTGTGCCACCTACTCTGCCTCTTCCCTAAAAGCCTGGCTACCTTTTCCCCCCCACCTCCCTCCCAGGCCTGCTCCTGCTCCATCTTCTGCCCCCAAGGTCCTCCCCTTATTGATTGCTCCTCTTCCCTCACCCCATGGCTTGCTCAATCGCCTCCACTACATTCCCTCCTTTCCTGCCCACCTGGGCTCCATTTGCTCCAGGGCTGGGGTGGGAACTGCTGCAGCTTGACAAGGAGCCTGCCTGCAGGTAGAAGGCAACCCTGGCTGAGTGGAGAGTGACATGGGCTAATGACCCAGTGCCTCCCTCAGCTCTACAATAATTCAACTTTTGGTATCCAGTTAGAACATCTGACTGGACATTTCAAGGTTCCATTTTTGACCAGGAAGTATGGTGGAAAACCAGGCACCTGGCAACACTAAATGGCACCTGGACACAAAAGCCAAAAATCAGAGTGTCTGGATAAAACCCAGGCACCTGTAGTCCAGCCTGAGCATGAACACCACCACCACAGTTAAACAGCCCCTTATCCTGAGCCTTGTGACCCCGAGTCAGCTGACAGAAGCCAGCTGCACATTTTTAATTGCACTGTGATATACCTCATGGTTTGTTGGGGAGTCATCATCTCTTGTAATTTTAAAATCAAGAGGAGATATTTTTGTCTAAATGATATGTTCTAGTTCAAACAGAAATTAATTAAGGAAAGTTCTATGATCTGTGTTATATAGGAGGTCAGACTAGAGGATCCAAAGGTCTGTTCTTGGCCTTTTTATCTATGACCCTATGGTTAAAGAATCTTATAAATCCTGGAAAAAGTCATTTTATAATTGATCAAACAAACTGACACAAATTGTGCAAGCTTACCATTTAGGAATCGTACATTAAAAGAACATAAATTGACATAAATCTAGAAAAGAAAAAAAAAGGGATTCATGAATCAAATTCCAGATAAATAATTGTGCCCTATAAAATACACAGCAATGTATGATTAAAATAAATAAGCTCTCAGATCCTCAGTCCCATACACATACCATTACATATCACAAAATAAGTTTATTTGAGAATAAAATGAATGGCACCCTGAAGTACCAAAAGGAAACTATTTCTTTTCCTAAAATGTAATAAAAAGTATATCTTGAGTTTTTTAATTTGCAAACCAAAATACTATGCTGGTTAACCAATCCTGGGTTTAGTCACCTGTAATTATTAGTATTCTATTTACTTTAGTCTATTCTTCAAGTTTTTAACAATGTTATTGCCTTATCCCTTTGCTTATTTTGCCTGGGCTTATTACTTCTGGAACATTGTACTTTCCAAGGTATATGATCCTGAAAATCTAATGAAAAGGACATTAAAAGTAAATTAAAAATAATCAAGGGATGAAATTCCTTTGTTTTAAAGATGATTAAAAAATACAAGATACAGTGAAACCTGGATTATCCGGTCCTCAATTAACCGTACATTCGGTTAACCGGGATCGGAACCATGGGGGATCGGGTGGCCGCAGAAGCTCCCTCGGAGGTTCTGCAGCCACCCGAACCCCTGGACTGTGCTGGGGGACCGGCTCCAATTCGAGCCGACCCCCCAGCTCAGCCCCAGGGCTCGGCTCTCAGCAGGAGCTGCGGCGGCTTAACGCCGCAGCTCCTGATGAGAGCTGGGGGATCGGGTGGCCACAGGAGCTCCCTCGGAGCTCCTGCGGCCACCCGAACCCCTGGACTGTGCTGGGGGACCGGCTCCAATTCGAGCCGACCCCCCAGCACAGCTCCGGGGCTCAGCTCTCAGCAGGAGCTGCGGCGTTAAGCCGCCGCAGCTCC
>ML685874.1:2516332-2530825 GCA_007922175.1 Pelusios castaneus | reverse complement strand
ATTGGTTAGCAACAGCATAACAACGTTATTAAAAAGAATTCAGAGACTTATTGTACTTTAAAAGTGTTGGTCTTACATAAAATGCACACATTAACTTGTATTTAGTTTTAAACATATTGTATGGCTCTCACGGAATTACATTTTAAAATATGTGGCGTTTATGGCTCTCTCAGACAAAAAGGTTCCTGACCCCTGCTCCACAGGGTTCCCTGCTGGTGTGATGTGGTGTGGTCAGTCAGATCACATGAGAACAGCAGTCTGTGCAGACAGCCAGAAGGAGCTGCTTTGAGATGAGCCCATGTGCTCAGTTTTCAGAAGAGAAGCTGAGCCAGGAGTGAACAAGATGTTTTCTCCCTCTAATGGAGTCATTTGCAACAGATTTTGCAGACATGCATATGGGATTGAGGGCTGGTTGCAAAGGAGAAGGAAAAGCCTGCATGGAATGCTACAGAAGATTCCTGCAAAGAAAGGAAGAAGTGGACAGCTATTTCTTGCCACTCAAGCGTCTACATTCGAACAAAGACTGTAGCTGAGAGTTCAGTGAACTCCATCTGGACTTTGGGACTCTTGGGTATCTTTCATGCGGGGATTTGTGTAGGGGTTGTTCTTGGTTAATTGCATTTAGTTCATTTCTTAGGATAAGGTTCATTTAGTTAGTAGTTAATAAAGTTCATTGTTACGTTTGTTTTTATTTGTATTTTAATGTGAGAGGGTAACTGAGCAATCTTTGTTGTGAGTCCTGTACAGACTGGATCCTGGGTCTCCAGCTGCTTTCTCCACAGGGATTGGGATTGATTTCTGTGAGGCACTGGAGAAGGGCAACTAAATTAATTTTAGCCCACCAGGTTACAATAGCAGATGAAAATAATGAGATATGAATCCCAAGTCTTGGTCACATATCATAAGTAGCAATCAGATGGCACCCTCTGCCTAGGTATTAAGTGTTGGGCTTAGTGTCTTAGACAAAGTGATTGGAGGTAAATGACACAGATTCTTAGGGAATCAGGGAGGAAATAGAAAACATTTACCTAAGCTTTATCATCAGAACAGAAGGGGGAGATAAAAATCTGCCTCTTTCTGGTGGATAGTGCATGTATGGTAAATGAATAGGAGGGTCCAAATATGGGATGGATTTCTGAGCAATTCATTAGGACTGCATGAATGTGTGTGGGGTGGTGGTGGTGGTGAGGGTAATAGGAAAGGGATGTGTAAAAAATGATTGGATTGGATGAAAGTGAAGAGATAGCAGGGGATGGAAAGGAACAAAGGAAAGAGATTTCAATAAGAGGAGAGTAAGAAATGTAGGAACAAGGAAAGGACATGAAAAAGACTGAAAGAACTTCGAGAGAAAGAGTGAAGCTGGAAAGAAAGAATGAATAATTAGTAAATAGACATATAAAAGAAAAGAACAAGAAGACAATCAGATGCATGTACATGTTTGATATATTTATGATATACATCTATAGATGTTCATGATTTAACTGTTACAGCAAGTGAACCTAATTTAAAGATTTCCTAGGGATTCCTGAAACCACCCTCTAACATTAACTTCCCTCCTCACTTGTGCTCAACACTCTGGTTCTGCAGCTGTACTAGGAAGAGGTCTAATAATAAAATAATTCGCAATAGTATTTCAAATAGATATAGCTTCTCATTTCTAAAGCAATTAAAACGTCATGCCATCTTAAATAGCCACACAAACAAACTTTATGCAGCTCCATCTTCCACTGAGATACAGCTACCACGGGAGCGAGTCATGACCCATGTTTACACATACAGCAACACTACACTATAGTTTTAGAATCAACTGCCTCAGTTTTTCAAAGTCAGAGGGGAACATAGCAAAGTGAGTCACACCCATGTGAAAAGTAGCAGCTTATGTATTACTCAGTATGGAGATGTAATAAATCAATGACATTATACTTCCTCCACAACTGATGTAGTTTCATAGTAGATCAAATTAACAAACCACAGGTGATATTACAGAGTTTTAGTAATGAGGATATTTGAAATGAGATTCTATTCCTATCTTTATGGGTAAAATTAATTTCCCAAGAAAACTGGGAACAGTAATTGCTTCTCGTCATTTCAAATAAACCCCTTCCTCTCTCTTTCAGAATATTAGCAATCTGGTTAATACATTTTCTTCAGTAATCCACTGTTCCTTGCTTAGTTCATTGCTAACTAATGGATAAGACTTGACTCAGTGTCATCTGATTTGCTTCAGGGTACAAGTGTGTGTGGGAATACTTCTGTTTTATAGTATATTTCAATAGATCAATAAGGGAAAAATTGCAAACAAACCACCCTCCCACTCCCAATTATAACTTTTTCCCATCAAACATGTTCCTCCATCAACATATCTGTGCTAGGTCTTTGTTTATATGGGAACTGGGCCAAACTTCAAAATTTGAATATGAATTTCCAAAAGTTTTGGGGTGGTTGGTCTGGGTTGATTTGATCCCCAATAGCAGAGTTTGGGTCCTTTGTTCCATCAGTGCCTTCTCTGATCTGGTTTGGCACCCCAGTGTGCACAAAAAGCTAACAAAGGCTCAAAACCTCAAGAAGTAGGCTTGTGTAACAGTCTCTTAGCTCCAAAGGGGTAGCTGTGTTAGTCTATTGCAGAAAAAATGACAGAGTGAGATAAATAAGTCTCTTAGCTGTTACTCTGTGGAGAGGGTGAGGAGGAAGTTTGATGGTCAAACTCCCGTTTGGGTGCAAATTCCCTGAATCCTTCCAAGGCATACTGGTGTCAGTTGTCAGAGTCTGGGTTGCCAGATCTTGCAAAGCAGACCTTTAGTTTGCCAATCACTGACTTGCTTCTTTTATTAAGCAGGGCATCAACCTTCCACAATTTTGAATAGTAGTGCCCTGTAATAAAGTACTACTTTTCCTTGAAGGTAAATAACTCTAGGCTCATCTCTTTCCTGGTTGGGAAGGTGGTTCATGTGGCAACAGAGTCTCCTTGTCCTGGAAGTTATTACATGACCACAGGTGTCACACTCATCTATCCAGAAGTGTAGTTGTATATTCATTCCCAACCAGTAAACATGCTTCTGTGCCTATCTAAGCCTATGTCTACACTTGAAAACTTAAGTAGACTTTATTAAGTCAATTTAATAAAGTTGACTTAAAGTTGACCTTATTAAGTCGACTTAACAAAAGTCGACAACTTTTCAAGTGTAGACATAGCCCCTTTTCGACCTTCTTAAGTCAACTTAATGCTTTAAATTGACTTAATAAGGTGGACATAGGCACTAATCACCATCCACACTGGTTTAAGTCGACCTAATAAGGTCAATTTAAGCATTAAGTCAACCTAATTTGAAGTGTTATTAGGTGGACTTAACTTTTCCTTAAGTCAACTTAAGGAACTGCTTAAGTCGACTTAAGGAAAGCCTAGTGTGGACGCGGAGTAGTTTAAGTCAACTTAAGCCTCCTTAAGTTGACTTAATTTGTAAGTGTAGATGCACCCTAAGACAGCTGTCAATGCCCAGGTGTGAGGCATATATTTTTTGCATAATATCCTGAGGGAGGAACTAGAGCTCTCTGTCCTTGAAATACAGTTTGGTCCGGCACACTCAGCTCAACTTTAATTTGAAAAGATGGTTGTGTTTCTACCAAGTCTATTTGACTTTAGTCTTCTGGCCTCCCTGCTAGTATCACTCTTTTGATTGTCTGTAGTCGAATGTCCTTTTCCTTAGCTTCTTAGATTTCCATTAGCTACACTGATGAACTTGGGAGGTAGGGCGCCGTGTTAATGGATTCAATGTCCTGGGTGTCTGTGCCCTGCTCAGAGTATGAGATGACAACAAGAATCATCCTGGACAATGGCTGATCTCTACGTGGTAGTGTAACCTTTGGATGGGCTAAATTCATTCAGTTGCCGTTCTCCAGTGCCTCACAGAAATCAATCCCAATCCCTGTGGAGAAAGCAGCTGGAGACCCAGGATCCAGTTTGTATGGGACTCACTGCAAAGATTGCTCAGAGTTACCACCCCACATTAAAATACTACTACAATAAACATAACAATGAACTTTATTAACTACTAACTAAATGAACCTTATCCTAAGAAAACAAAATACAATTAAAAAAGAACAATCCCTACAGAAAACCCCACAGGAAAGATACCCAAGAGTCCCAAAGTCCCGGTGGAGTACACCCAACTCTCAGCTACAGTCTCTGTTCCAGTGTAGAAGCTTGAGTGGCAAGAAATAGCTGTCCTCTTCTTCCTTTGCTGGAATCCTCTGTAGCATTCCATGCAGGCTTTTCCTTCTCCTTTGCAACCAGCCCTCAGTCCCATATGCATGTCTGCAAGGTCTGTTGCAAATGACTCCATTACAGGGAGAAAACATCTTGTTCACTCCTGGCTCAGCTTCTCTCCAGAAAACTGAGCACATGGTCTCCTTTCAAGGCAGCTCCTGCCTGCTGTCTGCACAGGCTGCTGTTCCCATGTCATCTGACTGACAACATCACATCACACCAGCAGGATACACTGTGGAGCATGCTCAAAATGCTACCGCTCCCTGCTTCTGGAAGTTTCTAATTGTGGATAGCTAATCTGCCCAGCAACAGTAACCCACCCTCAGCAGGTCTCTCAGAGATAGCCTTTTCAGGCATATGGGATCATATATCCAGTAGCACTGGAATCACATCAATATGCACTGCAATCTCTTTGGAGTGCTAAAGAGGGGCTTTGCCAGGACTCTAGGGTTTTGTGTTCTGCTTGCACTATTACTGTGTGAGTATAGCTGATGGAATTACTTTGTTCTAAATACCACAAACAGAAACTCTTTTTCTATTTCGGTGTGCCTCTCTTCAGTCTCTGATAGGGCTCTGTTGAACAAAGCAACTGGCTGCTCCTGCAAAGGCACTATATCCAATCCTTTCAGGATTCATCCTGGAATGTCAGTGGCTCGCTTAGCTTGTAATATTTCTAGACAAGGGCATCAGTTCTCATTTGTTTCAGCACTGGGAATCTGTATAGTCCCACTCAACATCCTGCCTTGGGAGCTGACATATGGGTTACACTACTGCAGCCAGGTATAGACAGAAGTGGACAGAAAATTTATCATTCCAATGAAGCACTGTACTCTTTAACGTTCACTGAAGCTGGCATGTCTCTGACTGCCTTGATGTTGCTGGGATCTGCTTTCACTCCCTCTGTTATGAGCAGATGCCATCTCATGTTGATGTGCTGCCTTTTTTCTGGGTTAAGTTTTATGTTCTTGTCCCTGCATCGCTGGAGAAAGGCTTGTAGTTTTTTGTCATGATCTTGTTCATCTCTGTATCATTGCTCCCAATGAGGGTATCATCTGCATTTATTTTCACCCTAGGCAGTCCTTCCAGGGTCTGAATAACTCATCTCTGGAACAATCCCAGTGCAGGGCTTATGTCCATTGGCATGTGAAGCCATCTGAAGCAACCAAATAGTGCTGCAAAAGTTGTCATCTACACTGGCACATTGCAGGTGGTCCCACTATCCAGCTGATGTCCTGCAGCAAGTTTCCCTATTCTCACTGTTATATACACAGAGGTTGTTATGGTTCCCTGTTGCTTTCCTGTCCCGGTTGCCTGAACTTAATACACTCTTGGACTCAATGACAGAGTCATCGTGTCAAAGCTGCTGTCTGATTTGCCCTCTTGCACTTTTACAAGTCTGACCGAATCTTTCTGGAACCTTCCTTTGCTCTTGCACACTCAGCTAAAACTGTTTGAATTTGCCAAATTCCTTGAAATGCTTTCCTGACGTGGGACATTTCTCCTTTACCCAGTCACAAAGTCTCCCACAGGGAATGCATTTCACAATGCATATGACTATGTAACTCTGACCACCTGCTCTCCTTTGCTGTAGTCTCACTGGTCTTCAAAGCGTCTGACGAAGTGGGATTTTCTCCCACGAAAGCTCATGTGATTAATAAATCTGTTAGTCTTTAAAAGTGCCACAAGACTCTTTTGTCTTTCTACAATAGACTAACATGGCTACCCCTTTGGAATTGGTCTTCTGTGGTTATTGCGCCGCCTCATGCTTTCATCCTGTCCCTTGAGACTTCTGCTCTACATGCAGTTTCTACGCACCTGTTAGTGTAAGACTGCTTTCCTGGTGCAGCTGCTCTCACAGGTCATGATCACAAGTGCTGCAGACTATTCTGTCCTTAGTTAGGGAGACAGTCAAATCCCCAAAATACCATGTAGCAGCCAGTATGCATAAGGCAATAATACAGGGTTCTGTTCCCCTCCACTCTGGATTAGTCTGTAGTGAAAAAAGCTGTCACTCATTCTGCTTTGGGGAGCAATAAACCTGCAAAGCACCTGGGGGGGCTGTGATACTTGAAGCAGGGGTGAGCTTCAGAGTGCTGCAGATGTCTCTGCCTTGTTCCCCAATAACAGTAAAAGAATAGCAGTTTTATTTTTTTTTGCTCGTGCCCCCTTTCAGCAGGTCTATGGCTGGGCTAGGTTTGTGCCTGCAAAAATCCAGGTTTCAGGGGGCTTCAGACTAAGTTTCATTGTACACACTGCCAGCTGCTGCAATGCAGAGAATGCACAGCTCAAAGGTTGGCACCAGGTTTCATTTACAGTGTGAAACTGAGTGCCAATTAAACTGCACAAAGTGAAACTTTATTAAACCCACTGTACTGTTCTGTCCACTTTGCTGTGTTGCTTCCAACAAAACTCCCTGCATTCCCTGTTGTACTGTGTTCTATCAATAATAGTCCCTCCAGGGAACACTGGCCCTCTGATTCCTGTTCCAGTAAGCATGATACAAGTTTCACTACTGCTATTCAGGCTGCCTGATGAGCCAGAACCAGCTGGTTTGGTAATCTGGAAGCTCTGGGGTTCCCAGGGCTTTTGGAATCCCTACTGTGGATCTGGGAGCCATGCTTCAGTTAGAGCTAGGTCTTCCAGGGCTTTCAGGCTCCTGACTCCAGGGTAGGAAGCCTCACCATGCAGACTGCCTCAGAACTGCAGACCCTAGTCCTAGGGCAGTCCAAGTAGCAGGGCTGTACAGCAGCTGCAAACCCTTGGAAGCCCTAGATTCCCGGCCCCAGAAAGTGGAGTTGGAACAATTTTTATATTGGGAGTGTTGAGAGCCATTGAACCAAGTTATAAACTCTGTATATGATGGAAACCCCTTCAAGCCAGAGAGTGTGGCAGCAACCCCAGTACCCCTGGTTTCCAGCATCAGGGCAGTTTGTATGGTGGATATGTACATAAGCCATGGACCCTGAAAGTTTGGGCTGCCCAGTTTCCATCAGAACTCGGCCTATGATTTAATATAAGTTTGTCAACCCAGGGATATTCTATTAAATATTTTGGGTCAACAAATTGGCATTTTCTGATGAAACAGAGTTCCTGACCAACTTTACCACACATACATTATCCCTGCTCACTTACCATGACCTTATTTAACAATGGCATATACTTCTTTTTGCTAGTATATGATGCGTAATTTACAAAAATGATTGAACTTTTAACCAGGCTGATTTACTGTGTTCTTCTGTGTATTAAAGATAACCAATAATTATCCTCTTTGGGTTATCTTTCAGAACCCAGGTAGTCTGTTTATTAGGTTTATATAAAACTGGTTGAATATTTCTAGATATGCTAACGTCATTATTGCATTGAAACCTGGAGAACCTAGATCTGGAAAACCTCCCAGTTGAATTTTCAGATAGTATATTTGAAGCTTTAAAGCTTTTCTACCAGCTATCAAGGAAAGAGGGGAAAATGTCTTCTTTCACCTTCAGAATTTTTATCCTAATTTTCAGAGAGGACAATTTTATCCATATAAGTAAACAAGGGTCTTTAATTGCCTGATTGAAAATAGCATAAAATAATTTTGTAGTGAATGTATTTTCAGTTGACCACAAGAGACAAATCTAGAAATACTCTTCCTGTTGTTAAAAAAAAAAAATCAAATTAAATAGATTAAAATAAAATACAAACTCTTATGAATTAACCACACTTCATGCAGTGATATAATATCCCATAAGTTGTTTCTGAGTGAGATTCTATTACTAATTTCCTGAGCCGTGTATATTAGCGATCATATCCTCTTTGGGAGCTCAACTCTTTCTGGAGGCTGAAATGCACACCACTGTTACATCTTGAGCACTCCATCTGTTGCTATTGCAAACATAATTCTGATGCTCCTAAAATGCATTCATGAACATATTTGTTTAAAGAGACAGTATTTACAATAAGAAAGCTAAAAATAAGGAAGGAATAGACCAGAGGGAAGAGGAGCTAAAGAAGCAGACTTCAGGGCTGGATCCATCTCCCACTGTGGTGACCCTGGTTAAATGAAAGCCTTTCTCAGTTTAAAACAAAAAGAAACATTTTATTTGGGGGCCAGTACATCATCGGGGAAAATAAACTATAGTAAATCACTTAAAAGAGTTGACCAAAATAATCAGTTAGATCCCCATCTTCAGGTATTTTAGAGACCTAATTCCCATTGAAAAGATCAGAGCTCTTACCCTGGTTGCAACTTGGATTGGCCCCATATACAATGGAAAGATCAAACCATGCAATACAATGGTTAGGGCATATTTCAGGGTATCTCCTTTTGCTCCACCATGTGAGTTAGCACTGGAACCTTGGAAGTACAGCAAGGTAAATTACAGCTGATTTAGTAGAGTTGTGTGTTATTAGACTCCACCCAGAATGTAAAGGAGCTGGAAATACCCCTCTGACCCAGGAAATTATGTGCTGGAGAGACAGGTCTTGGATAATGGTATCCTATTGGCAACCAAGAGCAAGGAGAAGACTTGGGCTGGGGAAAGGAGAAGGAGCCAAGTCTAGGGCAAACACTTTTTATTAACAAAAACAGCTTTCAAGAGGCACTGCAGAGAATAGTCTGTTGGAAGGGAGGTGAACTAGATTACATCTCTAACTTATAGGTATTGATCTATTTTCCCTTTTACAAAATTAGGTGTTTCTGATATGTCTGCTGTGATCCCTGCACGAAAATTAGAAGAAAATGGTGTATGCTGTGGGGTACAAACAAATATCTAGAACTGGATCAGACAAATGTATTGCCTAATCACCTTCATCTTGTACTGGGTTACTCTGCTCTGACCTTTGTAACTCTACCACACTCCGCCCCCTCCACACATCCCCTTTCCGGGCTATGATTACATATTCATCTGGGATACATAAAGGAAATTGGTTTTTCACCTACTGCTCAAATAAGGTAGAATTTGAATCAGAGGTATAATGACGTAGTCTCTTGCTTTGGTATCATGTATCTGTGAGAGTAGGCTTTCCATGTCTATACGAGAAGACGTTGCTAAAGAGGAAGTTAGAGGAAGATTAGAAATTCTGAAGTAGCTACAATTTCACACAAACTGCACCTGTGTGGTTATAGCTATGGTACCAGATTCCCTCAGAATTATTCAGGCCTCATGAATAGAGTATGTCTTACAACTGGTTAGGAAGACAACAGAGTCCTGTGGCACTTTTAAAGACTAACAGATTTATTTATCGCATGAGCTTTTATGGGAGAAAATCCCACGAGTGGGATTTTCTCCCACGAAAGCTCATGCGATAAATAAATCTGTTAGTCTTTAAAAGTGCCACGGGACTCTGTTGTCTTTCTACGATAGACTAACATGGTTACCGCTTTGGAATTTGACCAACTGGTTAGGAAGATATTTTCAGGATTTCTTACTTACCTGGACCTACAAATATAAAACAAAAGAATATCAAACTGCAGCTGAATGCCCCAAATAAACAGACAGGGCAGGAAAATCATTTAGCACATAATAGTAGTAATTTGAAATCTGAACTGTGTTTCCCTGGCCCACAAAATGATTACTGTCTGCAGGTCTGTGACTCCTGCTTTACACAATACACAATCTTGCTCTCTCATTCTACCATATCCAAGGCAAACAGTGCTGGAGCATACCTCCAGCCCATGGGATTTCCCAGATTGAGCCATATTAGAGAGGGAGCAGGACATTGGCATTGCTGGTAGCGTTGGCGTCATTCTGTCTGTGTAATTCTGGGTTATAGGCTAATGCTTTTCATGATTTTTTTTTGGTTGTTCCTATTACATTAATGTTAATGGGAGCTGCATGAAGGGATGACAGCTTCGAACCCCAGTATTTCTATGGAGGAAGAGGAAAAGATACTTCCAGGTTTATTACTAATAAAGGTAGTACAAACAAACAAACAAACAACCACAAAAGAAAAAGAAAAACCCACAAGTCACACCACTGGAGCTCACTCCTGCTTGGAAATCATTGCAAGATAGGAGCCTAATGTGTGAATATCTATGCAAGCCCAGATCATTATTGTGGCTCCAGTTGTAAGCACTTTCGGACAGGGACCCTCTTTTCTTAGAATCATAGAATTAGAGAACTGGAAGGGACCATGAGAGGTCACAGAGTCCAGTCCCCTGCACCCATGGCACGACCAAGTACCCTTGTGTTTTTGTCTTGCGTTTGTACACTGTCTAGCACTATGGGCCATGACTAGCTGAGGAGGTTCCTTCATGGTTCGAGTTTATGTCTAAGCTGATGTTAATGGGCCTGCCAGGGCTGTCCCTGGGGAGAGCGGGGCCCAAAGGAAATTAGCCTATGGGGGTCTCCGCCTCCCAACGCTTGGGGGGACTGTGAGGCAGGCTCAGAGTCTGGACTCCACACTCCCACCCCGCCCCTTGCCCAGGAGGAGCAGGCAGTGCAGCAGTGGGGGGGGGCCCATTCATCCCACACCCCCACTCTCCCAGGACCACCCTGACACCTCCTCTGGTAAAAATAGCATTTCATAAAATTTAATACAGCTGTTTCACAAGTAATTTGCACGATCAATTATGTCTACTTTGCAAAGTCCTGTTGAAGGGAATAGGAGAACACCTGGATTTTTTATTTGGATAGGAGTTTGTACAGCAGAAGTATTAGTGCTTGAAGAGAGATAATACTGACTAAGAATACTGTAGTTGCTGCCGCATCATGGTATAACAATATCCATCTGTGAACTGCTGGGGAGCTAACCTAAAAATCAAAGAAAACTAAGGCCACAACTATAAAATTTATATTGTGAGGTATATTTAAAAGGAGAGAATATCTGAACCCAGCATTTGCATGCAAAACTCACATGAGCTCACGGTTATCTGTTTTCCACATGCAAGGACACATATCTTGCAGGGCCAACTTAACAGCTTCAGAAAATGTGTCTGTAAAATTTTGGTTTCTGCCCAGCTTATAAAAACAGGGAGAAGATGCCATCTATGGATAATTACATCTATTTTATCTTTCTTATATACCACTTGAGGTCCAGCATATAAAATAATTCTGTGTGCTGCGATTCCCCCCAACATAGGACAGTACAAATTGTAAAACCTACCACAACAAGAAGAATTTAAGAATGGAATTGCTACTTTATTATGGTGTATTCACAAGTTTCCATGGGCCTTTCTTTAGTCTGTAGTGTACATTTTTTATATTTATGCCAGCTTAATAATATAGGACACCAGTCGCTGATTAAAAAGAAACATACAGTTTTAGTTAAAAAAATACTCATCTTGACTAAGACAATATGAAAAATACTATCAAGTTTCTATTACACATTTGAATGTCTATATATTTTATAGAAAATCATCCATGAGGTTCCCTCAAACTCTGTAATGATCCAGAAAACCTCTGTTATGTTTGCCTTTCAAATATTCCTAGCAGATTGTCATATTTTCCTAGTATTTAGAAGGATTTTTTCTGAAGTATTCTTGCTCTTAGCAAATGCAATTATAATGTGAAGGCAGAAGCTAATGAGCAACTGTATATTGAAGTGCATAGTTTGTCTAGATTTGGAAAACGCAGATGTTTGAAGAAGTAATAGCTGTACTGGCTGTGGACTCTTTCAGAATAAACAGTCATAAAATTGTTGCAAGGCATAAACATTGTGTTTACTATGAGAAAGGAAACATTTTGTACAACCTAAAATTTTTGCAAATTAAATTGTCACATTTCATCAAAATGGACATAACTATATGGGTTGAAGGAGTTTAATTAAATAACTGAATAGGAAAATTATTCATAATGTACAATCATTAACACTTTTTCAATAAATAAATGATATTTTAAGTTTTAATTTATTTCCATAATGTTTGAAGCAAATAAAATTTCTACCAATTTAAATTATTGTATTGACAGAAACTGCTTATTTATTATTATGCTGCCCATTATCTTTAAGGAACTAAAAAAGTTAAGTAAAGGCTTACAAGTTTCAGCTACTTTTTATTTGCATAGAAAAATATTTATCATAGGAGTCGACTATCATATGAGAGAAATTGCATTTGTTTTAGTTGAAAAAGATAGCTAAAAATTTTCTGGGGTTATTGCAACAGTACAAGAATACAAGATGCTTTCATTTATTAAGAAAATGTAAAACAAATTGTGAAAGCTAAAGCAAGCTTCAAAACATAAGGTTCCTCTATTATATTTCCCTCACCTAATTATGTTACAAGTTCATGTGCCATGGTTGTTGAGTATTATAAAGTGTTATTATATATTTTCCATTATAAGTTTTAAACCACTCCCCTGAAAAGCACTATGCAAAATATATATATTTGTATATGCTCTCTCCCACACGTATCACAACCTTGTTGTTACATAATCACCCTGAACAACTGTCTCATCATTCATATCTGAGTCACTGGCATTGTCCAACTCCTTGTCTAGCAAATCCTCTGTTATGGGTTGGACTGAGTCCTGTACCTCTATCTTCTCAGTTTCCAAAGCACAATCATTCTCCTCATGCTGTGAATCTGAAGTCTCACTGATGGTTTGCTTATTGTTTGTTACCATGCACTTATCACTGAGACCTTGGATGCTTAATTCACAGTTCATGATCAATTCTTCCCCTTCCAGTTCACGTGTTTTCTCACATTGTTCTTCCACCTGTTGTTGTGAAACTTCTTCAGACACAGAGTATATTTTGTTTGTACTGAGTTCCAGAGAGTTTGTTTTCGATCGTTTGTGAAATAATCCAAAGCTTTTTATATCTGTTACAAAGTTCACCCGCTTTTGTTTCTCTTTTATGGACTCAGACATCACCAGTGCATCTCCGTTGCTTATGTTATGGGCTTCTGAAGCTATGACAGCTGATCTTGGGTGAATCATTGTAGTTATGTCAAAAAGGCTGAAGTTCTTTTTTTTTACTTTCTCATTTCCTCCACTCTTACTGTTACTATCAGTCTCTGACAAAGAAGCAGATTCTTTGTTGATTTTTGAAGTTTGCAAATTTGATAGCTTGTTTCCTTTCAACAAACCCAAGACTTCAAAACGAAAGCTGGAAATATCTTGCTTTAACTCCTAAAAAGAGAGGAAGATATAGGAAGCATTAACAACCTGGGAATCTGTTTTGGTTTTGTTTGTTTTTCTCTTTGTAATAAAGAACAGCACCTGAATGTTTTAGCAAATATGTTCATTTGTAAATTAGTAGCATTATGGATGTTAATTTTTATTATTTTCTAACTTCTTCAAAGTTCTTTGAAAATGCTATGTTATCAGACCTCACAACTCCCAGGGAAGGTGGAGAATTGAATAATAATAATTCTCAGGTGAAAGCCTAAGAGCTCATGTAAGGACGCTTTGTCCAAAACATTGGCAGTCACTGGATGAGAACTCGTGATGTCTTACTTCCCAGATATATGTTTGGTTCATTAGACTGGGCGACCCATATAGAGATAAAGCATTTCATTGCTCTTCCTTAATCCATTGAATGTTATTCCCTCTTATAAGATGCAGTAATTTTCAGGTGGATGGTACAAAGAACTGGGTATTTTAAGGATTTGGGAGCTCAGGAAGAGGTGCTGGGGAGATTCTGGGAAAGGGAAAGGCACAGTAGTGAACCTAAAAGGTGTGCTCGGTGTGATCAACCTCTTTCCCATTAGCTTCATTAGGATCTCCTGAATATAAGGCTTTATTAAAAAAAGATAAGGAGTGACTCTAAGGCTATGTCTACACTTGTTAATTTAGGTCGACTTCAGCTAAGTCAACTTAACAAACAAACTTAGCACGTCCACACCTAAATTTTAAGTCGACTTAGGGGGGAACTTACAAAGTCAACCTAGAGCGTCCACACTGGATGCCTAAATCGACTTGTAGGGCCTAGGTGGACCTGGGACAGGTCTATGGTGGCAGGGGGGGCACCCCTTGCCAAGTGCCAGGGGGCTCAGCCTTTGCCCCATTGTACCTGGGTACAATGGGGCAAAGGGGGACAGGGACCCTGGAAGAGCATAGGGGCAGGGTGGGCAGGGCTCTGTCCTGCCCTGTGGTGGGACATGCCATCTCCCCCTGTGCCACCTCCTGGCAGGGAGGGCAGTGGGGGCATCCTGGAGAGCCTTAAGTCGACTTAGAGTCGACTTAGGGCTACTTTGCGTCCATACTGGCTTAAGTCAACTTTAGAAAGTCGACTTAAGCCTAAAGTCGGCTTTAAACTAGATTTAACAAAGTCGACTTAATTTTCCTTAAGCCGACTTAAGCAGCTTG
>ML685874.1:2371781-2516232 GCA_007922175.1 Pelusios castaneus | reverse complement strand
TTTCCTTAAGTCGACTTAAGCAGCTTGCTTAAGTCGACTTAAGGAAAGTGTAGTGTAGACGCAGAGTAAATTAAGTCGACTTAAGCAAGCTTAAGTCGACCTAATTTACAAATGTAGACGCACCCTAAGAGCCCCTCAATGACAACTGGCAGAGGGTTCACTATACAGTAATTCATATTAGGCCTGATATACGCTACCCCCACTATTGTCATAATACAAAGCTAAGAGGTGTCATGTAAGGTAGTATATGTAAACTGGTGACATGCTGGTTCCAAAAATCATAGTATGGTGTATGTACAGGGTTTGTAGAAAGTTATGTATGTGTGCTGAAAATGTCTTCTTAAATGTGTTTCAGAGGCAGTGAATAAGTCTGTCCTGCTCTGGAGACAAAAGTGTGGATTCCCCCTGTCTTACCAGCTTGATTACAGGAAGAGAACTGTGAAAGTACATTTACATAAAAGATAAACCAAGCAATCAAACTACCAAGCAATGGAGGAAAGCACTTAGTGAACTCTCCAGGGTTGTGAGTCTGCAATCCCAGGAAGTCTTCCTGGCTTTTGAGACAATCTCTGTTCTTTGTTAATAAATTTATTCTTAGTTTTATTATAAATTCTTTCAGTGCTATCCATAACAGTGTGGATCTTGAAGGCAGTGAATTTAATTTCTGTGAGTGTGACGAGAGGGATTGGACACTACAGAGAGATGTCTTTGGGGGACTCAAGAACTGGGGTTCACTGATTGTTACCTGCAAGGCAGGGTCAAGACTGTCAAAGTCTAGAGGAGTTTGTTGATGAAGCCAACAGAGACTGGTGGGGCAGAGAGCTGACACACAGTCCAATGTCCAGTAATGTTTACTTTTGCTGAAGTGAAGGGGTAATACTGTAGCTTATAGATCTGGGTGTCCTGAGCAGAACATCATGGGATGTTTCTAGTCCTTATGGCTATAAAGAAAATCTTCCATCCAGTCCAGCACTCCATGGCAGAAAAGCTAATTTTCCAGCCAATTTTCCAGAGGTGTGGAACTATTTCCATCTTGCTCTTAGGAATCTTGTATTTCACACAAGATCTATCTCAGTTCAGGATTTCCCTACCCATGGAAAATCCCCAGCTAGTCAATGGAACTATCTCTTTCATCCACTGGAAAAGGCATGGTCCTAAAAGTTTCAATGATGGACACAAGCAGACCAGGTAATCCACTGGCATGGCCAAAAATAGAACACGGGTCGCTTGAATCCAACCACTGGCCTTTGCTGCCCATAATTCTATATTAATATAACAATTGTGAAAGTCTAAACCCATTGTACTGGAAGAAAAATAAAAACAAGATTTTGTTTCCATGATATATGCAGGTGGTCAGGCAGGCCATACAGACTGTCCTATAAGTTGTGAGTGGCAGTTGTATTATTATTTGTTGGATGCTCTGTAGTTATTTTATTATTACGCCAGAAAGCAGGAAAATGATCACCTTAAAATTCTCTTCTGTGAGTCCTTCTTCAGTTTTGGCATCTCTTATCATTGCAGCCACATATCTCTTAACTAGATTTCTCATCACTTCCTAAAAGATTTAAAAGATTCTGTTATTTTTGCTGGCAATGTTAATTGGACAGACATTCACTGAACCAATGGCATTTTTGCTTTCTTTTCTAAACAGTTACAAAAAATGTAAAATTCTTAGAGCCAGTTGCAATTTTACAATGGAAAATAACTTTTTAAATTAACCAGCATTTTCTTGAAAAATGGCAACTGATGAGGGGAAGAGGTAGGCGAAATTCTATTCCAAGTTAAAATATAGGCCTCACCTGGTATTGATGATGTCTCCTCAAATTGTCAGCTGCACGCCTCTGAAAAGAAAAAGATTGAGTTACTGAATGGTATTAATGGTAATGACTGATTTTTTTTTTTTTAAAGAAGCTCAACAGCTGGCTGAAAGTGGCAGGACAGCAATACTATCCACTAAAATCAAGTGGTGTGGAGGTCAGGTTCAAGGTCTTTTGGGAAGTTTCCATACTGGTGAAAGGTCCATCATATAGCTGGATAGGAGGGCGAACTGCTGACAGACAAAATGCGAATGAGGTCCTTTGTATCTTCATCATACCGAAAGAGGAAGTCTGTGCCATCTCTAAGTAGGCCAGGGTAAAGTGGAGATTGGGGGTGGGAGCAAAGGATCTGTGATCAAACTGGGAAGTTTTCTGCACAAAGAGGTTTGAGAAAGGATAATGGCTACTATTCCTACCTTCAAAGGTAGGAGGGTAATTATGTATTGTTTCAGTAGTGCCCCATGAATTCTCCATAGGTTAGAGAGTGAATTTTACCTTATCACCCCTGCTTAGCCTTAGAGTGAAAGAGAAAACCCAAATAAACTTTTTCACTGTAATGCAAAGAGCAGTCTCCGGAGATGAAAGGTATGTTTAATTTCTGGATGAATGGGTGAACATCAAGTCATTAGCCAGACTCAAAATAAAGCCAAACCTGTCCACATTTCCAGATTGGCAGTACTCAAATGGGAAACAAGAAAAAGAGGCTTTGTAGAAGAAATGGGTAAAACACAGCACTACTAACAATGAAGCAATGGGCATCTTATCTGATTGTACTTAGATACTAATTGATCTCAGGAAGACAGAAAAAATGATTTGATTCTTATGCAGATCATGAATTAATGATGTCCTTGATTACAATTTAGATTGACTGATTGATTCTTTTGCATATTCTTTCCCTCTGATTGTCCCTAGTTAAAATTCATAGATTCCAAGTCCAGCAGGGAAAATTGTGTATGTCTGACCTCCTGTATAACAGAGGCCACAGAACTTTCTAAAAATAATTCCAAGAGTATATTTTTTTGGAAAAACATCCATCTTGAGTTATAGACTAGAAAAATAGAATCATAGAAGATTAGGGTTGAAAGGCACCTCAGGAGGTCAACTCGTCCAACCCCTTGCTCAAAGCAGGACCAATCCCTTCTAAATCAGCCCAGCAAAGGCTTTGATATGCTGCACCTTGAAAACTTCTAAGGATGGAAGTTCCACCACCTTCCTAGGCAATCCAGTCAGTGAAAAACATTTTCCTAATATCCCACCTAGACCTCCCCCACTGCAACTTGAGACCATTGCTCTTAGTTCTACCGTCTGTCATCACTGAGAACAGTCTAGTTCCATTCTCTTTGGAATCATCCTTCAGGTAGTTGAAGGCTACTTTCAAATCCCCCCTTACTCTTCTCTTCTGCAGTTTAAATAAGACCAGTTCCCTCAGCTTCTCCTCATAAGTCATGTGACCTACCTCCCTAATCATTTTTGTTGCTCTCTGTTGGACTCTTCAATTTTTCCACATCCTTTCTGCAGCCCAAAACACTCCAGATGTGGCCTTACCAGTGGCAAATAGAGGGAAATAATCACTTTTCTTGATCTGCTGGCAATGTTCCTACTAATGCAACTCAATATGCCATTAGCCTTCTTGGCAATAAGGCACCCTGTTGACTCATATCCAACTTCTTGTCTTCTGTAATGCCCAGGTCCTTTTCTGCAGAACTGCTGCCTAGCCAGTCAGTCCCCAGTCTATAGCAGTGCATGGGATTTTATCATCCTAAATTAAGGACTCTGCATTTGTCCTCATTAAATGTCACCAGATTTTTATTTATTTTTTTTGTCCAATCCTCCAATTCGTCTATGTCACTCTGTATCCTACCCCATCATCCAGTGTTCATACCACATGGTGTGGCTGCAATCTACCCTATCCTCCAGATCATTAATGAAGATGTTGAACAAAACAATTTCGAGGACTGACCCCTGAGGCACTCTGCTTGATACTGGCTGCCAACTGGATACTGATCTATTGATCATTACTCATTGATTGATAGAGAATCCACTATGACCCTGGGTAAATTGTTCCAATGAGTAATAAATAAATTAAAAATGTATGCTCTTAATTACAGTCTAAATTTGTCTAGCTTTAATTTCCAGCCATTTGATTGTGTTAGACCTTTCTGTGCTAAACTAAAAAGCCCAGTATCAAACATTTGTTTCCCATGTAGAGCAATAGACTATAATGAAGTCATTTCTTAATCTTCTCTTTGTTAAAATAAACAGATTATGCTCTTTGAGCCTATCACTGTAAGGCACATTTTCTATTCCTTTAATCATTGATGTGACTCATTTCTGAACCCTCTCCAGTTTCCTTCTTGAATCGTCAATTAACTGGACACAATGTTCCAGCAGAGATGACACCAATGCAAGATACACAGTAAGTTAGTGGAAGCAAAGTTGATTTGTTTTTTCTGCCTTCATTTGTCGTACCAAACACAATTGGATGTCTGACCTATGGCAAAATCTATCTAGGAGACCTGACAAACCCAAAGTGATAATATAACAAGCACTACTATATTTTCTCCAGTTCTTGCAGTCAAGGCTGATTTAAAATTTATTTATGTTGAGTAACATTGCTATATTACTGGATGCTTTGTAATTTGTGACTGATTTAGATTTTACAGAAGAATCCTGATGAGGCTCCAGGATGACGGAGGGTTTGGGAGGATCAGGGATTCTCTGAAAAGATACTGCAGGGAATGGTTCCCTAATTGAGCAGCTGCCTTCTAGTTACTCTAATGCTTTTCCTCATTACTTTTCTGTGTGTTATGTCATTTTGTGCATGCTACTGTCACATGACTTATGAGGAGAGGCTGATGGAACTGGTCTTATTTAAACTGCAGAAGAGAAGAGTAAGGGGGAATTTGAAAGTAGCCTTCAACTACCTGAAGGATGATTCCAAAGAGAATGGAACTAGACTGTTCTCAGTGATGACAGATGGTAGAACTAAGAGCAATGGTCTTACATGTTACTGTGCCCCTTCTAACTGAAGAGTGGGTGGAGAGGCATTGAGTACTGAGCCCAGAGACTAAAATGTTTTAGCAAAACCCCTTTGCAATGGAAGGGAGGTAGCCCTCCCCCAACTCTATGTTAAAGGAGCTTTGCTCCTGCCATGTTTTAAGGTGGGCCACCAGGTGGAGATGTCTCCCTCCTCTTGGGAGAAGACAGAGGGAATCATAACAGCATTAGGGATCATGAAGACAAATCTGACTCATGGAAGATTTGGTAATGAAGAAAAAATCATTTTAAGATATAACTGAAATGTACTTAACTCAAGGTAAAGGCAGTGAGCCCAACAAACAAAATAAATACTGACTCCTGCCTTGCAGAAAACATGCAGCCATAGCTCAGCACTGTGTGCATTTACAGTGAAATGCAAAGTAAGATAGCAGCCTAACGTCAGCCTCCTTCAGCTCATGGTGCTATGGTGCAAGATCCCACAGTTATTTACTGAACTTGCACCCAGTGAAGTCAATGGCAAAACACTTAAGTGGAGCAGTGCAGTGACCATTCAGCAGAGTGTGGTTACATGGGATTTTGGTTTACTGTAATAATCGTATTTGTCAACATGCAGATACTTCTAGAATATTTTTATCACAATTACAATATGCATTTATTGCACAGCACTGCTAAATTGGAGAAAAATAAATGTGTGCATGTGTGAATACAGATATAATATTAAACTACTGTCCAGTGCCTCTGTTCTCTCTCTCCAATTGAACTGCTCAGATCCTTGCTTCAGCTCCTCATTCCCTTTCTTTCTTCCCCATGGAAGAAAGAATGCACATCTAAATCCTTTTGTAAACTCGTTGTCATAAGTTTTCTAACCATTTCTGATTCCTAGTGCCTATTGGTAATTGTGAAAAATATGTGGAGGAGACCTATGAAGGTTTTCAGCAGGATGGGGGTGGTGTAGAATAGAATTTGTTATAGATAACAGACCTGCCTCACCTTCACCTATTGAAAACCTCCTTTGACCTCCCACACTAATACTCCATCCATTCTCCAGAACAGTGGTTCTCAACCAGGGATATGTGCACACATGGGGTTATACTGAGGTCTTCCTGGGGTTACTTCAACTCATCTAGATATAGTATTTGCCTAGTTTTACAAAAGGCTACAAGAATAGACTCAATATGGAAAAAAATCTTAATTGTCACTGTTGTTTCACTGCCTTCCAGTGAAGGCTCACAAGTAAAAACAGACTCCAATATCACACTAAAATGAAAGTACAGTATTTATATTTCAATTTTCTTTATAATTATATGGTAAAAAAGTGAATGCAAACCATTTTTCAGTAATAGCGTGGTGGGGCACTTTTGTATTTTTATGTCTGATTTTGTAAGCATGTTGTTTTTATACTGAGCTGAAACTTGTGGTACTAAGACCGTTCAGCCTCTTGAAAAAGGTATTTTGGAAAGACTGAGGACAACTGCCCTAAAAATAAGGCAGCTCCCAGTTGTTATCATCGTAAGAAAGAGACTGTTTCCTCAAGGCTAAGGGCCAAATTTTCAAAGGGGGGTCTCTAATTTTTTTTGCTTCATTTTTTTAGGCACCCGTAATTAGACTTTCAAGTTGTTTCAAGTTAAGCAACCAGAATCACAGACATTATGGAGAATGATGACCCTATAATCCCCCCCCCCCTTTTTTTTTTAAATAATGAGCAGCTCCAACTCCATGTGAGGTCAGTGGCAAGTATGTAAGGCTGCATCTACACTTGTAAATTAAGTCGACTTAAGCTTTCTTAAGTCGACTTAATTTACCCTGCGTCTACACTACAGTTTCCTTCCATGAGGAGAAACAAAACAAAGAATCAAAAGTATTTGGAGTTTTAATAAAAAACAAAAATAAATAAATTTTAAAAAATCACAGCGAGTTATAGAAAAAAAGCATTTTCCCCTCCACACTTTCCTGTAATAAGCAACGACATTTTAAAAATCAATGTAATTGCAACAAAACCTAGTTCACTGAGTGCTTTGGAACATTGAAAAACCAGTCACGATATTGGCAGGCTGGGTGCTATCATGACAACACCTGACTTCCTCTTTTATTAACTATATTTAAAAAATTGTTCTCCAATGGGGCGCATCTACACTGGAGGTTCTGTTAAGTTGACTTAACCAAGGTCGACTTTAAGTATACTTAAAGTCGACCTTGTTAAGTCGACTTAGAGAGTCCACAGCCCTGCGTCCACACTGGCAGGTGCTAGGTCAATGGAGGAATGGTCAGGAACTCTGCGAGGGGACCTGGAGGCCAATTAGGTTGACTTAAGGGCTACTCCCTGTCTACACTGACTTAAGTCGACTTAATAAGGTTGACTTAAGCCTTAGGTTGACCTTAAGAGGTGGTGTTATTAAGTTGACTTAAGAAAGCACTTAAGTTGACTTAATAAAAGCCCACTGTGGATGCTGGAGTCTGTAAGTCGATTTAACCTTCCTTCAGCTGGTGTGAATTGAAAAACCTCCCCTAAATTTAACACAGCTGTTAATAATAATATGTCTTAAAATATTAAATAAATGAATGTTATATACCCCACCTTCAAATTCACAAGCCAATTACCATTGTGATTCATATTTCTCTTTTAAATATAATCCCACTCTTTTTTCTGCCTTCTTCTTATCTGCACTTGTTTCTTTGCCTTCTCAGTTGCACTTTTGGGTTCCCCGCAGTTTTCCATTGTTCCTTCTGAAGTCAGCTCATGATTTTTGTTTTGCTTTCTTCTCTTTCTGAGTCAATTTTTCTTTATCCATGGTGTCAGTGTCTCATTTCTTTTCAGTTGTTTGATTCTTGGTGTCTGTTTTTCATAATATGTTTCAGTACCATCCTCATGTCCCCTGTATATTTTTGCTGACACCTAATTTCTCCATTTCTGTGGCTGTCTCTTTTCGGTCTCTGTTTTTTCTTTCCTACCTACAGTAGTGGCAGCGAAACCAAACACACTGGTTTTTCATGATGCAAATGCTGCCCTATAAGGCCACCAGCCTGGAAGACATGAATTCAATATCTTTTCATGAAATCTGAACTATTTTCAGCTGCCATTCTGCATATCCATCACCTGTGAGTCATCTCTGAATGCTTGTTTCGCTATATGTTCAACCAGGGAAAAAACCTATCACTGATTAAAGTGAATAACAGAATATGACAGGCCACTAAATTGAGAGATCCTACGCCATTACTAATTTGATGTGGGTTGGGAAGAGAAAAAGGGAAGGAGAGAGGGCTGTATATAACTAGGACAATGGTCCGCACTGGAAAATCCATCACACTCTGTCCTTCCTCTTGGATACAATTCTGGTTTCTTTAACGTGTGTGGGAGTTTCACCATTGAGTTGAATGGAACCAGAATTTTATTCCTTGCATCTTTCCTTTATCTATTGGGGCTATTTATATGTGCCCACCGATCCCTGTTTCCCATGGACTCTGAACACTGCAGTCTTCAGATTAATCCTGGCAACGTTCCTGTGAGATAAGGAAGTGCTATCATCCCCATTTTACAGAGAGAGAATGACAGCATAGAGAGATTAAATGATTCGCTTGCAGTCACACAGAAAGTTTGTGGCTGATCTGGAAACTGAACTCATGTCTCCCAAATCCAAGGCTAGTGTTCTAGTAAGTGGATCAATTAGCCTTTGCCTCTCTTGTGTGGATCCCTCCACTCCTTTCTACGTTGTCCCCTAAAGGTTCCCAGTCCCTTATACTCCGTGCATGATGTGTCTGTGCTGAATGAGTAATGCTGACAGATCAGTGCAATGCTTAATACAACATGATCACACAGTCATTCAACACGGTTCTGTACTGTTGATATGTGCTGTTTGCCTGTGGCAAGTCAGTGATACTTAACCTATGGCTGTGGAGACACAAATACCTCTTCACAGACAGGGCTTTGGCATAAGAGTTGTATTTGACACCACATTGTCAGGTTGTCATGGTGATGTTGCATAAATGTGAGAGGAACATGTCTCTCCACTTCAGCAGCAGGACATGAATGCAACTCAGTATCAGGATGTTACACCACACTGATGTTGGCATGCTCCTTTACGCCATCTGAAAGCTAAAGGAACATTCTACATTGTAGTTAAGAGATCTCAGTTTCACTGCTACTGTTATTCCAGGTAGGTAGATCAAATCTAGCTCGCATATATCTAAATGTGCCAGTCGCAGAATTGACTGCTGTGTAGGCATAGTATAAGGGTATGTCTATGCCACAAACTTTTGCTGACACACATTACAATGGCTTGAAATTGTGGCAGTCAGCATATGGGCTATGTCTACACTTGTAAATTTAGGTCGACTTTAGCTAAGTCTACTTAACTAAGTCGACTTTAAGTCAACTTAGTTAAGTCAACTTAGAATGTCTACACCTAAATTTAAAGTCGACTTTGGGGGGAACTTACAAAGTCAACCTAGAGCATCCACACTGGATGTCTAGGTCGACTTCTAGGGGCTAGGGGGATCTAGGGCAGGTCCACAGGGGCAGGGGGGCACTCCTTGCCCAGTGCCAGGGGGCTCAGCCTTTGCCCCATTGTACATACGTACAATGGGGCAAAGGGGGACAGGGACCCTGGCAGGGCATAGGGGCAAGGTGGGCAGGGCTCTGCCCTGCCCTGTGGGGGGGCATGCCAGGCTCCCCCTGTGCCCCCCCCCCGGTAGGGAGGGCAGTGGTGCAGTCCTGGGGTAGCCCTAAGTCGACTTAGAGCTACTCCAGGTCTACACTGGCCTAAGTCGATGTTAAAAAGTCGACTTTAGGCTTAACTTGAACTAAAATGAGGTTTTATAAAGTCGACTTAATTTTCATTAAGTTGACTTTATTTTTCTTAAGTCGACTTAAGCAACTTGCTTAAGTCGACTTAAGGAAACGTAGTGTAGACGCAGGGTAAATTAAGTCGACTTAAGCAAGCTTAAGTCGACTTAATTTACAAGTGCAGATGCACCCATGAGGTTTGCGTGCTTGTCTCCATTTGTTGGCACTGCATCTATGCACCGGGGCTATGTCTACAGTTGTAAAGTTAAGTTGACACTGTTAAGTCAACTTAACAATATTGACTTTAAGTCAACTTAAAGTTGATCTTGTTAAGTCAACTTAAAAGAGTAGCTACACTTTAAGTTGACTTCAGTTGACCTTGTTAATATGACTTAACAGTACACATAGCTGTCCACACTGGTTTTAAATTGACTTAATAAGGTTGATTTAGCACTATTCCCCATCCACACTGGCTTTAAGTCAACCTTCAGAGGTGGTGTTATTAAGTCGACTTAAGCTGTTATTAAGTCGACTTAAGGAAGCACTTAAGTCGACTTAATGAAAGCCCAGTGTGGATGTGACTTTGTGTAGGTCGATTTAAACATCCTTAAGTCGACCTAAGTTGCCAGTGTAGACACACCCCAGGAGAGCTTGTTTTGAAGCACAGTGTGGTGCACTGTGAATAGGTATCCTACAGTGCGTCTTCTTAAGTTGACTTAAAGCCACTGTGGACAGGGAATAGTGCTAATTTGACCTTATTAATTCGACTTAAAGCCAGTGTGGATGGCTATGTCTACTGTTAAGTCAACTTAACAAGGTTGACTTTAAGTCGACTTAAAGTCAACCTTGTTAAGTCGACTTAACAGAGTCGACTTAACTTTACCAGTATAGACATAGTCCTAGTGTGGAACTTGCTCCTAGCCAGCACACCATCTTTTGGGAAGTTTTGGCAATGCATGGTGAGGCAAAAACAAGTCATGCAGGGATACTTGGGAACAAGGGGTCAATTTCCCAACAAGCACCTTTTTCCATCCCATAATGTCCTTTATGAACTGATTTAAAAATATCCTGCACACCTGCATGTCCATCTCTGACAGAACCATGGAGACCGCATGCTGTGCACTACTGGTTTAAGTGCTACAAGCACAGGACACACAGTCCTGTAGTATTTGCAGAGCTGCAAGAAGGACTGAACCTGTGGGAGCATGATGTTTTCTTGATGGACAGACTGCTGTGGGACATAGCAGGAACAAATTCAAGGCTACTGGTGACATGCGTGGAGTGGCTGCAGATGATGGAGATCTGGTTCTGGCTCTGAGAAATTAGCAGAGTCTGGCTGGGTTTGCATTGTAATGCAGACTTGGGATGATGAGCAGTGACTGCCGAACTTTTGGATGTATAAAGCCACTTCCCTGGATCTGGGTGCCAAGTTTGCCCCAGCGTTCCAACAGAGCATGACACCAAAAGGACAGTTGCACTGAACTGTACCAGTTAACATCACTGACTTGCTACCTGTTTGTGGGAAATCATTTTGCCATTCAAAACTCCACCATGGGACCATTGTCACGTACATGTGAAGGGCCATTAATCATCTCTTGCTATGAAGGACTGTGACTCTCAGCAATGCGCTTGACATAGCAGATGGATTTGCAGTAAAGGTGTTCCTGAATTGCAATGGGGTGATAAATGGTGCATGTATGTCTATTTTGTCATCAGGCCACCTTGCCACATAGTACATCAACAGAAAGGGCTACTTTTCCATAACAGCATTTAATGGTTATACAAGAGTTGGTGGATTATCAGGAACACTTCACCAACATAAGCGTTGGCTGGTCAGGGAAGGTGCATGATCCTTGAATTTTTAAGAACACAAGACTGCTGACAAAACTCCAAGCAAGGACCTTCTTTCCCATTGGTGATGTTGAAATGCCACTAGTGATCCTGGGGGAATCCAGCCTACACTGTGCTTTCCTAACTCATGAAGCCATACACCAGCCATCTCAAGAGCACCAAGGATGGATTCAGGTGCAGAATGAAAATTGAATGTTCTTTTGGTGGATTGAAGGGACACTGACATTGTTTACACGTAATACTGGATCTCAGTGGGGAAATAAAAACATACCAATGGTCCTAGCGGACTGCTGTGTCCTGCACAAGAACTGCGAAGCAAAGAGGGAAGAGTTGCTGCAAGGTTGAAGGGCAGATATGGAGTGGCTTTCTGCTGAGTTTGAGAAGCCAGACACAAGAACTATTGAAAGAGCTCAACACATGGTTATCTAGTTCAGGGGGGCTTTGGAAGAGTTCAGTGAGCCAACTTAATGCATTGTGGGGTACAGTGCTTTATCCGGCCTTGCTGTTTTGGGGTCTATTAGGATTTGTTGGCATTCTGCAGCACATTTTGGGACCTAATAAAGCCGAATAATTTTCCAAATTGAATTCTCCTGAGTAACAAAAACAATGCAAAAAATCATTTTCAAGTTAAAAGCAAATATATTTAAAAACTTCTTACATCTTATGGAACAGAGCTTAAGAAGGGGAAAGAATATTCATGTCCATTTTAACTGTGGTTTAAGAGGCCAGTGCTTGCAAAGGTTGTTCTTATTCTCCGCCTGTGTGGTGTGGTGGTGGTAGGGATGTAGACCCTGATGCCACTTGGAATGTTGATGGCTGAGAAGGAAGGTGCTATACTTGATTTCTTCATAGACTGCAAAGGAAGGTAAGAATGTGATTGTTGAAACTTCAGGTCCTCAAGAGTCTGCAGCATCTGTGTTTGCTGTCAGAGAAGTCTCATTATGTTCTGATGCATCTCACTCTTCTTTTCCTGCAGGACTTCTGGGCTTTCTCCTGTCTGCTCCTTTCCTCTCCACAGTTTGCAATATTTGCCCTCCAGGATCTTTACTCATGGTCTCATGCAGGATCTCATTGAACATGTTACCCAGTGTTGTCTTCTTTCTCCTCCTTATCTGGCTCAGGCATTCTATGGGTATGGAGGGGGCACCCCTCAAGGCCACAATGGCAACAGCTACAGGTAAAACACACAGTGTAGTCACAATGGAAAATGAAAGTTGATTCAGAACTCCCTTCCTTTACTTCCCCTAAGTTTTAAACAAGATACACTTATTTACACTTCTGCTTCAAAGTGTTAATACTCAGAGCCACACAAAGCTCCAGCCTTATCGTTTACCATGGGCAAGGAAAATGAAGAGGGGATTGCTCGGTGGTTATATGAAACTATGAATTATAGGTCAATGGCACTGAATACTGACACCGTTTTCCACAGGCGGTAGTGTTTTAGCTGGTATCTCACTGCGGAGGGGAGCAAAAGGGCAAAAAGCACAGCTGATGCTGGTGTCCTGAAGCAATTCGGGCCCATGTTCCACCATCCTGTTTACTGCATTAGCGGCTGCTGAAGATATCATTGACTGATGTGGGAAAGCGTCCTACCGTAGAGGACGAAATAAAGCTACAGTCCCTAGAATGCTTTGGGAGAAGATTGCAGGGCACCACCATGAAAGAAAGGATTCTCAGGAGGATTCAAGGAATATCTCTGTGTACATAAGGAAATAGCTGCACCATCCCCTTGCCCAGACTTCCTAGCCTAACTCTAGAGAGGAATGAAAATCAGATTACAACCCTACATCTCTTTGTTATGCTGCTACCATTTCTAGTGTGAGCATAATAATGAAAAGTCAATATCTATGTCCTGTGAAGTAGGGGTCACCAAGAGTAGATAAGTGTAATGGAAAATATATTTACACACCTAACCCAAGGTTCCTTCCCTTGCATCAGACTCATACATGCTGGACTGCTGGACTGACTGGACTGCGGGGGAGTTTAAAATACGTCCTGATTCATGGCATAGCTGAACCCTCCTCTGCCCCCCCTGATCTGTTGTCCTCCATCCTCCTCGTTCTTCACAGAACTGATCTGTGATTCAGGCTCCATGGTGGGATTCACAGGTGCCTGCAGCTTGGTGGCGGGATCATCACCCATTGTGGCATGCAGCCATTTGTAAAAAAGGAATGCATGTAGCTCAGTTCCAGATCAACTGTCGGCATCCTGTGCCTTTTGAGATGCCTGCCACAGTCCCTTCACTCTCACACAGTACTGCTGCTGCTCCCTGGCACACCACTTCTCCTGCATTACCAGGCAATCTGCTCATAGATGTTCACATGCACAGCCTTCCCGCGGGCCCTGTTTTGTCTACTCCAGGCTGGAGCTCAGCTGGAGAGTATAGCTGGCATAGTCAGCTGGGCAGTTGCACACAACAGTTGAGAGCTGTTAGGTGTCCTGCCTAGCTGAGCAGTCAGGAAAAGGCATTTAAAAAAGATTCTAGGGGTTTTAAATTGGGGGTGGAGGGCAGAAGGGTGTTCCTGTCTCTGTGATCTCTGAGCAGTTGAGATCACAATTTAATTTAAGAGTAGCCACATGCACAGCTCAGTTGCCACAAAGCAGCTTATGTTGATCAAACTTTGTAGTGTAGATAAGGTCTAAACAACTTTCCAACTCTGCAAAGGAAAGGAATGGGAAGAGACTAAGAACCAGGATGATTTATTCCTTACCCCTATGGTTCCAAAACTTTCCGGTTTCCTTCTAATCTTTTTTTTGCACAGATGTCTCCATGTCCATTTGATCAGATACCAGAGAGACTTCGGGCTTGGTACAACATTGAAGGGAGTGGGTAGAGTCCCTCCTTCTTCAAAGTAACTCATCCAAAGCTTCGTTCGAGCAAACTTCCATTCAATGTCTGCATGATCCTGTATGTAAGAAACACAACAACTGAAAAACTGCTAAATTAACAAGGCAAAAAAAAAATCTTAGAGGGGTCTCATAACATAAATATGTATCCTGAAGTGCTAATTAAATGGCTCGTAAACAAACACAGCTGTCTATTTGTGATAGAAATTTTAATGTGGAGACTAACTTGTTTTATCCAGTAAGAGATAGTCTGGATATAATGCACATTTAGTCTTTCTTGCATTGCTACAGATATTTAAAATAATTAAATAGCTCTAAGGTAGCAGAGGAAAATTAACAATAGAAAAAACTGTATAGCAGTGATCTTTTCCTGTAGAACCATATCATCATAACAACACGCATTCTACATGGAACACTTCACTAGCTTGAGTAAGACCATGGGACCGTGGTGAAAGTGGGTCTCATTTTGTGTGGCTACATTGGCTGTCAACTTCAAAAGTTCAGACATCATGAGCGAGCTCTCCCAAAGATAATGAGTTTAAAAATGAGGAGTTTCTTTTCTTATTTTTAAGTCTTTTGGGTACTCTCAGGTGACATTTTGAGCTTTTATCTGCAACCATCATGGCTAGAAACATATTTTTTTTAAATGAATATTGAATCTCATGAATGTTGAGACACATGCTTCCAGGAGCTGGGTATCTAAATAAACAGTAAATACAGTGAGTAGTGCAATCAGATATTGAGAGCTGGTAACCCTAGTGCTCCCCTGTTTTCAAGGAATTGCTGTATAGACTGAAGGCTTGTTGCCAGTAAATAGAGCTAGCAGAAAACAGTTTTCCTTGTCCCCTGAAAATTTTTGAGAATGCATTTTTCTGCATTTCACATCACAATAAAACAGATTCCTATCCAAATTTTTCACGGGGGAAAGGAAGAGAAATTGACCTCAAAATACCCAGTAGCCTGGAGATCAGGGAACTCTCCTATCATGTAGGAGGTATGTATTATAATACACAGTTTTTATAAAGTCAAAAGTTAAACAAAATTATTTTAAAAAATTTCTGATTTCATTCCTAATCAAACCAAATTTGAAATCCTGAAATCCTTTGTGAAGTGGAATATTTGTTCTTCACACGGTTGAAGGCATGATGGCACATCTGTCCCTGAAATACTAAAGATTTTCCATTTTCTAGCACCTGACAAGGTAGGATTTTACCCACGAAAGCTCCTATAAACAATAAATTTATTAGTCTTTAAAAGTGCCACAGGACACCCTATTTGTTTTGCTGAACTAGCGTAACAGGGCTACCCCTTTAGAACTTTATAACGTGTGTGTGTGAGAGAGAGAGACAGAGAAATAAATAAATTAGAGGACAGGAACAATGAAAGAAATGTCCCAGACCTCTACTGCAGCTTGCTTATATGTCTTTACAGTATCCGGTTATGTCTACATTAGAAAAGTTAAATTGACTTTTGTTAAGTCGACTTTAATAAAGTTGACTTTAAGTCAACTTAAAGTCGACCTTATTAAGTCAACTTAACAAAGTGGACTAAGTCGATTTAACTTTAAGATGACTTAGTCCACTTTGTTAAGTTGACCTAACAAAGTGGACTTATGAGTCCACACTGGGCTTAGGTCGACCTAAGGAAGGGATAGGTCGACCTAAGGAGGCCTAAGTCAATCCAATGAGTGGTAGTTATAAAATTGACTTAAGCTTTCATTAAGTCAGCTGAAGGAATTTCTTAAGTGGATTTTAATGAAAGCCTAGTGTGGACGTGGCTTGATTTAAGTCGACTTAAATTGCCAGTGTAGACATAGTCTCTATTAACAAGAGTCTGTGGAATTTGTGAAGTCACCACTTCTCCAGCTTTGTGAAACTACATCAGTGAAGTCACCACTTCTCCAGCTTTGTGAAACTACATCAGTTTCAATCACTATACTCAATCCTGTAAGGGATTAGAGATTGCATAGAGTGTTATAGAATTGAAGCTGGGGAAGTAAATATTTTAATCCCTCCAGATGTGGTGGCCTATAGAAGTACCAAATCCTGCTCTCCATGCTAAAGCAAATATCTCTTTAAAATGAATGGGTGCTTTGCTTGAGTAAGGAGTGAAGGAGTGTTTCCAGCAGATCAAGGGATGTGATAATTCCCCTCTTTTCGACACTGGTCAGGCCGCATCTGGAATACTGTGTCCAGTTTTGGGCTCTCCACTACAGAAAGGATGTGGACAAATTAGAAAGAGTCCAGCAAAGGGCAACGAAAATGTTTAGGGGGTTGGGGCACATGACTTACGAGGAGAAACTGACGGAACTAGACTTATTTATTCTACAGAAGAGAAGACTGAGGGGGGATTTGATAGCAACTTTCACCTACTTGAAGGGGTGCTCCAAAGAGGAGGGAGCTAGGTTGTTCTCAGTGGTAACAGAGGACAGAACAAGGAGCAATGGTTTCAAATTATAGCTGGGGAGGTTGAGGTTGGATATTAGGAAAAATTTTCTCACTAGGAGGGTGGTGGAGCATTGGAATGGGTTACCTAGGGAGGTGTGGAATCTCCGTCTTTGGAGATATTTAAGGTCCGGTTAGACAAAACCCTGGCTGGGATGATTTAGAGGGAGTGGTCCTGCTTTTAGCAGGGTGTTGAACTAGATGACCTCATGAGGTCCCTTCCAGCCCTATGATGCTATGACTCTATGATCTACATCTACATTTACATGTTTGTCCAAATGACTGAGATTTTCAAAGTTGCCTAAGCATCTGGAAACTCTTTAATTTTATCTTTTATGTAAAAAGCACTAGATACAGAGCTAACTTTGATTTGATTTGAACTCTGGAAAAAAATAGTCTTTAAAAATAGTCTTTTAAAGCTTAATCCTCTTAACTTGGCTCCTAAAAAGAAAATATGCAACTAGCCTGTTGCACATTCCTGATTCTCAGGGTAGATCCCAGATAGAACAGCAAGCTATAACCTATGCCAGTTGACAACAACCCTGATACACCCTGCTCCTCGCACAACACAACGTCTGTGTCAAAAGCAGCTCTATGCCATTCAGAATTCTAAGAGAACTCTCATCTGGTCAAATCCAGCAGGTTTCCAGTCTTTTTGTGCTTCCAGGATAATGTAAAAGGACTAGAATACATCAGAGAATACATCTGTCCCTGAATTCAGTATTTAAGTGGGATATAATGCCAGAAAAGCAGTTGTAGAAAAAAATATTCACTGCAAGTGATTGAATAAGAAGAAATAACTTACAGCAATGAGCTGGTAAGAGTTATTCATCATGGCTATTAACATGTTGAGTAGAACAACCAGCGAGATGACATTATAGGTTCCAAACATGGTGGCCCCAACAAACTCAGTAAACTCATGTTGTGGATTTACATTGGTCACATACAGATTGATGAGACCAAATATAGACCAGAATAATGACTGTAGAGTTTCAAATAATCTGAAAAATAAATAGATAATAATAATAATAATAATACAAGCAAATATAAATACATACACAAATCTTTCCCCACATGCACTGTCAAAGTCCTTTGTGATAGCAGAGGGTAGGATTTGCCCTAGTAGACACAAAATATGCAATTTCCCAAGGAAATTTTGGCAAAATCTCCAAACTTGAGTCCTTAAAACCAGGCATCTAAATACATAAATTGTCCCTTAAGTAAGTGGCTGATTTCATTCAAATCAATGCTCAGCACCTCTGAAAATTATTTAAATTTAAGTACCTACATTTGAAAATTTTTGACCCACGTGTAAAGTTGATTACACTGAAGTCAATGGGAGCTTTGCCTTGACATCAGTGGGGCAGAATTGGACCTATAAATTAATGTGGTGACTGAATTTCGGCAATGGGTGTGCCATAAGAAAGAAGAAGCAGCAGTGGGTTATAATGATTTGTTTATAGCTGTAAACAGTTTATATGATCAGCTGATTGCACTTTGAAATATCTGAGGCTGCGTCTACACTGGTAAATTAAGTCGACTTAAGCTTGGCTTAAGTCGACTTAATTTGCCCTGCGTCTACACTACACTTTGCTTAAGTCAACTTAAGCAGCTTGCTTAAGTCGACTTAACCAAAATAAAGTTGACTTAATGAAAATTAAGTCGACTTTATTAAACCACCTTTCTACTCAACCTAAGGCTTAATTCGACTTTTTAAAGTTGAATTAAGCCAGTGTAGCCCTAAGTCGACTTAGGGCTACCCCAGGACTACTCCAATGCCCTCCCTGCCGGGGGGGGGGCACAGGGGGATCCTGGCATGCCCCCCAAAGGGCAGGGCATGTGGGCAGGGTGTGACACTGTCTGGATTTAGGGAAGCATTTATGATATTATTTTCAATGGATATCTCATAAATGCTATAATCCATAGGAACTATGTCATGTTTGGTATCAATAGAAAGGTAGTAATTTGCTGGGAATGATTATATAGTTTATATCTGGGAATTCTATTTCGATTAGAAGTTAGGAATTTGATGTTATATCCATACTTTTACTTGTGTCATTCTGGAGGAATGCCTTAGACGGGAGGGTGTGAACAACCATTTTCTCCTTAATGTTAAGGAATCTGCCAGGTGATATGGTCCCAGGGAGTAAACTGATGAGCCATTAAGGACACAATGGTTGTATTCTTTATGTCCTTAATGGCTCATCAGGATACTCCCTTGGACCATTCTACCTGGAAAATTCCTAAACATTGAGGAGACAATGGTTGTTCACATCCTCCCATCTAAGGCATTGCTCCAGAATGACACAAGTTAAAGTATGGATATAACATCAAATTCCTAACTTCTAATCGAAATAGAATTCCTAGACATAAACTATATAATCATTCCCAGCAAATTACTACCTTTCTATTGATACCAAACATGACATAGTTCCTGTGGATTATAGCATTTATGAGATGTCCATTGAAAATAATATCATAAATGCTTCCCTAAATCCAGACAGCATCACACACAAGGCTCTGCCCTGCTAGGGTCCCTGTCCCCCTTTGCCCCATTGCACACAGGGGGTGCCCCTCCCCTGCCACTATGGACCTTCCCAAGGTCCCCCTAGCCCCACAAATTTGACCTAGAGCATCCAGTCTGGGTGCTCTAGGTCAACTTTGTAAGTTCCCCTTTAAGTTGACTTTAATTTTAAGTGTAGACACACTAAGTCGACTTAGTTAAAGTCGACTTAAAAGTGCAAGTGTAGACATAGCCTTAGAGATTCTTCCAGATAAAAGGAGCTGCATAATTCAAAGGGCTATCCCAAAATCACCATACATGTTTAGGAAAGACCCGAGAAATTAAAAAATAAAGCTGGCAATCCTAGAATGACATTGTGCTTCTGATGTTAAGTTATATAATATCCCCTTCGAGATATGTCTGGGACAGATGTTAGGATGTCAAATAACAAGGTGACATCTTTAAACAGCATCTGTAGGAATTAAAAAGCTTGAAACAATGTCACTTCTTTGTAACACAAAGCTGTGGTAGTACAGTACACATTGCTATTTTGAGCTCTGTTCAGCATAAGCTCCCGAGGAACATGGAGCAAAACTTTACACTGTTTCTATTGCCTGGTCTGCACTGAAGAGTTTTGTTGACAAAAGTCAGTTTTTATTGACAAAACATTGCCTGTGTACATACTACAGTCACACACACTCACCCTGCCAATAAAACTGCCCCATTTTCTTGACAAAATAAAACCACCTCAACGAGAGGAGTAGGGCTTTTGTCAACAGAATGAGGGCAACACAGTGCCAGGGTAGATACTTCATTCCCTTAGAAGAGGGACTGCCATACTTGTGTGGTGAAATTGACAAGAAAACTCGGGTGCATTCCCAGCTGGGAACCAGGTAAGAAGCCCTGGCTTCTGCAAGCTATGGCTGGTTGGAAGCAGGCTCCCAGCTGCAAATGGAACTGAGCAAGCCATGGGTAGCCACTACCTGGCTCCTGGCTGTGATCCAAAATTGAGTTGAGATGCAGTGGCAAACAGCTGCAGCCCAAGTGCCAACTTGCGAGCCAGGACCAGGGCAGCTGCCACCCAGCGCCCTGCTGTGAAAAGAAAGCTAGGTGCAATACAGCGGTGGATGGTTGCCACCCACTATGAGGTGGAACTGAACAGGATGCCAGCAGCTGCTGCCCAGCTCTCAACCACAAGCCAGTGCTGGGCAGGACGTGGTGGCTGCAGCCACGCTCCTGGCTGGGACTGGGAAATGTGGGGGCAGCCCACAGAGAGCCTGAGAGTCTTTGGTGTCTCGGCAGGGAGCTAAGAGATGGGTCTCTCAGCTCCTCCCACACTGCCTCTTAGATCAGTGGAAGTGCTTCTGCTAAGGATGCATTCCACCGACTCAAGGGGAGCAGTGTGGACATCAGTCACCTGGCTGGAAGCAGACATAGCATATGTTGATACATTTTTCCAGTGTAGACAATGGGTATGTAAGTTGTAGGGCCTGATTCTCCTCTGTTTTATACCGGTGCAAACCATGAATTACTGAGCTGGACTCTGGAGTTAGAGATGGGTGCAAGTGGGTGAAGAATTGGGTCCCTGGTGCGTACAAGTGGTGTGTCTACACTTACAAATTCAGTTGACTTAAGGAGGCTTAAGTCGACTTAATTTACTCCGTGTCTACACTGGGTTTTCGTTAATTTGACTTAAGCTGCTCCTTAAATCGAATTAAGGAAAAGTTAGTTGGAATTAATAACACCTCATTTTAATTCGAACTAGCTCTTAAGATGACTTTATTAAGTCGACTTAAGCCACTGGAGACTTGGCGTAGTGCCGAGGTGGACATTTTTAAGTCGACTTAAAACGTTAAGTCGACTTAATAAGGTTGAAAAGGGGCCACGTCCACACTTGAAAAGTTAAGCCCACTTCTGTTAAGGTGACTTAATAAGGTCCACTTTAAGTCGACTTAAAGTCGACCTTATTAAGTCAACTTAACAAAGTCAACTTAACTTTGTAAGTGTAGACATAGCCAAGGAGTGGCTGTGCTGCCTGTTTTTCTGCAGTTGTTGGAAGACATCACTAAACTCCCATGCTGGCAATTCAGGGCCCTTGGGGAAGCAGGGGTCTCCACAGCCTGCCTACACATCTCTTTCTAGGGCCACTGCCACTGCCAGCATCCGTCTTTGGCCTCCCTCTTCCCTTACTGACTCCAAGGTGGGGAAGCGGCTCCTGATGCAGTTTAGATGCAGGCAAGTAGTTAAATATGACTTACAGGACTCAACTAGTAATAGCTTTTTGTACCAGAAGTCTGATTCAGAGTGGAAGGTGAAAGTTCAAGTAGTGAATTAGAATTTATTTAACATAGATTGGGCACTAAATTGTCACAACATGATATATCTAAAGAATTAAAATAATCGACTTTCAAAGTGAAGGAAAATAAATAACTGGAACCCATTATTATTTAACCTTTAAGATAACAGTCAGAATGTAGAGACTGAACATTTACAAGACATTCATTTGGAAGTGGTCTGGCATTCAGGGTTACTGGCAGCTTGGACTGAGATTTTTTCTGTTTCAGTGGAACCTTAAACATGCAATTTATCCACCATACAAAGAATCTGAAAGTTTTTGAAACTGAAGTTGTTGAAAAGATAACATATTTAATCTTAATGAACAGACACAGAAGAAAACCAGAGTGATATTTATCCTTAGATGCTAACTCTGAGCAGTTTTAATTTATTTTTGTGTGTCAGATCCATATTTTATAGCTAAATTTATTGTATTATATGATTTTTCTCATTTTAGCTCATATTCTTTTAAGTTAATTTTGCAGCTGACATAGCCTATACAGTAACATAAGCTGTTGTAAGCATTAGTTATTTTTATTTTTATTTATTTTTATTTAATGACTTAGCTACAGTCATGGACCAGGACTCTATTGTGCTAGATGCGAACAAAAGAGATGGTTCCTGCCCCAAAGTGCTTACAATATACACAGAATTTATAATCTGAGTCAGTGAAATATTGCACATATCTAATGAAAAGTAGAAATGGATACGCCACTTACGTTGAAAATGCATTATTCTGCTTGTTGCACCGTATTCCTTTGCAGCCTTCGGTTCCACTTGTTTCATAATAGAAGTACAGCTGGTTCAATCCATTTGCAAAAGCTAGCAGCACGAGACAGTATATAAATAGAAACTTTAAAATGTCCAGTAACATTCTTCCCAGAGATATCTGCAGAGGTCCCAGGTGAGAATTTGCAGTAAATAATGAGATCAAGCGCAGGGAACTAAAGATGTTCGCAATAGCAAACAATGCCTCAGCCACCAATGTGGGGTGCCACATATCCCACTTGTCTCGTTGGACTACCCCACTATACTAGAAACAAAACAGAAAAGGGAAAGTTATACCTTTGTTTTCATACAGAAACCAAAGTTGCTCAGCTTGTTTGCTGAGGCACTCTGTTTAGACACCAATTGCACAAAAATTAGCCCCCCTTTTTGGAATGTACTATGTCTGGTTTGTCTTAATTATCTTAATATTAGAACACATATGGCTTGTGTGTTTATCCTTGACCAGAACTTTCTCTGAAGGATAATCTATGTTAGCCTTTATGTGTTTTGTTATGATTCTGTTGCAATGAAAATACTATACGTCTGCTCTTTTGGTAACTGTCTGTGATAGACGGAAGAAAAGCAGTACACACTTTAATTGTATATAACAAATTTATGAAGGTCTGACTTTCTAGAAATATAGAAAGTGAATGCTGGATGCTGCAAAGTAAATGAAACTACTCAAATGAATAAGGATTCCAGAAGTAAAGGTTTAATAGATAAAGGCCTGGATAATCATTGAAAAGTTTTAGTACAGTAGGTAAAGAATAAGAATATAATTCAATCATTAATATTAACAATAACCATAAGTATTTGTTCTCCATTTGGGCCATGCTTAATTATTTACTTAACTCATTTTCAGCTAATCTGATTCTTGTAATCATGAACTGTTAGCATTCCAAACATGTTCCATGAAGTTGAAATGCATTTTAAAATAAAATCTTTTTTTTAAACTGTTATGTAACATAGTGATTACTATTAATATGCTCTGTGCTGTTTAGAATATATCAGGAGACATAGAGCTATCTTCTCAAATAGACATCCATTTATCTGCCACTTTAGGCACCAATCCCTGAATCAGGCTCAGTGGGAGACACAAACCCTCCGTTCAGCTGCCCCCAGGCTCTGCAGGTGTCTAAATTCACTTGGTTCCTGCATTTTTTTCCAGTAAACCCCCCTGGGCACCTACGTTTCTACCTTCGCATATGCACACTGCTATCTCATGCTGGACTTCTTAGGCCCAAAGCAATGTGTGAGCCAGGGGAAGGTAGGCATTAGGGTCTGCATCTGGTAAGCATGCTTAAAACTTGCCTGTGGTCCAGGAGGGGGGCTCACACAGAACAGCCTGTTGCGGGAAGAGGACCTCCCTCACACATTTTACCTCAGTGTACACAGTTGGGATATAGGAGCTGACCAGTTCAAGTTTCCAACCCAAATGAGGAGGGGAAAGGCAGGTAAACTGGATTCTGCTATTTCTCAGCTGTATGCCCCAACCACTGGGCTATGGGAGAGCCTGAGGCGAGGCTCCCTCAGTGTCCCCTGCTGAAGCTGTTCCATGAGACTGGGTAAGGAAAAGTACAGAGTGAGAGAAAGAACAAGCAAACATGAAAATAATGCTGCAGCCTCGTTCTAAGAGCATTCACTTGGGAGGTGGGAAACCCAGTGCCCCTTCTCCAATTACTCTTTTAACCCTCATCCACATTTATGGAGTAAAGTTGTACCTCACAAGCATATATGTTGCAATAACTCCTGAACTGGTGGCCATTCAATTATACTCTTTAGTACTTTTTCACCTAAGCAAATGTACACAATTCAGTAGGAAAAATTTTTTTAGCAAAAGGACAAATGGATATAAACTGGCCATCAGGAAGTTTAGACTTAAAATTAGATGTAGCTCTCTAACCATCAGAGGAATGAAGTTCTAAAATAGACTTCCGAGGGGAGCAGTGGGAGGCAAAAAACTTAGCTGGCTTCAAAATTGAGCTGGGTAAATTTATGCGGAGGTGGTATGATGGGACAGCCTAATTTGGTAATTAACTGATCTCTGACTACTGCAGTAAATATGTCAATGGCCTATGATGGGATGTTAAATGGGGTGGGTTCTGAGTTGGTTCAAAAAATATTTTTTCAGTGTCGTGAATCTTGTTCACATGCTCAGATTAGCTGATCACCATATCTGAGGAGAGGATTTTCCCCAAGGCAGATTAGCAGAGGCCTTGTGAGTTTTTTTGCCTTCCCCTGTAGCATGGATCACTTGCTGGTGGTTTCTCTGTACCTTGAAGTCTTTAAATCATGATTTCAGGACGTCAGTGACTCATTCATCGGGTAGGTGTCTATTGCAGGATTGGGTTTTGTGGACTGCATTGTATAGCAGGTCAGATTAGATGATCATATTGGTCCCTTTTGACTTTAAAATATATTAATTGATAAACCTTTTTCTGTGTCAAAAAAGTCTGTGAGGTACAAACGTATTCCAAATGTATTACACTTTTATTTTGTCCCTTGGCCACACTGCAATGTTTGCCAACGTCAGCTGAGTGAAAATTGCATATAGGATGATGGTGAATGAGACTCTTGCTTGTTCTTTCAATTTTCTAGTTAAAGATTATTCATCTCAAACATAAGAGAAAATTGTTCTTAGTTTCTGTTTCAGTTAATGTAACTTTTTTCATATCAATGGATTTTAAATAATTTTTTTGTCCTAACACATTGTTTTAGCTACAGTGGAACATCTTCAACAGGAGAAGAGTGAGAGGGTCTCACATCAGCCCATAGTTATGGCACACACCTGAAAGGTGATAGAACCAGTTCAAATCTCTTCCCTTCCCTTCTCTATGGGAGTGGAGACTTTAACCAGGGGTCTCCCATATCTATAGCAGGAAATAAAAGTTAGGAGGGAGGTTTTCCTCTTTCCCCCCTCAGACTTCTTGCAAAAATCACATAGGCTAGGTCTACACTAGAAAAGTTAAGTCGACTTTTGTTAAGTCGACTTAATAAGGTTGACTTTAAGTCAATCGACCTTATTAAGTCGACTTAACAAAGTGGCAATACTTTAAGTCAACTTAGTCCACTTTGTTAAGTCGACCTAACTGCCCTTAGGTCAACTTAACAAAGTGGATTTAAGCGTCCACACTGGGCTTAGGTCGACCTAAAGAAGGGTTAGGTCGACCTAAGGAGGCTTAAGTCGACCTAATGAGGGGTGGTTATTAAGTCGACTTAAGCTTTCATTAAGGCGATTTAAGGATTTTCTTAAGTTGACTTAATGAAAGCCTAGTGTGGACATGGCTTAATTTAAGTTGACTTAAGCCTTCTTAAGTTGACTTAACTTGCCAGTGTAGACATAGCCATAGATGCCTACCACCAAGAGAGGGTTTGCAGCAGAGAATACAAAGCAGAGATTGACACATCCCTCCTGCCTAGACTTAGGTGCCAAGCTCCCTAAGAGGGGATATGGCTTAGGATTCATCCCTCCCCTCAATATATTCCACTGGCTGGTGTAGCAGAAGAGTTTCCTAATGAGCTGGCTTTTGTGACTCCCACTCTGAGGCATCTGCCTATTTATTATCTAGTCAGGGAGACTAGGTGTCAAACAAGGGCTTTGCGAATCCCAATGATTTTCTAGGTGCCTAAAAGCTAGGCGTGGCAATGGTCAGCTTTGTTGTTTCCAAACTCCTTTGTGAAGACAGCCTATATCCTTACCCTGACGTGCTTACAGGGATCATTATACAGCCCTATCTCCCAGGGGTGTTATAAGAACAAATTCTTTAAAGGTCATGGAGTGCTTTGAGATCAGCTGATGAAAAGTGCTATAGAAGAAATAGATAGTACTAATAGTACTAACGACTAAATCCAACAGACAGTATAACATGAGGGTGGCAAAAAGGGGTTAGAACGCAAGCTGCATTTGCTCTCTCTGCTTCAAGTTATATCTGTCTTGGTTTTTATATGACCTTCAATACCACAGCCTTTGAGCATCCATCAATCATTAGTGGATTCACTTCTATTATCTCTCTTTAATGGAGGCACAGGAAAGAAAAAGCGACACAGGAAATTTATGTCTCAGCTATGAATGGGACAGAGTCCTGTTGAAGTCCCCAGCCAGTGCTCTACCCAGTATACCATTCTTTGTACTCTAGTCACCTTCCTCATAAAAACAAGCTTTTATTACTGTTGACATGGGAGGGTCAATGCAGCTATGCAAGACCAGGGCAGCTCTTCCTCTGCCTTGTGCATCATTAGCCAACTCCTCAGTTCAGTTCTGATGGTTGAATCTTTATTACTGGTGATAACTGAAATGGCAGAAAGGACACAACTTGTGTTGCAGAGCCATGGCTGAGTTTGCAATGCTAGCTGTCAGAAAAAAAAAAGACTTGCAAACAGAAAATTTTGAATATGGAGGTAACTGACAGAATAAAGGTGGAACTCCTCAATGTCTTTTCTTCACAGTGACTTTTCTGATTATTATTATTATTATTATTATTATTATTATTATAGTATATTTTAGACAGCACTGTAAACTTACATGACACTTCTATAAAGATATAATAAGAAACCTTTCATGTACTGAACCCCTGACATTCTCACATTGACAGTACATAGAGAAGACATAGAACAATCTTTCGGGTTAGGGAAAGTGTAGAGAGGTTGGGGGAGGGAGGGAATAAATAAGGAGACACAAATAATTAATGTGAGAACAAGATTTTAAGAACATAGCTGTAGGTGGAAAAAGAGGAAGCTCTTGGAAAAGAACAGGAAACCTGCCAAGAGCAAGGGATATCATAAATGAATGCTCGTAGCTGAGGATATTTAGAGAGTAGTGAGAAAAAGGGTTTGGAAGGAGTTTAGAGAGTGGAAAAGTGGTGAAGAAATGAAAGCAAAGATGTCATTGGGGAAAGGAGGTGGTAGTGACTTGGGGGGGATCGCTAGGAACTTGGATGTGTTTAGAGACCAGAAGTCATTGAAAGGATTCACAAGAGGTATAATTGGGTCAGAGAGGTAGGAGTAGAAGATTATTTTAGCTACAAAGTTTTGCATAGATTGGATGGTGGAGAGCTGAGAACAAGGGAGAGAGGAGAGGAGAAAGTTACAGGAATGGAACTAAGGGCTGACAAATATTTGAACAAATACATGAACAAATATTTCAGTAGTGGAGATTAGGTGAAAGGATGCATGTTTTTGATTTTTAAAAAGAGGACTAGGAAGAAAAGAATTTAAAATGACAAGGAGATTATGAACCTGGTATGTGGAGAGAAATATAAAGTGATAGAGAAGAAAGGCTAAGAAGGTAGTGGGATGGAAGGGGAAGAATGGTAAATTCTGTTTTGAGACATGATTTGATAGGATGGAGATGTCAAAAAGTCACTTGGAGATACAAACATTAAACATAATGAAAGATAGGAAGAGTAGAGATGTAGGCTTTTGAACGAGCCACAAAGATGCAGTAGTTGCAACATGGGAGCAGAAGATGTCAAGAGGAAGATGTATGGAAGGGACTGAGAACAGAAAGTAGACCAATACCAATAAATAAGAGAAGGGAAGATGAAGACATATTGATGAAAATGCTGAAAGATTGTTTGCCAAGGAAAGAGAAGAACCAGGAGAGCACAGAATCACAGATATCAAAAGAAAAAAAAAGGAGGAGGAATGAGGTTAATAAACCATGTCAAAGACACAAAGAAGATTAATAATAAGAACAAAAAAGAATGATTTCATGTTAGGGCTATGGAATGCAAAAGATTCTAGCACAAAATTGATACCTGTAGTCTAAGAGACAAGTTATAATCATCATATTTACTCAGGAGTTCAGTAACTCCTGCGAAGTTACAGAGAGAAGTGCAAACACATCATTTATGGAGAAAACAGCCCATTTAAAAATAATGAAAGAAATATTAGCAGCAAATGGACTTCTCTAAAGATGCTAATCTTTCCTTCATTTTGGCTTATATTTTATGAGTTACAAGGCTCCTCAGAAATATTCTGATTATAATCTATGACTCAAACTTCAGATTCTAATTTGTATTGCTGTATTATTCTCTTTCCTAAGGAGTCTGACTCAAATTTCCAAATGTTCATTGAGTGCAATTAGGCATTTCATTGTATAGCAAACGTAAGAGTTATTTCTTATTTTTATAATTTTGTCTACTCTGCATCTACACTGGTTTAGGTTGACTTAATAAGGTCAATTTAAGCATTAAGTCGACCTAAATTGAGTTGTTATTAGGTTGACTTAACTTTTCCCTAAGTCGACTTAAGGAAATGCTTAAGTCGACTTAAGGAAAGCCCAGTGTGGATACAGAGTAGTTTAAGTTGATTTAAGTCCACTTAATTTGTGAGTGTAGACCCACCCATTGATATATCAAATGCATTATCCTGATTCCAGGAATGGCTAATATTAGGTAATCCTAAAAAGGCAAAACCACAAATATATCTTGCCACCCTGGAAATGCAAAGCTCTGCTTCTGCAATTCCACACTGTATGGACCTGAATTCAGAGGCTTTGGATGGGTTCCTAACAGCTCATCATTTTACATTTACCAATCTCTGATGACGCAAGAGATTTAATTTCTTAGGTTGCTCATACTGTAACAGTTTATATAATATCTGCACTCCCCTTCTAGTCCCCACACAATGATTCAACATGTTGCTAAGGCAGTAATCTACTTAATAACTATTTAGTATTACATAAGATAAATGCATTGCCCACACCTTTGGAGAACTGAAGAAAGCAAAATATGAACAGATTAGAACTATGTAAGCACTAGAATTTCATAGCAAATGTATTATGGCTATTAATGATACCAAAGGAATATAAAATAACAGTTATTTATTATTATTCACAGAAAACCGAGCACAAAATTAACATCCAAGACAGATGTAAGCATTGGGAAGATGGCCAGATAATTACTTTTGTCTGACTAGAGCAGAAACCATGAATAACAACATTATTATATGAGACTGTGTGGTCAAATTGTTATAAAAATGTGAATTAGGCAATCTAGTTCTAGTGGTAGCTCTGCCATCAACTATATGTCGGACCTTAATCACATCATGTATGCCTCTTGGTAGCTCAGTTTCTTCATCTATAATAAAGTAATAAGCATTTTTCCTACCTTGGTAAAATGCTTTTAAATCTTTGGAGGAAAGGTATTATATAAATTCAAATTATTGTTATTAAGACATGTATGTCACAATCTGTCCTGCTAATATGCTCAAAGCAGTTGGCCAAAAGATTTTAAACAGTAAAAGTGAAACACAGGAAATAAAATTTTTCTTACTGTGGAGTTAATATTCCAGTGCAAATGAATGTCTGATCTTTGGAATGAGCAAATATCAGTCAAAACCATTTCAGAATGTCAGAGAGATGGGCTAAGCATTCCAGTGTTTGCAGCACTGGTATTTAGAGGGGTGGGTTGGTGGGTGAGAATCCTTCTACTAGGCTATGTCTACACTCGTTAATTTAGGTCAGCTTATCTAAGTCGACTTTAAGTTGACTTTGTTAAATTGACTTAGCATGTCCACACCTAAATTTTAAGTCGACGTAGGGGGGACCCTACAAAGTCGACTTAGAGCATCCACACTGGATGCCTAGGTTGACTTGTAGGGGCTAGGTGGACCTGGGACTGGTCCAATGTGTCAGGGGGGGCACCCCTTGCTCAGCCTTTGCCCCATTGTACCCTGTGGGGGGGCATGCCAGGCTCTCCCTGTGCCAGCCACCTTGGCAGAGAGGGCAGTGGGGAAGTCCTGAAGAGCCCTAAGTCGACTTAGAGTTGACTTAGGGCTAGTACACGTCTACACTGGCTTAAGTTGACTTTAGAAAGTCGACTTAAGCAAAAAGTCGACTTAAAATGAGGTTTAGTAAAGTCGACTTAATTTTTCCTTAAGTCGACTTAAGCAGCTGCTTAAGTCTACTTAAGGAAAGTGTAGTGTAGACGCAGAGTAAATTAACTTGACTTAAGCAAGCTTAAATTGACTTAATTTACAAGTGTAGATGCACCCCTAGTTAGCAGAGTAGATTTGATATGGAAATGATTGAAACAATAAATATGGAGCTCAACAATGTCATTTATACAGAATCACTTTTCAGGATAGGATGACACTCTAAATGTGAAACCTCTGTCCCAAAGTGATAGAGTTAATGGGCAAGAGCCAGTTATTCAGTGACATCATCTGTGTGCAGTTACTTGTGGAGCTGAAAACACACAATACTGGAAGTCATGCTTTAATTTAATAAAACATTAAATGCACCTTGGATGTAATGCAACAAAGTGAGGGACGTAGCTCTTGACTTAGCATTACAAAACACACTGTTGTCTCAAAATGTAAATGGAATAATTTGTCTTACAGGATAAATAGTTCTATTTATATTTATAATCCTCAATTGAAGTGGCTATATCCCTTAAAATAAATCATGCCTTTATGGACTTAAAATGTAGGAGACTACTTTACATTTATCACCATGTGACAATTATTAGCACAGAGAAAGAGAGAGGGAGATACATAATAGGACATGGATCAGAAATGAAATAGACCTTTATCTTTGTGTTGATAGATTAAACAGGTATAAAAGGATTACAAGGGATTAGATCCTCAAAAATGATAGGCATTTAGGTCCTTTGAAGATCTGGGCTCTGGTCTTCAGATGAACATGAAACACACTTGGTGCTTGAGTGGGAGAATGGACAAAGAAGGGTTTAAGATATCCTTTTGTATTCTCCTGATCTCTAGGGATACCCCAGTCCCTGATGTAACTTATACTAGTATATGGGCTGCTCTAAATCAGTGGTTTTCAAACTTTTTTTCTCAGGACACCGTGGAAAAAGATCATTTATGCCCAGGACCCAACAATTATATCTTTCACCAATGCATTGCAGTCTTTTGGCAGTGGCAGCAGGGGGCGCCCTGCCTCAGTGCTGAGGGTCTGCGACCCAGTAGTAGGCCCCAATCAGTAGTTTGAGAACCACTGCTCTATATAGAGGGTTACCAGATACCAAAGCATGGAAAGGAGAGCAGGGAAGTACGAAAAGGAGGACATGGAGAAAATGTAGCATTAATATAACTGTCATTACCATATTATGTCATGGAAAATGGGTAATGATTAATGAATGTATGGCAGCATGAAAAAAATGGAGAACAAGTTGAACAACAGAAATATTCTTAGGGGGCACATTAACTGCCGGACGGAGCACATGTCCTCCTTTTGCCTGACGTCTGGTAACCCTATCTATAAACAAACAGCTGCTTGTAGCTTCAAATGTTTGTCATCAGCCAGGAATTTTTCTTCCAGCAAGTAACGTTTTTATTTTTAACATCTCCCACATCAGGGAGTAGCATAGAGTTGCTAACCCTCTTGTGCAAGGAAGCTGGTTATGATGAAAGTCTGACTGACTTGTGCTACAGGAGTGACACACAACAGGCAGAACGCATTTGAGAACTGGGCCTATGCATTTATTTCAATAAATACAGGCAAAGTTATATTTCAGCAAAAACAGACATGCAGCATATAGCAAGTGAAAGTAAGACTCATATATCATAGCATATTGGTAGTGTTTGTAATCCATTTGGACCTCATATTTTGTACGACTGGAAAACAATTAAATTTTTAAGAATTTAAAACTATTGTGACTGGTTAATCAATTAACCATTTTTTTTCAGTTCCGTACATTAGATGCAGTATTTATATACTCTGATTTAATCATTTAACCAAAGGAAAGGTGAGGAAAAAATAAGAAAGGACAATTTAAAAAAAAACCCAAAACCTAGTCGATGATAACAATCTCATTCATAACAAAACAAAAAACTGCTAAATTATAGGCAATATTTTATGTGCTATGTTTACATTTTGAGTCTGATTAGCGTCGTAACACTAATTTGGAAAGTGATGGATGAATATTACTTCAGACACTGCCACACTGGAATCTGATGAGAAGGCAGAAGCTGTCTGGGAGATGAAAGGATTATTATGGTTTCAAATTAATGTTGTTCTAAAATGAAAAAATGAAATGTCTGAAATGCTTTAGAAGGGTTTACATTGAGATTGTTATTTTGCATTTTGGATAAGTAAAAAAGTTATTTTCTGATCACTGTATATGAAACTCTGTTTCTGTATCTGAGCACATTCCATTAGCTTTCTGAATAAAAGGGGCAGAGTTTCCTCCACTTTTTCAAATTCCTTTGCTCTTCCTAAGTGATGCACAGGAACTCAAATCTGGCCACAGCTGCCTACATGAGAATTCCCCTGAGAAGTGCTGAGTGGGTCTGAAATCAGCACAGTGATCAGGTCACAAAAGTCATGGAAACTGTGATTTACAATGACCTCCTGAGACTCTCCTGACCTTGAAATATATCCTTTTCAGCTTCCACTTCTGTATATGCTGAGCCACCCAGCATATATAGAATTGGAACTCTTCTAACAGTAAAACCCAGGAGGCACTATCCAACTGCAGGCCTGGCAGGTAGGAGAGTCCCCTGGGTGAGTGTCTCTTCTGGCTATGAGGGGTGCCCGAGGCCAAGTGGACAGTGTAAATATTACATTTTGTAATACTTTATTGTTAAAAATTATACATTTTTGTAGCCATAACCATACTGTGATTTTATTCATTTTTACCATGGCTGCCTCCTGGGTCTGTGATTTATGCCTAATTTTCCATGACAAATTCATAATCCATTATGCCAAACACCTTTCTGTTGTAGGATGTGATGCAGCAGTTCCCAAACTGTTGGTTGCGATTCCAAATAGGGTTGTAGATGAGGTCACAAATCCAATGGGATAGATTTTGTCCTTGAAATGATGCCACCTGTCCCCAAATGTGTCCAGACATGGTCCACAAACACCCTGTAGGAGGCTGATCTACAAAATGATAGCTTCTTTATGGTGTGACCATGCAGGTATGGCACATGAACTACCATTTTGTAAAATGGTGGTCTCTTGGTATGGTGTTTGTGCAGCAGTTCGGGCATGTGAGATATGAGAAAGTGGCTGTGAGGGTGCCGTTGACATCATCAAACTGTGCAAGCATCCGGCTGAGAGACTTGAATTCAGAATCCGTATCTGTGGGAAGCAGCCTTATCAATAGTGCATCCTCTCTGCTTGAGCTGGTGGCCTGGGCTTATCTGAGAGGGAATCCGCAGTGACTTGTAAGCTTCTTCCAGCAAGGGCCATATTTTTATGCCATCCAGAGTACCCTCATGGCACACAAACAGAAAGAATCATTGTAAGTCATTGTCTCTGTGCCCCTGGTATTACCAAGCAGGGACTTCCTAATTCTTGGCCTCATTTGCTTAACCGTAAATTCCTCTTTCTGACCTGTGAGATGAGCCACAATGGACTCATTTTCATGCAGAATATCTGCTCCAGCAGTGAGTCTACCAATTCAGTGATGTGCAAGACACAAAGGCTATGTCTACACTTGCTAAAATTAGTTTGAATGATTTAGTTCAAACTAACTAATTCGAACTAATTTTAGTTAGTTTGAATTAGCTTAATTCGAACTAGCATGGCCACACTGGAACGTAAGTTCGAACTAAGCAAGCACTTGCTTAGTTCGAATTAGCGATCCCCATTCATTTCAATGGCCGGTTAATTTGAACTAAGAAATTAGTTCGAATTAACATGGCCACATTGGTTAATTTGAACTAGTTAGTTCGAATTAACCCCTTAGTTCAAATACCCCATTCAAACTTATTAGTTTGAATTAAGGAAGCCCTGAATTCTAACTAACTAAAGCCTAGTGTAGCCATGGCTTTAGTTAGTTCGAATTAAGGCTCCTTAATTCAAACTAACTTGCCAGTGTAGACATAGCCAAAAATGCAAGATATGTGCAGGCAAATATGGTCAGGCTTTATGTGTTTGAGCATGGCTTCACCAATGTTTTTTCAAGAACGAAGAAAGGTCAAAAAGCCTGCTATGTCGCACAGTGTTATGTAACATGAAGCCTAATAAACATAAATGACCTTTGGAAACCCTTCACAGGGAACACATAGGAAATCAAGGTCATTTTTGCAGCATTGAACAGAGGAACTTTCTCATCAACAACTGCAATTCAAGAGAGCCCTGTCCATCTCTGATCACACTCAAAAGGCATCACCTGAGGTGAGTTACTGCATTGCACAGGCTAAGAAGCCTCACACAACTGGAGAGACTTTGATTTTGCCTGAGACAGTCAATATTATGAAGGTAATGTGTGGGAAAACCAAGTGAAACAAACTCAAAGACATACAGTGAATTGAAGGATTGAGGCAATAGCAGTCGATCAGGAAAATACACTGGTGGAGAGTCGGAAAAGTTGAGGATGGTCATATGCACATTTCTTGGGTTTTGTGGTATGGACATTGGAGAGTACAATTTTTGAAGATATTTTGTCCTGTATCCCTCTTCCAGGACACAAGCCTGAACAGGGTACAGTTGATGTACTATATGGCTACATGCAAGACAAATATATCCCAGGTGATCATATTACAGGATTTTGCACAGATGCAGCTCCACCTATGGCATGTCACAGGCAGGTCTGTATGCCTTGGTAAAGAAAGTTTCTCCATCGCTGTGTGGATTCACTGCTCAGCTCACAGAGAATAGCAGGCATTTAAAGCTTGGAGTCCAGAGCTAGATGAAGTTTGCCATATTATCTATTGTGAACTACATCAAGACAGCCTCTTCACATGCGTCTGTTTACAATACTATGTGAAGAAATGGGTCTGATCCTCATGTATTGTTATTCCACACTGAGACTCGCTGGCTCTTGAGAGGAAAAGTACTGGGATGATTTTTTGAACGGAGAGACAATCTGAATTTGTTGATTTTCTATGTGACCAAAAGAAGGTGTGCCTTCTTGTCTATGTCAAAGATATATTTGGGAAAGTGAATGAACTGTATACAGGTCTACAACGAAAGAACACCCACATTCTTCAGCTGAGTAATTGAATCACAGGATTCATGAAGAAAATTGTTTTGTGGATGAATTATCGATGGAAGACAAATTAGGAATCTTTCCCACAGCTTTGCAAGTTCCTGGCTGTCGATGAAATGATTGCGCTTCCCACACAGGTGCTGACTGAGCATCTCAGCCAGATGGAGGAACAGTTTGCATCCTTTTTTCCCTGACTTGGACATGACAACATATGAATGAGTGTGAAACCACTTTTCGTGCAAGCCTGATTCCATTGGTTTGCCAACAGCTGATATCAAACAGCTCATCAAAATTTCCTGTGATCAATTCTTAAGAAGAACATATGCCCAACTTTCTTTCCTAGAGTTCTGATTTACTGTGAAGAATGAATATCCTGCACATTTAGTATGCACATTGAAACTGATGGTGCCATTTTCAAGTACATAATTGTGCGAAGCAGGATTCAGCACACTTGTGTCCATCAAGTCCCAGTATCCACTTTAACGTCACATTGTAGATTAGATGTCCAATTTCTATCTCATCACTGGAGTTTGAGAAGCTGTGTTTCAATGTGCAAGCCATGTGTCACTTTTGAGCAGTGGTTCCCAACCTGTAGCCCGCAGGGGCTGCAGAATGGAGTCACTGCCTAAGGGCCCAGGTGGAGAGTGTTTCCATGGTGCTAAAAGACTGGTGCAGGTTCCTTGCTGCAGCCAAGGGGATGGAAGATCAACATTTCCCTCTTCCTGGCTGTAGCAGGGAACATGGCAAAGCACTCCACTTCGGTCCACAGATGTGGGGTCCCTGCTGCAGCCAGTGGAAGGGGAGCACTGATTGTCTGTCCCCTTGGCTGCAGAGGGAACTCAGGTGGAGCACATGGGGCAACAGCATGCATATGGTTTCCTTGCTGCAGCCGGGGTGATGGGAGATCAGCGAAGAGACAGTCTCCTTGCTGAACTCCTTCCACCAGGCTGCAGTGGTGGAGAGGGAGGACCTGCTGGCAGAAACTGGTGGCCCTTGAGAGTTGTAAAATTTATATCTGTGGCCCTTGAGACAAAAAAGTTGGGAACCGCTGCTTTAGAGAGTGTTAAATAATGTACTTAATGTGCAAACTCCTTGGATCCTTTGGGTGCTTTGTTGTGGTCCTGGGTCACAGGAAACAGTAAGTCTCAAAATGGGGTCAAAAGTTTAGGAACCCTTGATGTGATGGAAAAGATAGGTCAGGTATGTGCCAATTATCAAGTGGATGTATGGATCCTTATGAGCCACCACCAACTGACATAAATTAGAGACACTCCTAGACTGCTCTAAACTTATCACTAAGGCTGCAGCCAGAATAACTGTGCCTTGAGAATAGGGAGCTGCCTGCAATCACCTTCTTTATAGCTACCTATAAAACTTCTTTTTATCTACTGGATCCTGGCACAGGAGAAAATCTGGCCCTGTAGAAATAAGATACATGGTGGAAATAGACTTGAAGTCATAAAAATAAAATGAGGATAATGAACAATATAAATTAGAAAGTTATCTGACATAGATGTGATTGGAGCTGCGTGAAAATGCTGATAAATTTGTCATGATATTCAAGTGACTATATTTTTCTCTCATTCATGACCATTTTGAAAGAGAAATATTTAATTTTTACAAGGAATGTCCATGACATTTTGAATTCACATTGAAAACATGGAAAATTCAGCTATTCATGCTTTTGAAACAAATGATTGTGTCTCTGGCAGAAATTTCAAATGTTGATAATGCCATATTTCTTATTAAAAATAGGCCAATTGGTAGTAAAATGGACTAATTTTACCCAACGGGGCTCATATTATTGAGCCACGTTATATTCACGTTACATTTCAGTTTATTGATGAAATTGGACCAAAAGCATACAAAAATTGCTTTTTAAGATTTTTTTTTTCAAATTTTGATTTGAATTGTTCATGCAATTCTAACATAGGGTTGTATATAATTTGTTTAATCTTAGTACTAAAGTTTCAGTAGAAAGAATTATGCAAAACTATCAGACATAAAATATATTTTGTATTAATATCCACATCTAATAATATTAATGCATCACATTTTAAAAGTAACTTTCATCCAAACATCTCAAAATGCTTTATTGTTCCTCAGGAATTAAGCCTCCCAGCATCCCATGGCATAGATTAAGCATTAGAGATATTTTACAGATGGAAAAACTGACAGTTTAGTCAAATGATTCACAGAGTCATTCTAGTAGACTATTAATCTAAGAAACATTCAAATATAGAAACAAGTCAAAAAGTAGTTAATATATTTCCTTATAAATATTAGCCAACAATAGAATGATTACCTTTAAAAATGCAACAATTTTCAAGGAAATTGTTGCCAAATATAAGGAGTTCATTACGAAATCCATTAGGTTCCACCAGTCATGAATGTAATCCTGTAGTCCACCATCCCACATCTGTTTAATTTCACCCCATATAAAACCTGTAAATATAAAAGAATTCACTCTAAGCATGGTTTTAATTTTTTTTTTTTCATACAGATCAGTCATTTCATTTTCTAATTTATGTTTCCCAAATACATTCACAAAGCAAGCAGGAACTGGCATATCATTCATTTAAGCATATAGTTCATTTTCTTTTGTTTTCCTTCTATTTTCTTTCCATTACATTCTAAAGAGAGTATAAAAATTGGTCTAATCTAGCAACCATTGCCATATTCTGCCCTTTAGCTGTGTGTTCTAATGGATCTGAATGGAAACTGCAAATTTATTTTACCACAGGGTACAGTGATTTCAACTTTGTTATCCACAGTGGTAGGTAACAAGTCTCCCACAGAAATCTTTAGTGTCTTTACCAAAATATTTCAAGCTGAAATGTTAAAAACCATAGCACATTCATTTTAAACCTGGTGAACTGGGAACCATTTTCAGGTGTATGACTTTGGACACAGCAATACAGAAATATTTATAGTCACTGGGAAATTTTGCATCTGGTCTGATGTGAGCTGAACTTAACAGCTCCAGAGAGGGAGGCATGTGGAGACACTTTAAAGCTATCATCATTACAGGCCTCCCTTGGGAGAATGTGTTGAATTGATGCTTGCATATTATGAGGCACTTAAACCTGGCATTGAAAATATATATTGTATATAAGTATGTACAGTCTTTTGGATAAAGATACCAGCAGAAGTTTCAATGTTTTTCATTTTTACTTTCTTCTCTCTCTGAAAGTGAATTTAAATGCTCATGAAAGGTGCCAGGGTGCCATCAATGGAGACTGAAATCCTCTATTTATATCTGGGGGAAATCCCATATGTCATTTATCACTTTTTCCTTTATCCTCTCTTTCAGTAACATTAGGCAAAGGGCCATTGAGCCTTATACCAAAAAATTCTGGAATTGGGAATTGCTGTTCAGTAATAATCAATATTTTCATCTAAGGTGGCTATACGGGAGTCACAAGAGAACCAGCTCCAAGGAGGCATCCCTGTTTTGCCTTCATTGCTGGCAAAGATAGTTTTGTTTGTTTTTCCCTGACATCGTAAAATAAAGCCCCAAAACACACAGTGATGGTGAGAAGCCAGTCTTCGTTTCCAGTCTACAATCACATGTTTCAGGGTCATGAAAGATTAGAACGTTGTCACTTTGCAGGACTCAGTGTACATTGACTGTACTGATTACTGATACATCAGGGGCATGGATTTACATTCATGTTGTGTTCCCCGCATGTATGCAGCCTGGGCCAGGGAAGCTAATCATCCAACCAGTGGAACAAATTTGGTGATGACTCCTGGTCAGGTGCCAACTGAGGCACATTGCACATAGGCTAAGAAGACTGTTACATTAAACTGCACAAACGCTGTTCACTTATAATAGTGAATGAGCATCCCCTTTAAAGTGGTACCCAAACTCATGGGCAGTGCATATGATGGATATTGACTTATTTAGACTCTGCAAGATATATGAGATACCAGGTATAAGAAGCAAGCATACATTAAAAAAAAAAAAAAGAAAACTAGTGTCTGAGGAAGTTTCTTCAGGTCAATAAAGAAAATAACTTGTGTCCTGGAGGCTACAGTCTTTTATTTAACTACTCTGAGGATTCTAATTGAATAGCCCCATTGAACAGACAGTAATTGCTTTCTTCCTTTTCATTATTTGACATCCTCAGCAGCTTCTTTTGATTTACTGTCTAAATCTCATTTTAAGTGGTGCAATAGTTTACAATCCCTGGAGGAGAAGATGTCTGCAGGGGCTAGCTATGCCAGTCTCTTGTGGTAATGAGATGTAATAGTTCTTCTTGTTCACTTATGCCATGATGAATTAATTGTTATTATTTTCCAAAATTTTCAAACTTGCCTTAGAGTTAGGCTTCTTAATTTATGTTTAAGTACTTAATTAGACTCCGAGAGATTATAGACCCACTACAGGCAAAAGGCAATGAGTTAGGGTCCTCGGCACCTCACAGGATTAAGCTGTTCATTCACTGGTTGCTGAATATAACTAAAATTCATACAAAATCTAGCTGCTATTTAAATCACCAATCCGTCTTTCTAACTGTATCCAAACAGACATGATAATATATTCCTTCACTATATAGACAGAATTGTGTTGTATATACAATTTTCTCAGGGGAAGCAAAAAGCATGAATAATTATTTTAATTTGACTTCAGAAATACAGATGGAGACTAGATTTTTATTTTTAAAAAATTCTAGTTTTTTCTTTGAAAATGATTAATTTGTGCTAGGAGGAAAGTAATGAATACTTTTGATTTTGTGAAGGCAGAATTGGAAAATCTTTTACATGTAACAATGCCATCAGTGTCACAGATGGAGAAAAAATGGATGTACTGCCTATATAGAGAGAGAAGCAAACTCAATATTTTTGCACAGTGCTACTGTTGACCCCTGCTTAATGAAAAGGAGATCTGCTGCTTCCATGCTCTCAGATACATTGTGCATAGGAATCTGTATGTAGCAATTTAAAACAATGTCCTTATTTACTATTCGTGTGACTCTGCTGAACTCAGTTAATGTGAGGTATAAATCTAGTAGAATTTGTTTATAATCTTTTAAGGTTTCATTGCTATTACTTGAAGCTGTGATATGCTATAGTTATATTTATTTAACTTTTTTATTTATAATCTAACAAAACTATTTTCTTTCTTTCTTTCACAAGCATCTACTGGGGATGAAAAGGATAAATCTGGTTTAAATGTTATTTTAACAAAGAGATTCTTAATTGTATACATATTAACGTGCATCCCAATAGTCCACTGCTGCAATCCTATCTTAATAATTTGTAGATTTCTTATATGGTTCTTGTTACTCTACTGCAGTGGTTCCCAACCTTTTTGGCTTGAGGGCCGCAGATATCATTTTTACAACCCTGAAGGGTCAACAGTCTTTACCAGCAACTCCCTCTGCCTTTCCTGCGCTCTGGCCACACAGAAGTTCATCAAGAAGGCTGTCTTCCTCCTCACTGATCTCCCATTCCCCTGGTTGCAGCAGGAAAACCACATGTGCCCTGTAGCTCTCTGGGTTCCACCTGGGTCCCTAGGCACTACTCCCTTCTGCAGCCGGGGGAGGGTGGGATGAGATCGGGGCTTCCCTCCCTTTGGCTCCAGCAGGGACCCTAGCATCTAGAGACCCAGGCAAAGAGTTTTGCTTTCTGCTGGAGCTGGGGGAGGGAAGCACTGATCTCCCTTCCTTCAAGTTCCAGCAGGGACCTCAACACTTATGGACCGAGGTGGAACATTTTTCCTTGCTCTCTGCTACATCCAGGGGGAGGAAAGCACTGATCTCCCATCCCTTTGGCTGCAGTAAGGAGCCTGCACCAGTCTTTTAGCCCCACTGAAATGCTCTCTACATCGGTCCTTAGGCAGCGGCTCCCTTCTGCAGCCAGAAGGATGGGACCTGTGGACCACTTTGAAAGACCGTGAGGGCCACTTTTGCCTCCCAGGGCACAGGTTAGGAAGCACTGCTCTAATTAGTAATCTTCCTGTGCTCTTCTTATTATTCTAATTTGTTGCTCTAATTTCTTATTACTCTAATTTGTATACTTCTCGATATTCTGATAGGCAATTACCATGCCTGGTGCTGGTACAGCAATGTAATGGTGATATACATATATAATATTTATCAATTAAAGAGTAGGATTTTCAAAAGTGCCTAAGGCTCAGATCTTCAAAGGAACAATGGGAATTAGGTTCCTAAATATATTTGAGGCTCTGAGCCCAAGAGATTTAGGAACACAAGCCCCATTACCTTTCCATGAAACTTGTGCTCCCAATTCACTGTGGCAGGCCTGAAAGCCAGTAGATATGTAATCCCATTGTTAAACTGAATATATAGTCATATTTGAGGTTTAAATTAGCCTATTTTTTTCAAATCTTTATTGCATAAATCCATAGCTTTATAGTTGTACAGAATGTCACCATTATAAACTGTGTTAATCTTTTCAGTAGCAGTTTTATGTGTACTAGAACAAAAATTTTGAATACTCCTCTACATTGTACATTTTGTAACTTTAACAAATAAAAGAATTTTAGTTTTTGAATAGTGCCATTGTTGATTCTTGCTTGCTTAAAAATATGATCAAGCTTCAGGTATTATGTATTATCTTGCCAAATATTGACTGCATCAATAAAATGTTCTGGCTACAGTAAAACTGCAGATTTGGATAAATGCTCCCCTGGATAAAATAACACTTTATGGTATCTTGTAAAAACAGAGTGTTTGTAATTCTAAGCTGTTGCCATTGAAAGGGAAGTCAGTCATGACTAATAAAGGGGTATGTAAAAATCAAGGCTCAAATATTCATTGTTAATGGAAGGAGCTCTCTTTATTTTCTGCGCTTTCTATTCATACTACTGCATTATATACTTGTGAGCATTATAAAAAAGCCCATGAGGAAATTAATAATTCTTACTTCAGAGTTTGAATGGTGTTCAGTAAAAAAAGTACATGACAATGCTTTGAACAATGAGGAGATAAAAAATATTGAATACCTGCTCATTCAGTTAGCATCATCCATTCACTACTCCGGAACATTGACATAAAATGTCCAATTTTTTAACAAGGGCAAAACAACGTTTTTTTTCCTAGCCCTCGTCTTGGAAATGACTGAACCATTTTAGCTCACACCCAGCAAAGAAAAATTTAACCCAACCATTTAATGTCTGGCAAAGTTATGAGCAACTGAAAGCAGGATCTTACCATGGAAAGTGTTGGGAAATCTTAATATGCAGAACAAAGAAAAGTAATGCTATTTGAAGAAACAGGATTTTATTCCCTCTCATTTCTGACCCTGGGTTACACTGATTCCAAAGGTCATGTAATTTATGTTTAATTTACTCTCACATTAGCTCATAGATATCATATGTATCCATTTATCTTCTTTTTGGATAGAGATTTGTTCCATAATGTACGTGTTTATTTAATTTTAACATGCTTCCTCTGTCTCTACCTGGCTATTGTTATTTCGTTTTGGTGGCTAAATCACCCTTTATCTTTGTTCCCTTTAACAAACCAATGTCCAGTACCTGCTGATCAATGTTTTATAGTATGCTTTCCTAATCTGTTACTGTTAATGATCCCCACTGTTAATATCACATTTATGAGCACTTCATACTGAACTTTTGCATATCACTTTAGACAGTCGTGGCGCTAAGTATAAACAGATAAGCAATTGCCCCAAGCAGATCAAGGGGGTCTCAGTTTAGTGTTACACCCAAAATACCATTCATCGTATTTAACTTGGAGTTAACAAATCTATACGTTGTTTTGGTAAATGTTTTGGTTTGTGGAAATAATGCTGTCCGTCATTTTAGTAAAAGAGCGCTGAACTTTTCACTTTTAAAATACGTTGGAAAAGTGAGCAGGGTTTTGAGATGACCTGCAAGAACGATTTGGAAACCATGCCTTATACACAAAGGATAAAAGAGGTCAGATCTAGCTATTTTATCAATGAGAAGGCAAAGAGGTGATTTGATCACAATCTATAATTATCTACACAGGAAGAGGGTATTGATAAAAAGAGATCTCATTAATCTATCAGACAAAGTTGTTATGAGAATGAAGGGGCGGAAGTTGAACCCAGCAAAATTCCAAATGGAAACAATATGCACATTTTTAAGTGAGGGTAATTAACCTTAGAAACATATTGCCAAGAGATGAAGTAAATGTTCCATCAGTTGGATGTTTAAATAAAAAATGGATTAGTTCAACAAGAAGTTATTGGGCTAAATACAGGAATTGCTGGAGAGAAATTGTGGCCTGTGTTGTACAGGATGTCAGATTAAATGGGCATAATGGTCCCTTTAAATCATCCATCTCTATTAACCTATTGGTATTAGTACAGAGGTGTGCAAACTATGACTCGCAGCCACATTTGGCCCTCCATCTGGACCTGGCCATAACCCAGTGGCCACTCTTCGCACTAGGTCCCACACATTCCCACCATGTGGGCACAGCAGGTGCATGGCAGCTGATCCCCCCATCCTGGTCTCACTGCATGCAGCAGCCATGCTCTGGTTGGCTGGAGTGCAGCCACCACCCTTCTCCTATTACGTGGGCCCAGCTGAGGTGCCCTGGCAGTATCATGGGGACTGCTCCTCCTAGGCCCCAGCAGCATCCTGGCTGGAGCTCACCGGTGCTCCCCACACCCCCACCACATGGGTCCAACCCCAGTGGCACCTGGCCTTGATTGGAGAGCAGCAGCCTGTCCCTCCTCCCAGCCCTGTCCCTTCCCACATCTTCTCCAACCTGTCCAGATGCCAATGTGGCCCCAACGTCAAAAAGACCTGATTGTGCAGCTCTTATTTACACAGGTGAAAACGTATTCATGCAAGAAGCTCTATTGACTTTATTTGTGCTACTTCTGGAGTAAGTGACTATTCAACACAAGAAACACTGGCAGAGTCTGGCCACAGAGGTTATGTTGAAAGGTATCACTACAGCTTAAAGAGCTGAGAGTGAGTCTGAGAGTCACTACTCTCAGGGGTTGCATCTACACTTGTAAATTAAGTCGACTTAAGCTTGCCCTGCATCTACACTACAGTTTACCCCGCATCTACACTACAGTTTCCTTAAGTTGACTTAAGCAGCTTGCTTAAGTCGACTTAAGAAAAATAAAGTCGACTTAATGAAAATTAAGTCGACTTTATTAAACCTAGATTTCATTAGATTTAAGGCTTAATTCAACTTTATAAAGTCAAATTAAGCCAGTGTAGCCCTGGGGTAGCCCTAAGTTGACTTAGGGCTACCCCAGGACTATACCAATGCCCTCCCTGCTGGGGGGGGGCACAGAGGGAGCCTGGCATGCCCCCCCCAAATGGCAGGGCAGAGCCCTGTGTGATGCTGTCCAGATTTAGGGAGCCATTTATGTTATTATTTCCTATTAATATCTCATATATGCTACAATCCATAGGAGCTATGTCATGTTTGGTATCAATAGAAAGGTAGTAATTTGCTGGGAATGATTATATAGTTTATGTCTAGGAATTGTCATTGGATTAGAAGTTAGTTTAGTTAGGAATTTGGTTGTTAATCTATACTTTAACTTGTGAGAGTCTGTGTACACACCTGAGACATGCTGTCTACAACCATTGTCTCCTTAATGTTAAGGAATCTGCCAAATACAATGAGCCCAGGGAGTAACCTGATGAGCCATTAAGGACATAAAGAATACAACCATTGTAACAATGTAACAACCAAATTCCTAACTAAACTAACTTCTAATCCAAAGACTGGGGACTGAGTGAAACTATGTTATCCTAGGGAAAACTCCAGAAGGCAGCATATCTCAGGAAGCACAATCCATCCCAGAACATATCAGCATGCAGGAGTCTGTTCCTGTTGCACTCTTCCTTTGAACATGCACTGCTGTTGCAAGGGAGTGTAGGAGAAATGTGACCTTACCTTCTCTTTGTCTTGTTTATACTGCTGGGGCTCAAAGAAGGAACGATTTCTCACTCATTCCCCTCCACAAGTGGGTTGGGCACTATCTAGCTGCATTCTGGAAACTTGTGTGCATGGGCCCATAGTTTAGACTATGGGAATATGCATTGCAGCATATGCTAGCATGCAACACAGTAACTATGTCCTGCACATGCTCACAGTTTCCACATGGAGGAGTTACAGTGCAACATGCCAGCACATGCTCCAATTTACACCAACATAGGCCAAAATTCAGGGCCATGTAGCTATATTCTAAATGTCATGACCAATATTATCTGGAGTCCTTTCAATTAGACTCAAAAATATAAAATGCATCACCCTTTTTCCTTTGAAGCTAACCTTCTAAGGCCAAGAGTCTAGAAAAGATTGTGGAGGTAGATAAAGCAGTAGCTTCTTATGGAACTGTAGGAATGCAGAAAGTCAGTGGCCTACTGGGGCATTGTGTGAAAGGATCTGTGTGTGGTCTTATCTGCACTGGACCGTTGCATCAGTTTAACTAAAGTTGTGATTTTAAACCAATATAATGAACAGGAGCAAACCTTTGTGTAGACACTCTTCTTTTGTTTAAAACCAGGCTTATTGTAGTTAAGTCTGAATTGGTTAGGAATCAGCTTAAATTGAACCAAAATAAAATAGAGGCCTAGCAGATTCAGTTTAGCTAGGAAAAAGGGGCTAACGATGAGAATGGGAATACAAGGGAACTGGAACTACAAGTTCCATGAGGCATTGCAGCCACTCAGATAAACACAGAGGTTAATGATGACATGACCCACACATATGTTTTGTTTTGAGTAAAACCAAGCAGAAACATTTACTTTTGATTTTTCTGACAGAAAATTCAGCAGAAATCATTCCCACTTCCCTACTCCCTGCTGTAGAAACTTTTGACTTTAACAAAACTCCCATTCCTTAATGGCAAAATGTTTTGTCTGACATTTGTTAGCTAGTGCTAGGCAATAATTTTTCACAAAAAAAAAAAAAATCATGTTTGAGAAAGGGCCATTTTTTATTAAAAAGCTTCTTGAAAAAATTCTGAGCAGTGCTGCTTATAATTTTTGTGCTTTCTCTATTTTTGAGAAATGGGTACGACCTTTGGAAATGTTTAAAATTAGTAGCAACACACTCTGAAGCTACGTGTTCTGCAAGAACTACAAATTGCCTTGTTCTCTGTCACAGAACATCCTAACAACTAAAAACAAGTATTAAATAAAATGTTAAAGGGACTCAAATGTAAAGGTTAAAAAAGAAGTAATGTAAGTAATTAACAAATATTAATAAAGTGCATAGTTTACTAAAATTCAAATTAGTAATTTATATAAATCAGAATAATATCTGCCCTATTGTGGATAGAAATCACACAGTATATCAATCATGCTAGAGGGCCTAAATTGATCATCAGCTGTGGTCAGAAAGAAAATCCCCCGAATCCACCTCGCTCCAGCCATGAATTATAATTGGATAGGTGCACTTTGGCTTTTTTTAACCTTTATTTGAATTATCTGATACAGTCCCTAAATACTAGATTGGATGGACTACTGGTCTATTCTGGTATGGAAATTCCCATGATTCAATGCTTGAATATGTCTTCCTGCATTAATAATGCTTATCAAAATATGTATGGGTTTAACATTTTCCACTATATTTTCTTTAGTAATACATTTACCCAGGACCCACGGTAATATCATCCACTCGATGATGGTTGGTGGTGGCCCCTGCATCCTCAAGTCCGACCTGTCAATATGTTGTGAGGCAAGGAGCAGCAGAAACAGAAAAGTCAAGTAGGATGCAGTATGGCAGATAAACTTGATAAATGGCTTTCTGATGAACAGCCCTAATGGGCTTTTGGGGGCTATCAGGTAGCACACAGAGAATACAGGGAAAAGGAGTCCTATCACGGCACATGTCAACATCTTCACTGCCCAATGTCGCCTCCTCCAGCCTGGGAACTCATCATACCAGCGGGACGCAAGCAGCTGTTGACAATTGGGCTGGGCAACAAACTAAAGAAAAAAAAGAAAGAAAGAACAAAGTCAATTCCATGTTTACTGTTGCCCAATAATTTCATCTATAGGTCATCTTTAGGGTCAGATTGTGATTAGCCTTTTGGTAGGCATACAGAGGAAAGCACTTGAGAAACCATCATGCTATTTACACAGCTTATTCAAGGGCCATTCATCATAGAAGTCCATGTGTGCAAGGACTGATAAATCCCTCCTTCTTCCAGTAAGCCAGTCACTATAAAGAGTGGGGTGGAGAATGAGGGGATTTAGCTTACCCCAGTGTAGCACACTAAGTATCCCTACTTCATCCTAAAGGATGATGTTGGATGTATACCTCCATGTACGCCAGAGACTTTTGGGAGAAATAGTGCCTGCCAAAGGATACTCTCCAGTGCTACTGCTCCAGGATTGGTAGAGCTCACGCAGTATACAGCATGCACTCTTCCACTTAAAATTCACTTTTCAAAAGTATTGGTACTTGTAAATCCCAGCTTCTCAAGTGTTAATGGAAATCAGACCCAAAAGGTTGTGAACGTGGACAGATTGATATTTGTTTTCAACTCACATGCATAATCACAAAAAAAGTTTCCATTAGTCACTCAGCTTTTGAATAGAGTTTGAAGATCATCAGATAAAAGACACTATTGAAATGCAAAGAATTATTGTTGTTTTAGGACTATAAGTTAAGATCGTCAAACAGTAAAACTGAATTCGATAACTTTTTTTTTCTCCTCTCATTCCCTGACATGTTCGAATCTATGTCTATCTATAAGAACACTGAGCAAAGCTTTTGTAGACATACTATATTCTTCTTCCATAACTAAAGTAAAGAACTAGTTTTCTCTAACACTCCCTGTCCCTCTTAGTAAATCTTTGTCATGTTCATTTTTATCCTTTACAACATTTTTACAGTAAGGTGACAACATGTTGTATATAACACTGGGGCCTATTTTTACATTAAGTGATCTTTTTCTTAAAAATAACTTTTGAAGAAGTGAAACAAACAAGGAGTGCCATGGCATTTTTAAAGACTAAGGCTATGTCTACACTTAGAAAGTTAAGTGCCCTTTATTAACTCTACTTTAAGTCAAACTTATTAAGTCAATGGAGAGAGTCTACACTGGACTCCTAAGTCAACTTAAGGCAGACTTTGTTAAGTTGACGTAGAGAGTGTACACTAGACACTTAAGTCGACTTGGGGGAAGGGGGGGTTGGAGGGGTGTATTGTGGGAAGTGTGGCAGCGTGGCAACCGAGAAGGTCTCGCCTCCCCCGGCCACACCTTCAAAAGAGGAAGTGAGCTCAGTCCCTTCCCATTGTGCCTGGCAACTCGGAGCCTGAGCAGGTCATGGATCAGCCTCTTCTCTGTCTCTTCTCTACCTAAATTGACCTCATAGGAGAAGTTTATGCTCAAGATGTTCAGCTGTCAGACAGGGGACAGGGGGAAGATGGGTGTGTGGGGGGGCAGGCCCCAGACGCGGGGGAACCTTTCCCCCCTGCAGCTTAGCGGGAGCAACCTCCCGGTGGTCATCAGTGCATGCTGTTGCCTGCTCAACCTCTGCAAGCTGCGGGGGGAAAGGTTCCCCTGTGTCTGGGAGGCCAAGGCTGAGTGGCTCGCTGTGCAGTACAAGCAGCCCGATGACACCCTGCCCCAGACTCAGCGGGGCCAGGGGTAAGCACAGCTCACCCGGGATGCGTTTAGGGCCCATTTCAACAGCAAGGAGTACTGAGGGGGGAGCCTGCTACCAGGCCCCATCACCTCCACCACCCGCCCATGCCTCCCCCCCACGCACCCATCTCCCCCCCCCACCAATAAAAAGCACGGCACACTGTATAAGAGTGCTCAGGGTGTTTATTTAGAGGGGGAAATGGGGGTTGGGAGCTGTGGGACTTGGGAGGTTTGAGGGAAGTGAAGAGGGTTGGGAGGAGGGACCAGTGCTAGTGGCCTCTGGAAGGCGGGTTCCGGGCTTACAGATGTCCACCCCGGGTCCTGGCCCGCCAGTGAGGACGGCTGCCTCTGGGGCACAGGGCAGGGCAGCGAGGGAACAGGGGGTCCTCCAGGAGCTCCAAGGACTGGGTCTGCCACTCCATGAGGTTGAGCATGCACTCGAGTAGCCTCTGCTCACCCCTCCATAGCCCCTGCTCAACCCTCTGGTGGACATCCTCCTGCTCCTGTTGGGCGCTGGCCTCCCCCTGCTCCAGCACCACAGTCTCTTTCCCCGAGCCCTCCTCCTGGTCATCGTCGAGGGAGGGGTGCTCGGCAGAGTTGATGGTGTAGCGCTGGCAGGCTGCCACTCTCCTGGCCCAGACAGGCCTCCAGCTGCTGGTAATACCGGCAGCTGGTGGGGCTGCCCCTGTCCATTGCATCTCCTCTCAGGACTTTTGGTAGCCCTGGCAGAGGTCCTTGATCTTGACCCAGACCTGTTGGGTGTCCCAGGTATGGCCCTTGGCAGCTAGGGCCTGGGAGATGGAGGCATACAGATCCCGACTGTGATGGCTGCCTCGCAACTGAGAGCTGACTGCCTCATCCCCCCATATGGCCAGCAGGTCAAGGATTTCCTGGTGGCTCCGGAGGGGGCCCACCTGCGGTGCTGGCTCTGCTCTGCCCTGCTCCCAAGCAGCAGATCTGGCCAGCTGGGGAGCAGGGTGGTCAGGGGTGAGTCCTGCCCTGTGGTTGGCCAGGCTCTTCCTGTGCCAGGAACTCTGGGCTGGAAGTCAGGGAGGAAGGTCTGGAGGCCAACTTAAGTTAATTTAAGGAAATGCTTTAGTTGACTTAAGGAAAGCCCAGTGTGAACGCAGAGTAGTTTAAGTCGACTTAAGCCTACTTAAGTGTAGACGCACCCTAAGGCTATGTCTACACTAGAAAAGTTAAGTCGACTTTGTTAAGTCGACTTAATAAGGTCGACTTTAAGTTGACATAACAAAGTCGACTTAACTTTTCTAGTATAGACATAGCCCCTTGTCAACCTTATTAAGTCAACTTAATAAGGTCGATTTAGGCACTAATCCCTGTCCACACTGGCTTAAGTTGACCTGATAAATTGACCTAAAACTAGCTTTTATTAAGTCGACTTAACTTTTCCTTAAGTCGATTTAAGGAAATGCTTAAGTTGACTTAAGGAAAGCCCAGTGTAGACACGGCTTTGTTTAGGTCGACTTAAGCCTCCTTAAATCTACCTAACTTGTAAGTGTAGATACACCCTAACAAATTTATTTATTGCATGAGTTTTAGTGAGTATAATCCACAAAATTTGTTAGTCTTTAGAAGTCCCTCAGGACTCCTTGTTTGTTTTGCTGAAATTGACTAACATGACTTTTGAACTTTTGAAAAGTACTTTCTATAAATATTTCATTTTTCATATATGTATATGGAATTAATGTCCATTTTCAATTTTTCAGAGAAGTTTTTGGTATATTTCTGACTTTTCGTCATATGATTTTTATTATTACATAGTTCATATGCTAAATTTGATTCAGGGAGAGAGAGACATAACAGAACTGACAGAAGCAGACATATAATAGATTTGACATACACAGCAAGCAGAATAAAGGCTAAAAAAAAAAAGAAAGAAACATGCTCCTTTTTGCATCAGGTACAAACACACTTAGTAGATTCCATCAAAATTAAAAACTTTAATGCAGCCATTCATTAATATTTTTTCATTTCGTTTTTGTTTGGTTTAAAGATTTTTTTTAAAAGCATCAGTGCTGAACAAATTTAAATGCCTCTGAATTCCAACCACATGCATGTAGAGTAATTATAAGTTTTATATGTGTCATATACTTTTTGATAAAAAGGGCTAGATTCTGCAATCCTTACTCTGGTAAATACTGGTAAATTACCTCTTAAATAGTCCCTGAAATCTCTGGGATTATTGGCAAGGCAAATTGTTACTTACTGTAAATTTTGCAGAATCTGGCACTCAATTATAACTCTGTGTGCATCTTTCTATATATATTTAGGCCTTAGGTTTTTTTAGTAAAATGAAAGAGAACAAGCTCCCTGGACAAATTCAAGATGGGTGAATCTGGTAGAATTCCAGTGTCTTCAATAAAGATATACATGCTTACCATATTCTAGCTCTGATGCTGACTATTAATTGGTTATTTTTGAATTGGGGGAAAAAAGGAGGATGGGGGGGTGGGGAGACAGAACATATGTCATACTGTAAGAATCATGAAGGAACACAAAGGAAAAATCACACATTGTTCTCTGTCTCTTTCATTAGGAATAATACTGAGTCCTAAAGGTTTCAGATGTTTATCTCAAGTTAGAACTGCCTGGAATAATGCCATATGAAGTTAGAACAGATGGTTTCAAAGTGATGTGCTGCAAAATTTTAACAAGGTCTCCCTAAAAAAATTTCCACCTCATTTGGCAACATGACATTTCCTGAATATAATGTTTTCCCCTTCTCCACAAAATTTGACAGTTCCATGCTCTTTTCTCATTTCCAGAATATCTGTCAGTTCTATATAAACCTCATTCCCCAAAATTCATAAATTCAAATCTTTCCCCCCACTCCTCTAGGCTTCGTCAGGTTGATGTGAGGAATCAGGAAAAGGAACAGCTAATCTGAGGTTTGGGGTGGAAGCAGGTGTCCCTTGGCTTGTCAGCAAAGGTGACCTTTGGTTATTGGGGGCCCCCCTGTGGCCCCACTTCCCTGCTGCCAGCCCCCTCCCCACTGCTGGCCTGCACCCTCCATGGCCCCGACTCTACACCATTCGGGCACTCCCAATCTGACCCCAGCTCCCTGCCGCTGTCCAAGGCAGATGCAGCTTTTGGGGTAAGCGAAGCAGGCGATAGGGCCCCTCACTGTTTGGGGCCTAGGCATGTGCCTGCTTCGCCTACCCCAAAAGCCGCCTCTGCTTGTCAGGGGTAGTTAAGGAGTTGTCAGTTTATCCTGGGTGGTAGCAGTAAGAGTCTAGGGGAAGAAGGGTTCTAGGTTCTACAAAGTGTGGGCTGGAATTAGACAAGCAGGCACATGTGGGGTGACAAGTGGATTGCCGGGGCTGTGAGAATCACATACAGACCCCCTGTGGTTGGTGCCACCCTTCTTCCTTATGCAATTCTGGAGAGAGAATGTGGCAAGAATGGTGGTATGCAGCTTTCGTGGCCAACACGGGGCGGGGGGGGATGCTTCACTTGAATATGTGCTGTGGCAACACCAAGCACATCTGGAGCACAGTAGCTGTGTAAGAGAGCAGCAGCTGCTCAACTTTAGTCTCAAAAGGGCTAAATATTAATGTGAAATTAAATAAAAATGTTAATGTAACAAGGAGTCTTATTGACCAATCGGAGTATTTTTGAACTGGCCTGTGAAGCAATATTCTGCCTCAACACCCAAACCTGATTCTGGTCCTCCCTGATCATGTGGCTGTTACATTACATGATCTAGATAAAGGAAAACAGTGCCTTCCAAACTACTGGAAGTCTTCATATATCTGAACAGCATGGGTATTCCTTAGCCATCTGTGCTTAGAAAGATACTTTCCCTGTGGCTGTAATTGCCAATATACAAGTTGTTGCCCCTTTCTCTAAAGCATCTGGTACTGACCACAGTCAGGGAAGGGATACAGTCCATATAGATAGATGGTCTGATCCTGCATGACATTGCCGGTGTTCCATGCACAGGGCGGAGTGGATTTTTGGAAGGTTAATGAAAATGATTCCTTAGGATACACCCATTCAAAATGTGAGTTTGGTTCCTGCTTCCAGCCAGATTTCTGTTGCAGAAGTATAGCTCTACTTGTTCCTGTCAAGCCTAGTGATTAGTTTACATTAGCTGATAATGAGCTGTGTTTTCGAGGCCAAATTCACAACAAAATTATTAGCTTTTTTTTTTTTAAATGAAAGTTGAGATTCATTAGCTGAGTCCCTTGAGATTCCTACAACTCAGAAGCACGTTTCAATAGACCTTGGTAAATGGTTTTGAGGGGGCTCATGTTTATATTCTCTGAAACCTCTTTACTTGGCAGGTTTGGATTTGCTCACTGAGCCATTTTTACTGAGTCTGGTGCTGTAATAAGGTATCTTTCACACTTTGAAGGAATGAAAGTCAACGTATCCAGAAACCAATTAACATAAAAAACCTCTGACATAATTTAAACACAAATTTTAAATAAGAGAAGCACATGCTTCTCCCATTTATCTTTCCCTTATCTGTTTCATTTATGAGCAACTACAAACTGAAAACAGTGACCTAGAAGTCCTTTTGCCAAACACAAGGGCTACGTCCACACTGGCAAGTTAGTTTGAATTAAGGAGGCTTAATTCGAATTAACTAAAGCCATGGCTACACTAGGCTTTAACTGGTTCGAATTAAGGGCTTTCTTAATTCGAACTAAGAACTTCGAATAGGGCATTAGAAGTAAGGGTTAATTCAAACTAACTAGTTCGAATTAACCAATGTGACCATGTTAGGTCGAACTAATTTCTTAGTTCAAACTAACCGGCCCATTGAAATCAATGGAGATCGCTAATTCGAACTAAGCAAGTGCCATGAATGGCACTTGCTTAGTTTGAGCTAATTTCTTTTAGTTTGAATTAAGCTAATTCGAACTAACTAAAATTAGTTTGAATTAGTTAGTTCGAACTAACTAATTCGAACAAATTTTAGTAAGTGTAGACATAGCCCATGTTACTCCATATACAAATACCAATGAGATCTTAAGCAAGTGAACTTTAAACAAATTAGTGGGGGTAAAAAACATGAGACAAGACTGTGTGCACCAAAATATATACTGTATTACGGTGCCATGTGAATCTTATATTAGCTGCAGACACAGTGAAGTGGCTGTAGTGGAGCAGAACACAGGCAGAGATACTTAACAGAATCCATGAAGTTGCGTGTCTAATTTCCAACAGGTCCAGACCACCATTTTCAGGGTTTTATATGATAACAACATTAGCATAGGCCAGGTCTACTCTGACCACGGATTTCAAAGGGAGATATGGAAGCTATGTACACTTACTTGCGTATTACCTTTTGACTTCCTAATACCTACTTATCGTGGCATTTCCACTGCGCTCAATTGATGGGAAATGCCCTCCCTTTGATTCAGCACTACTCTGCTTGCCGGGTAAGTCTTAATAAATCAACTTCTGGCTACCTCTGAGCTTGAATGAGCACATCTTTACTGACACTCAATCGAACTCACACAACTCACTGGAAAATGGTAAGTAGAGAGTAGAGTATTGAAGCAGCTACTGGCAGAGCTGTGCACCTTCTGTCAGAAGATTCATGGCATATCTTCTTAGTATATATCTTCTATTATATTATGTCAAATCTAGGAAACTTTGAACCAAGGATCTTGTACTGAGGCAAACATATAGTTTGTGAATTTGATAAACTTGTTTAACACACACACACACACAGATAGAGACAGAGACAATTTTAACCACACACACAAAGACAGTGATAACCATAGATAGATGGTTTATCTATATCTGTAATCCCTACAGGCTGATTGGAGGATACTGTTCCATTTCAGTATAATATTCAGTATAATCTACATTGCAGTTAAATTAGGCACTGATTCAGCAAGGTACTTAAGCATATATATAACTTTAAGGACATTAGTGGCTCCATTAAGGTCATTGGCTATGTCTACACTGGCAATTTAAGTCGACTTAAATTAAGCCACGTCCACACTAGGCTTTCATTAATTCGACTTAATGAAAGCTTAAGTCGACTTTGTAACTACCACTCATTAAGTCGACTTAACCCTTAAGTCGACTCCTTAAGTTGACTTAAGGATGGTGTGGACATGGAATAACCCTTAAGTCGACTTCATTAAGTCGACTTAAGGGTGGTTAAGTCGAATTAACGAAGTGGACTAAGTCGACTTAAAGCTAAGTCAATTCAGTACACTTTGTTAAGTCGACTTTAATAAGGTCAACTTTAAGTTGACTTAAAGTCAACCTTATTAAAGTCCACTTAACAAAGTTGACTTAACTTTTCTAGTGTAGACATAGCCCGTAAGCTTATTCAAATTATGCTGATGCTTAAGTATCTTGCTGAATTATAGCCTTAATTGTTAATTTTTTTTTACATTTTCCTTAATGTTTTATGACTGTAAAAAGTATATTCTCTGTCTCTTTGGTTTATTAGCTATGCACTGCTTATTAAGTATTTTCTTTCAAGTGTATGTCTCTTTCTTTTAACTGGAAAGTTTACCTTCTAAGCTATCAATAACCTCTTTTGCACTGGGGGTATTATATGATGTTTCTTGATCCTTTTTATTAGGCGTCTCTGTGTTTCCCATTTTTCATATACTAAGTGTTCCTATTACCTTCCAGCAAATTGGAAGCAGGCAGGTGTTTTGCAGCAAAGATACCACTGGTTGTTTGACTTTAGTGTATTCATATGATGCAAATGATTCTGAATTCCATCTCACAGATCTTACCTACAGTTCTGATTCTTTTTAGTGCACAGTAGCAGGTGTTATGAAATTATGATACTTAGCCATTTTAAGATACTTAGACATTCTATGTTAGCATGAGTAGATAATAGTTTAGCTTAGCATAAGTGAGCAACAGTATTGAAGCCTTAGGCGGTGGGAAGGTAAACTTGTAACCTGTACTCCTCTGTGGTCCGAGAAGCTTTAAGAGATGCAAACATCCCGCTTCGAAAGAAAACAGAGACCCCTGGAAACCATAAATCTATTAGTGATAAGGTAAAGAAAACATATATAATGAGGACAGGACCATAAAGAATAAAACAGCCATCCTGCTTCAGGGAAAAGTAAAGATAAACACAAATGATGAGGACCAGACCAAGAAGGGTAAAGGCCAGGCCAGGCGCAGCTGAAAACCTACGAATTCGCCCTATCGTTAATTGGACAATGTCATAATCAAGGGGTGTACCTGGGCAGTCTTTGAGGGGGTTAATCAACAATAAAATGTGCAAACACAAGCCTGTGGGTGTGCTCCTACCCTGCGTGGTACTGGAGTCACCCACCTGCAGATGCTAAATAAACTCTAATCAATTTCCTTATAACAGGAGACAGGTCCTTCTTTAACCCGCGAGGTAATTGAGCCACGGAGCGACTCCCTCTTGGGTGAAGGGCCCCCTAGTCGCGTCCGTAACACAGGGGCTGCATAGAATATTACTGAACAGCAAGCTAGTGCACAGTCATTTTATAGCCTAGCTTGTGCACACTTACAGCTCTTGTTAACAGGCCCATCTCAAGTTTCACTTTGGTTGTATACTTATTTTGATCAGAATTTTTCTTGCTTTAAAATTTATGTTACTGTATTTCCTATAGTCAACAAATGCTTTACTCAGATATGACATATAACAACAGATAAAGAGAAAGCAACAGAAAGAAGCCTTCTAAAGCCTTGATCCTTTGAATACACACATTTTGAGTGAAATAACTTCTTTAAAATTAAGTATGTGAATAAGTGTTTTTAGGATTGAGACTGAAACCTTTGAAACTGTTGAATTCTCTCTATTTATATAGCCAGGATCATCATGGCCTGGATGATGACTTGCAATCCAGGAAATACACAAAAGCCTTTAGAAATTTATTATAAACTAAAGATGGTATTTTTAAAAAGATGATTTATTTGTAATACTGTAATTCCTAGACTAGAGGTTCCAAACAGATTCCCCTTCTAATTAGAAGCTGTGCAAAAATACAACACAAAAATATCTTTGACCTAAAGGGTTTAAGATCTTGCACTGTAACACTTTAGTATCCAGTCTAATAAATGCCTTCTCTTTGACATCAAGAGTTACAGAAGTTACATACACAAAAGAGGTCATGATAGAGTGCTTAAAAGGGAGAGGGATCAATCTATGGGTGGGTTCCTTTTGCCTTCTTCAGGTACAGTGAGTTGTTCTGATTTGACAAGTAAAATCTGTCTCTTATACCATTATACCAAGAAGCTTTCATATAATGTGGGAGAGAAAAGGGAGATAAGCAGAGATAAACCCAAAAGGGAGAATTAGGGCTGAGACTTACAATTGAAGAAGATGGTCTTTATGGTGGGATTTGGGTTGGACGGGAGAGTGGTGGTCAGTGTAAACTAAGGGAGAGAAGAGGAGGTTCCAGCAATTCCATATGAGTAGCACATGTTTTAATTACGGATCCAAAGAAAATAACTGTTTATGAAGCCGACCTGGCTTATCTGCCTCCTCCACTCAGTTACAATCTGCTATTCACTTACATTTTCCCTTTCTCAATTCTGTGGACCATATTCTGATCTCAGTCTAAAATCATTGTTTCCACTGATATAAATGAAATCAGAATATGCCCCACTACCTTTTATTATGGTAAAATATAATTTAATATACAACATACATTGGGAAGGAGAAAACAATGAAATGGGCAAAGTCAAAAGGGAAAGTTTAAAAAAGTTAACTTTGAGAAATTAGCAGTGATCTTCATTACATAACTGAAGATGCTACAGCTTTTAACACACACACACACACACACACACACACACACACACACACACACACACGCACGCACGCATATATATTTGTCATCAAATCTATGATCTTCATTCTATGCTTTGTGACTTCTTAGTAAAGAGAACCACAGACAGAAAACTATTAACACATCTATAAAATCAGCCAAGGCTTAGTTGTAATTACAGTGATTTTAATTAATATCTTAGAAAAGACAATGAACATTGACTATAGCTCTTAGGAACTAATTATGCATGAAAATATAGTTATACATTAGATTCCCCAAGCTTAAGTAAATACATTTGCTTGGATAGACGTATGGGTGAGTGTACAAACAGTGCAGTACAGTCACAATTAGTATGTTACTACCAATCTTATTGTAGTGGAGTACAAACCATATCTTACATTTTTATCATATTCATTAGGCCCTAGACTCATTGGACTAAAAGAAAAACCCCTGCAGTGGTAGACAATTTTACAATTTTTATTATCTGCAGAGATAATATACTATATACTAGGCGCCTCTTAGCTTCAGAGATTGAGTTTGACTGGATAACCTAAAGGAGGTATAGTTCCCATTTTAGCATATCTAGTAGACATTAATTTTATGTAAAGCATTTTAGAATTATATCACCACTCAAATTATGCATTCTATGGTATCATTTTAAGGAGGCTCTGTTATATATAAAAGGATTCATAGAAGTGCAATAGCAATTGTTTTTTTGTTTTTGTTTTTGCTTTTCTAGTATGTGTAACCCATATGCCTAAAAAGGCTATCTCTCTTTGAGACCTACTGAGGATGGGTTACTGTTGCCGGGCAGATTAGCTACCCACAAGAAGAAACTTATAGAAGCAGGGAGTTGTAGCATTTTGAGCATGCTCCACAGGGTTCCCTGCTGGTGTGGTCAGATCAGATCACATGAGAGCAGCAGTCTGTGCAGATAGCAGGCTAGAACTGCCTTGAGAAGAGACCATGTGCTCAGTTTTCAGGAGGGAAGCTGAGCCAGGAGTGAACAAGATGTTTTCTCCCTCTAATGGAGTCATCTGCAACAGATTTTGCAGACATGCATATGGGACTGAGGGCTGGTTGCAAAGGAGAAGAAAAAGCCTGTATGGAATACTACAGAGGATTCCAGCAAAGGAAGAAGAGGAGGACAGCTATTTCTTGCCACTCAAGCTTCTACACTGGAACAGAGACTGTAGCTGAGAGTTGGGTGAACTCCACCTGGACTTTGGGACTTTTGGGTATCTTTCATGCCGGGGGGGTTCTGGAGGGATTGTTCTTGGTTAATTGTTTTTGTTTTCTTTGGATAAGGTTTATTTAATTAGTAGTTAATAAAGTTCATTATTATGTTTGTTTTTAGTAGTATTTTAATATGGGGTGCTAACTCTGAACAATCTTTACCGTGAGTCCCATACAGACTGGATCCTGGGTCTCAAGCTGCTTTCTCCAAAGGGATTGGGATTGATTTCTGTGAGGCACTGGAGAAGGGCAATTGAATGAATTTTAGCCCACCCGAAGGTTACATATGCAAGATATGTGAGGTACTGCTAAGCTTCTGCTAGTGACTGGAACATGAGCAGTTTGGCCAAGAGGTTGGAGTCGGAGTCAGGCCAAGGGGTTGAAGAGGCCTGATACCAGAGCCAAGGGTCCAGCCAGAGTCAAAACAGGAATTCAGAGCTAAGGGTCAGGAACAGCTTATTTGGAATCAAGAAAGGCAGGAACAAGGCTGGAACAAGATAGCAACGAATATAGCCAGCCAGCATGCTGCTGACCTGAAGAATCAGGTGTGCTGGCCTCCTCAGCCAGAGGCTGGGCCGATCAGCCAGCTAAACTGGGGCCCAGCTGTGCTCATTAGATTGTCCAGGGATTAATCTAGCAGGACAGCTGGCTAGCCACAGGCCTTTACTCCTGTCTGTTCTTTACCACCAATGGTTATTCCATTTGATAACAAACAGGGCCTGTCTCCTTCATATCACCAAGATGTATTATTGCCAAATGCATGTAACTATTTAACTACTTTCAAACATTTATACTGTAATAGTCTGTGCATCATGTATTGGGATAAAACACTCCAGCCAAAATATTTACTTAGCTCTCTGTCAGTTCAGCCACAGTATTCCCAAAACAGTCTCCAGAAATGTGTGACAGTGAAGGCTTGTTGTCTGTACTAATAGCTTCTCTGATATGTATTACTGGATAAGAGGACGACAGAGTGAAAAAATGCTGCTTCTAAGACTCAGTAAGTTAAGGCACATAACACTAACAAATGAACAAATCTGTTCATTATTCTTCAGTCTCTTAGCTGCATTTGGTTTTTTTATGCCACTAGAATTAGCATATTCTTCATAATCTGTACCATTCTTTACAATTTAACTCATTATAAAATAGAACAAGTCATACCATATATATTTTATAGTAGATGGTACAAATAAACCATGATACCCACACAAACCTCTTTTGGATCAAATGTCTATTGTGTGTAAAGAAACTTATATAGTGATTCCTAAAGGTTGTCAGAAGAAACAAAGAAATAAAACAAAACAATCCCCAGTCAGGTATCTGCCGTATGAGATTCATAAGTCCAAGAGCCCTTGGTCTTTATGTTGGCACTACTACATATGCCTATTAAGAACATAAGAACTTCCACAGTGGGTCAAACCAATGGTCCATCTAGCCCGGTATCCTGTCTCTCACAGAGGCTATTGTCAAAGCTTCAGGGGGAATATATAGGACAGGAGAATTTTGGAGAAATCCACCTTTTTTCTTCCAGTTTTCTTCTTCCAGTTGCTGGCAGCCAAAGGTTTTAGGTAGCCCTAAGCATGGGTTGCATCCTTGATTATGTTGGCCAATAGCCCCTGATGGATCAATCCTCCATGAACTTATCTTTTTCTTTTTAAAATCCAGTTTACGCATTTGGTCACCACAACATCCCATGGCAATGAATTCCAAAGGTTCATAGTGCATTGTGTGGAAAAGTACTTCTTTTTGTTTGTACTTGTCTATTAATTTCTTTGGGTGATCCCTGGATTTGTATTGTGAGAAAGGGTGAATAACACTTCTCTATTAACTTTTTCCACAACATTCATGATTTTATAGATCTCTATCATACCTCCATCCCCATCATTCATCTCTTTTATAAAGAACAATTTTTTTAGTCTCATTGTATGAAAGATGTTACATACCCTTGATCATCTTTGTTGCCCTTCTCTGAAACTTTTCCAGTTCCACTATACCCTTTTTTAGATGGGATGACCAGAAATGGACACAGAATTGAAGTTATAAGTACACCATTTTGAGGCACTTGAAAGAGCAGAAGGTGATGAGGAACAGGTTGCAAGGTAAAGTCAGAGTGTCAAGTTGCAGTGGAGGAGGTGTAGGTTGGATATTAGGAAAAACTTTTTCACTAGGAAGGTGGTCAAGTACTGGACTGGGTTACCTAGGAAGGAAGTGAAATCTTCATCCTTAGAGATTTTTAAGGTGCCATTTGTCCCCTAGCAGGGACAATTTAGCTGCAGTTGGCTCTTGAGTGGGGAGTTGGACAAGATGACCTCCTGAAATCCCTTCCAAGCCCAGTGTTCTATGATTCTGTGATATAATGGTATTATGATATTTAAAATCTTACTTTTTAGCCCTTTCCCAATAGTATCTAATATTCTGTTAGCCTTTTATACACTTTAGAGCTACAGTTTTCAGTGCATAATCTACGATGATTGCAAGACCTCTTTCCTGGGTAGGAACAGTTAATTTAGAACCCACTGTTACATATGTGTAGCTTGGATTATTTTTTCCAACTATCACGGGGCAGGCTCTTTCACCCCAGTTTCTTGGCAATCTCTGCTCCCCAGCCAACCCAATGAAACTCACCACAGACTTCTTCAGTGCAAACCACATGCTCCTTTATTTACACATGTGACAGTCCCACTCCCAGTTTGTGTCCCCAGTGCTCCAGGGGCATGGAGGCTTAGGTTTCTGTTCCTTCTAGACTGCTGCCAAAGCCCTGTTCTGCCTTACTGGCCATGCCTCCTGTTTCTTGTGCTGGCCTCACTTATATCCTTGGGCCTTGTCCTCAGCTACTCTTCATCTTCCTGATTAGGCCAGAGCTCTGCTGCTGCCCAATCAGCTCCCAGCTGCTGTCTGCCCAGCCTTAGCTTCCTAATGCTCAAGCTAACAGGGCAGGTAAGGTGTTTTGCTACTCCTGCCCTGTTACACCAATATAAATTACTTTGAATTTATCAGTGCTGTAATTCATCTACCATTTTGTCCAGTCAACCAGTTTCACGAGAGCTCTTTGTAACTCTTTGCTGTCAGCTTTGGACTTAACTATCTTGAGTAATTTTTATCATCTGCAAACATTGCCTCTTCACTTTCCATCCTCTTTTCCAGATCATTCATGGATATGTTGAACTGCACAGGTCCCAATACAGATCCTTTGGGGACCCATCAGTATACCTCCCTCCATTATGAAAAATGATCCTTTATTCCTATTTTTGTTAATAGATTAGCTAATGTGTTCAAAAGTGTCAAGTCTTGGGTAGTCCAAAAACATTTGGCAGGTATGTGAAGCCCTTGCATGTGTAGCTTGGTGTATCATTCTGGTGTATTTTGATGGCTGCTGTATAGACAACCCGAATCATTTAAAAATAATAATTCAGATATCTGAAAATAATTAAAATAAATAAATAAATAGTAACCTCCAAAGTAAAGAAACCCCTCTCCCTCCATATCTACTCCAATGCATTCTATGTAGTGCTGTCCTTTAACTCCACTTCCAGGCTTCCATTTGTGAGGCATGAGGGCACTCACCAGTACAGCTGGCCAGAGGATGGAAATTCTTTTTCTACGCCACAGAAAAGAGTGTGTTTCTGATTTTTTTTCCCATCCCAAATTAAGACATTAACTCAGAAACAAGATTTTTTTTTTTTTTTGCAAAGGGATGGGGAGAAAGGGATTTTCACATACAAAAAATATCTGTTTGGGGGAACTAAAATAGAAATTTTTGGCTTGTGGCTGCCTGCCTGGAAGATTCTTTTCAAATTCACTTTTGGCAAGTGAAATTGACAAGGGCCTACTGGGCATGCTGCCAGTGGCTGAGATCCTAGGCTCTCAACCTCCCCATCAGCAGGACTGTGAGTGAAGCAGCGAGGTCACAGGGCAGGCAGAGAGCTTGTGTGCTGTTCTTCCCCAAGACTCCATGGCCCCTTGACTGCCTGGCTGACACCAGACAGTGAATTAGGTAAGTGCCATCCAGCTGGGGAGACAGCACTTCAATTTTCCTATTGGAAAATCAAATTTGGGGGCTGAGGAAAATTGTCATTTCTCAGTGAAATATTCTGAGTTTATGAAAATGGCATTTTTGGATGGGAAATTGTTCATATGGAAAATTTCCAAACACCTTTATGCACCAGCTTGGCGGAGAGGTTCAATGTGAACTTGTAACCTGAGTTCATTGGATTCCTATCTGTTTCTAGGGGATGGATATACCCATAGAAATAACAAAATTGTCCCCCGACCACTTTTCTTATACTCTGTGCCCTCACCTTCATGTTTTTTGTTCTTTAGATTGTAATCCCTTTAGGGGAAGATCTGTGTCTCCCTATCTGTTTGTCTAACCCTCATCTCTCCCCCCCCCACCCGCATATACTTTTGGTGCTACTAAATAAATACTCAATAATAATAATGATAATAATCAATAAAATAATTTGAATCTATAAATTGCATAGCTTGTGGCATGATTACATTAGAGTCAGGCTCAAGGGTGTGCTAACATGCTGATCCACATGATACCCCATTGCCCACAGTGCTACCCTTAGTGTGTCAGACAGGAAAATCAGCAGTGACTTTCTTCTCTAAGCCTCATTGCAGGTGCTGAGATCAGCGGTGGGGCTTTGTCTGCCATTCCTTACATATGCATCCTTGCAGATCTAAGGTAGGGCATTTTGCTGGTAAAGTCTCTAATTGTGGAGATCACTCACTCACTCTGGACCTTTTTCTTGCATGCCTTCCTCCATCATTTGGCTAATGACTGTCTGCATTCTGCCTCTTGAGGCAGGAGCCTGTTTTTAAAGCATCTAACACATTTTTAACAATTACCTTGAACAGCCTGGCAGCTCCCTGCCATGCTTGTGCAAAAAAATGGGTGTGAACTCAACTCCCATTGTAGAATTTGAGCTCATGGTGTTCAGCGTCAGTGATGAGAAAGATATTAACTGAATTGTTGCTTGGTTTTTATATACAGCAACAGCTTGCCACCACCAATAACATTTTTTGCCAGCCAGAGAAATACATTTTACATGGAAACACCTACGATCTAAACATTACCAGAGTTTGGACTATGTCTTCACAATCAGAGGTGTAGCTATGGGTGAGACACTTTGGCTATGTCTACACTTAGGGATTTAGGTCGACCTTATTAAGTCGACTTAGAGAGTGCACACAGGACTCGGTGCTCCAGTTGGTGGGGAGACCCCGGGCCTCCCCAAACAGCTGGAGTGCCGGCAATTGCCGACACAGCGCTCCAGCTGGCAGGGAGACCCCAGAGGCTTCCCGGCAGTTGGAGTGCAGTCCCAGCAAGAAAGGATTGTGGGGCTGCCTTCTCTCTAGGACCCCCACAGGTCCCGGCAAAAAGGAAGCGGTGGCTCCCTTTTTGCTGGGACCTGCGTGGGTCCTGGAGAGAAGGGAGCCAGGAGAGCCACCCACCACTTCTCAGTCCCGGCAGAGCCAGCCGTGCACTGCCTGGCTCTGCCAGGACCAGCCACCCACCTCCCGGACTCTCCAGCCACAGTTCCAGCAGGCGATCCCCTCCCATGGAGCCCTGGCTGGGGAGCCCTTCTCCTAAGGACTGCGGCTCCCCTGGCAGGGAAGCCGCAGGTCTGGGGAGAAGGGAGCAGGGGCTCCCCAGGGAACAAGGCAAATACAGGGCAAATTCTAAGCTAGCCAAGAAACAAACGTAATAGCAAAAATAATGGCTGACTGCTTAAATTTATCCATGGTCAATGTGTACATTAAATGTGGCTCCTATAAACATGTGGAGAAGAATTTCAGGACATATTTTAGGTTGTCTATTTCTTCAGGAACAAATTTTAAGAACAGGCTTAGGTATTCTCTCTCTACATATTTGTGCCTATTGTTCTTAGACTGCTATTAAAAACAACAGGGTTGTTATCCATGGTCAATGTGCACATTGTGGGGCTCCCTTGTCCCCCCTGCCCTAAGTCAGCCAAGTCGATTTAGGTCATCTAAACTGGGTAAGTCGACTTAATAAAGTCGACTTAGACACTAGCTTGAATTATAACGAGGTGTTATTAATTCGAACTAGTTTTTCCTTAATTCGATTTAAGGAGCAGCTTAAGTTGAATTAAGGAAAGCCCAGTGTAGACGTGGATTAAATTAAGTCGACTTAAGCCTGCTTAAGTTGACTTAATTTATAAGTGTAGATGCACCCTTTGAAAGCAGGCCCACCCAATGTGTTGCTTCTGCTGCCGATACTCCAGTTGGAGCATCAGGAAGCTTTTAGCAGACCTCTACCCAAACTTCCTGCTTCTGACCACATGACCAGAAGCAGGAAGTTTGAGTAGCTAAAGTGACTGAAGGGTCTGGCAGCTTAATTTCTCTGCCCAGTAACTTCCCAAACTTTGTGCTTCTGGTCACATGACTGGAAGCAGGAAGTAGCCCAGGCCACCTTGAGTCAATGAAAGACCCTGCCAAAAAATCACTTCTGGCTATGCACTTGCTCACAAAGCCAAATGATGTGAACAATATTCTTAATATATGAGTCATGAGTGGACCTGAAGCTCCACAAATCATTTTCTTGTTAAAACTATATGAAACTTCCAAATTTCAATGCCTAGACATAAGACTGCTTCTGCTGCTTCAAAAATGCTTGATATCAGGAAACTGGAATCTATTAGTACTCAAGATCAGCTAGGAAGTGCAATTTCTTAAGCCCTAGGGTCTGAAAATACACTTGACTAGGAAACAATTATGAGTAATGAAATACACTCAAACAAATAGTTTACAACACTTCATGTAACTTAATTAGTTATCCTAAACTCAAGAACCTGATTAGTTTGACAAAAATAATAACAGCATACAAGATCTTCTATGTTGAACATCTTTTAAGCAACACAGTTGAATCCAAGAAAATATACAAAACACTCAAGTGATACTTAAGAGAAAGAGATTTGTATGATGAAGGACAGTTAATATGAAAACAAAGTGAAGGAAGTAGATATTTTGGCCCCCTTGAATGACTCATAGGGCCTCTAATGCCCTAAAGGAAGTCTACAACCTCAAACTAATGCAATTGAATCTGTCAAGAGCATAGCTGGTGTTCAACCTTTCACAGACAAACATGATATCATTAATCACTGGAAAGAGAACTCTGCAAATTTATTGAACCAAACTAGAAATGTTTATTCTAATACAATACAACAGCCAAAATAACTGCTAATACAAAAGGAAATGAGTTTGCCAATAAGGGGGAAGAATCTGATAAAGTAATTAAAACAACTAGATGCAGAAAAGCTCTGGGCTTAAATGGGATTCCTCTTGAAATGTTCTGCTATCGTGACACTAAGCTTAAAGCAGTACTTCTGACCTTCTGTAATACATGGTTGGAAAACCAGAGCTCCCTCAAAGCTCTTATTGGGTGCGTCTACACTTACAAATTAAGTCGACTTAAGGAGTTTTAAGTCGACTTAAACTACTCAGCGTCCACACTGGCTTTCGTTAAGTTGATTTAAGCATTTCCTTAAGTTGACTTAGGGAAAAGTTAAGTCGACTTAATAACACCTTGATTTAGGTCGACTTAACGCTTAAGTCGACCTTATTAGATCGACTTAAGCCACTGTTGACGTGGATGACCGCCGAAGTCCACCTTATTAAGGCGACTTAAAGTGTTAAGTCAAGGTAATAAGGTCAAAAAGGGGCTATGTCTACATTTGAAAAGTTAAGTCGACTTTTGTTAAGTCAACTTAATAAAAGTCAACTTAACTTTTGAAATATAGACATAGCCATAAATATTATTTACAAAAAAAAAAGTGAAAGGGCTGTCTGATAATATTGTGGTAAAGCTCTGTTATCAGTTGCCAAGAAAGATCCTGGCTAAAATTCTTTTAAACAGAATCTTTTAAACAGATATAAGAACACTTTCTGATATCTATATCTATATATATATCAGAAAGTGTTCTTCCTCAATGTCAATGCAGTTCTTTGCAAAAAGATAACCAGTGACATGATTTTCTCCATGAAATTTCAAGAAAATGCCCTTGAACAACATCAAGACCTGTCTGTAATATTTGTCAACTATTTCAAGGAAACTATTTAACTTGGTTAAATTATGTGTCAGTTCCAAGGCACATGAATGCACTAGAGAACTTCTTTTTGCAGATGATGCAGCACTAGTTGCTCATTCAAAGACATCCAATAGATAACCACTTGCTTTGTGTCTAATGTAAAACAATTCAGATTAAAGAAAAATACCAATAAAACTAAACTTCTTCACGAACCATCCCGTAGATAAAATATAGGCAGTCATGCCATACCTTAAATTCTTGTCAATGGGGAAACCCTTAAATGTTTCAACACTTTCCACCAAAAGAAAATTACCTGCACTATCAAATTCCCAATCCAATTTTTTTTAATTAACTATTGGTGAGATGTTCAGACTTAATTCGAACTAGCAAATTTTAGTTTGAACTAAGCAAGTGCCATGCATGGCACTTGCTTAGTTCAAATTAGTCAATTGCATTGAGCTCAATGTCCCAGTTAGTTTGAACTAAGCGCTTAGTTCGAACTAATATGGCCACATTGGGTTAATTTGAACTAACTAGTTCGAATTAACCCTTAGTTTGAAAAGTATAAGTGAATGTACTAGTTCGAATTAAGAAAGCCCTTAATTCGAACTAATTAAAGCCTGGTGTAGCCAAGGCTTAAGTTAGTTCAAATTAAGCTTCCTTAATTTGAACTAACTTGCCAATGTAGACATAGCCCTAGAGACTTCTCAGAGAGAGCGTGTGGGCAAAGGAGACTGCCTGACCAATGGGTGCTATTTAACCCTCACATCACAGCAAGGATCTCTCTAGCAAGTTGGAAGAACATATAAAAAGAGGAACTAGAACATCAACACTTGGGCTCTCTCCCTCCATATCCTAACACCCAGAAGAACATTCTGAAGACAAAGACTTTGAACTGAGGAAGGATGGTTCCATCCCAGAAGATAGCTCCAGTCTCTGTACTGAGGAATTGTAAGCTGCTTGTATCAGCTGTCTGGGTGCTTAAACTCTTCCATAGACTTAAAGTTTAGACTTTAGAATGTGTTTAGTTTTTATTTTCTTAAGGTAACTACTCTTATAACTACCACTTATAATCATTTAAAATCTATCTTTCTGAATTTAAGAAACCTGTTTTATATTTTACTGAATGCCTAATCATGTGTTTTAGTTGAAGTGTTTGGGGAATCTTGGCTCAGGTTAACAAGGGCTGTTGCACATCCCCTACCATTTTGTTGGAGTGGTGAACTAGGTAATGAGCTTACATTGGCCAGGCTTCTAACCAGTTAAGGTGATACAGTTATGGGGTGCATAGCTGGGGAGCTGGGTGAAGGAGGGAATTGGCTGGTTCATGAGTAATTGGAAAATCAGTTGGGTGTGTTCTTTCCACTAGATCTCAATTTAAGTGCTCTGCTTATCAGAGTTTTGTAGCTTGACACCAGCATCACAGTGTCAGAGGCAGCCCAGATTGGTGCATGAGAAGGGTTCAGTGGTTGCACACTCCAGCTTGCACCCTGAGGACCCAATCACAGAAAGATTCTCAGTTCTTCCAAGGGCCGGCTTTGTCACTTAACCTTTCCCAGCTGAAAAATAGGAGATGATAAATACCACACAAATATGGTATAATGATCAATTGTTAAGGTGTTTTGAACATAACACATCTAACTGCTAAGTATTCCATTTCATTTGTTAATAATCAGTGTTCGTGTTCCACCTCTGGAAAGAAACAGGAGACCCTTTTACTGAGCTCTTGTCTATGTTGTTCTATGATAACATAAAGAATCCCGTTCTAATCCTCCCTTCTCATTGTTTCATCCTTAGACAATCTACATAGTTTATTTCACCTCAAACCAATTAGGCAACATATTAGACTAAATATTTTTAGAGGGCTGCCATAATATTAACAACAATAATTTTTTGCCTCCATCAGCACAATTGCTGACGATGAAGAAGATGCAAAGAGAACCCGCCTATTGCACTTGCAGCCAGAATGCCAGTGCTTGACCCTTATTTACACAAGACAGATTTGTGTACACAGAATTACCATGGCTAGATTCCTTCATAAAATAAAGGGAATAGGACTGGGCAAGCTAATAAGTTAATAGTTGGGGTTGTGACCCTCACTATCAGTTGCTGAAGATTGCACATGAGATGCTTTTAAGCCCTTAGCACGATGCGCATCACTCCCACAGAAGAATGCTTCCAGCCACGGGTGGAGCACAGTTGTGCATGCACGGTCATGGCTCCAGCTATAAAAACTACAATAGAGCATTCAGTTCTTTAAAGCAACTCCAGTTGTTACTTAACAAAATCTCATATCTGAGGCATTGACTAGATCTTTCCTATCATTCATGCTCAACACTGTAAAAAATGATTACACCTGAAAAAAAATCTGTTGTCATAAACAAAAAATGCTCCCACTCTCCAACCATTTATGCCAAGACTTAGTACTGAATAAAGCAGTACATTTTTAAGCCACGTTATAAAATCTTCAAAATGACTGGCTTTAATGGGAAGGAGGATAAGCTACTCACCCTTGAAGTATGATTGTGATACTTAGTGTTGTTGTAATTCGCTTCAGTTACTTTATTTATGAGTAGGGCCAGTCAGATAGAAAGGGAAATACTTTCAGAGTTATTTTAGAGCTTGCTTTTTGTGTATGTGTATGAGAGAGATTTCTCCTTTGACTTAAAATAAACTCACAGGCTTGGAGAGAATGACAAAAAAACCTGTTCAACACCAGTCAGTTTTTGCAAGCTGTCACAGTTCTATCCACTTTATCTTGATCTCTCCCTTTCCCTTACTGGTCCTTCAGCAACTGTCCCCTGAAAAGGTTTTCCCATAAAGTAACTAGGACAGCACAGGAAATTTTCCTGAAATGAAACCTACAGCAAAAGCTTGCTTGCTAAACAATAACATGGAATCTTGAGACACAAGTAAAAACTCATAGATTTCCGTACCGTTCATCCTTAGAAACATGGGGCTCCATCCTGCAAAGTGCAGAACATACTGGGTGAGATCCTCACACCCAAACCATCCTCTGGGTACCAGATAAAAGATTCAGAGTGGAGTGAAGGGGGCCTAAAAGCCCTGTTGTAGTTAGTGGAGGATTCTTCTCATGACGGCACTACTGAGATGCCCACAATAGTGACTTTCAAAGACCCCACCAAAAGCCCTGGCATAAGGATGTGTCTGGGACATAACTGAAGATAACTGGGAGATGTTAGGGGTGGGCCTACAGCATACCGCATTGTGGAGATCTCAATGGTAGTCCAAAGTATATCTGGGACCCCTCTACGGCCCCGAAGAGTGCTGGATTTGGAGGGCACGAAGGCTTAAAACTATTACCCCATTTCTCTATCACGAGGTCTATGCTGTAACTTATAGGCTATGTCTACAACTTATGGCAGCATGAAGTGTACATCCACTGCACACATCCCTAGCATGGGTATCAATAGTAGAGTAGATGGTGAGACACCTCTTTGGTGAGTAAATATAAGCCAGAGCCCTTAGCCTTCCATGCTGCTCTGTGCACACAAGCAGTGCTTCCCCGTCTACACAGCTATTTTTTAGCACTGTAAAGTGTCCCACTGCCTCCCAATCTCTCCGATGAATCTCAGCATTTCTTATAAATTAATTCAGTTTAATATCTAGTTTTTTTCTAAGGATTTTGGTTTTGAAGCCTTTTAGACATCTGTCAGTACCTTTGGTGGCTTGCCAGCATTCACATCCATGTGGTAAGAAGGGAATAAAGTTTGAGCTGAAGATTTATGGTCTGATCTGTAAGATGTAGATTTTCTCTCACCTAATCTTGATTAAACTGGTGAATGCAGATGCTGCTTTGCCAGCATATAATATTACTTCTTTTTGGAGAGCTCCACTGACTAGCACTTTACATATATATGTAGCAGAAAATGAAACCAATTTGGGACCTGTTCTATCATCTGATATACTGATTCAACTCTTCTTGATTCCATGCACCTTACAACAGTGCTGAGTTCTATTAGCTGGGTTCTGCTTAATTTCCTAGTGCAAATCAGGAGTAAATCTCAGCTGGGGAAAATTTGTAACAGCTGTTTCAATGAGGTTAAAGTCACATTTGCTGGAAACTATTTTTAATTTAGTGCAGATTGTATTAAAGCAGAAGGAAATCAAGCCAAGATTGAAATCGGAAGGCCAGTTCCTTAGAAGGTTCATTGACTAAATCAGGGTCACTCTACCGAAACCAATGACAGGCAAGACCCTGACCTCACATATACTGTACTGTGACTAGCTACATGTGCAGTTGTATAAGACAGTCTGGTGTGCATTTTCCTGTCTCCACTGACACACTTCTGCCTCTCTTTGATTCATGTTTCATTAGACTGATTTCTTGCTTACTTGGGTGGAAATGCAACTGGGACAAGAATTGTGCCCAGAGTGGTGGTGAAGCTGAATTAATAAACCAGGGAAAGAATTATGTACACTTCACAAAGAGATGTAAGGGGAGAAAACAATTCAAATGTTCTTTTCGCTAATCCAGATAGTGTCCCTTTAATGCAGAAATATGTAGTCAGATTTTTTAAAACTATCTTACTCCATCATGCCTGACTTAGCTGTTTATCCCTATTGTTCCTTATGATCTCCCTCCAGCCCCCCCTCACCCCCCCACACCTTTTTTTTTTAAATAAAGTCTCTGATGAATATTTTCCTCATGTGTTCTAGCATGCTTATAGGGCCAGACACAGAGGGAAGTGCCATATCGTTCTAGGGAAATAGCATATTTGCCCTGCTTTCAGTGTTGGGAGAGCCAACAACTTGGGGTTAGACAGTGATATTTCTGTCACAGCTCTGCAGACTGCCCTTAGAAGAACAACAATGCTCTAATATGCTGTAATATCTGGGCAAAGTCAAGGAGGCAGGCTGGAGTTTGCCAATAGAGCGGGGAACAGGAGATCATTGGCGTACATTGTAAATACAGAGACTGGAAAGAGGAGCTAAAGATGAAGTAGGTGTGTCTAGAATTTGCCATGGTTCCTGGAGCATGCATGGGATAAGAAGAGACAATGTTAGAATGCACTACCTGGGAGCGGGAGGAGGCTGAACTGAAATAGATAATTAATAGTGAATAATTTATTTAAAAATATTGCATCTTTTCCTGTTCACAAATTGTCCACGAGCAGCTCCTACAGATTTCTCTGTTATTTCAAACAATTCTTTGCAAACTATTTCTTATTCCATAGACTGTTCACAAACAGTTAAATGCAGGGGTTCAATATTCAAAATATCTGTTGTGTTGGCTAGTTTATACAGGATAATTCAACTGGAAAATTATATTGTATTGCCTATCTGATAAAGGTTACTCTATGAAATGGGATTCTGATGTGAATGTTGAGATTTACAAGTTCAAAATTTACTTTCTGCTGATATTCTCACTAGTCACTCAAAACTCACTGTTTCTGAATATTCTGGCCTGTTAGCTCCATTGCTAGAATATTCACAGGAAGCTGAACATGAGATCTGTGAGCACCATGAAGCTAATTTGTTTAAAAATTCAAATAACTATTACCAGAATTTATTTTGCAGTATTTCCCAAGTGTAGTACCCAATAGAAGACTTTGTGACGCGATAAGATGCTAGTAGGTGGTGTCACCATTAACCAGCCCTGACCAAAGTTAACTCTGTGTATATGCAAAACAGAGCTGGTACTGACCAAGGATATACCTTGCTCCCACTAAGTAGCAGACATAACTTGCAAGCTTTGTAAAATAACAAGATGAGATTGGGGCAAAGAAATGTTGTAAATAAGTGTGGAAAATAACCAGATGCGCATGCCATTTACCCACTTAGCAAACAACTGTATAAAAGCTGGTGCTAACCCACCCTAATTTGGAACCTTGTCATCGGGGCAACTGCTATGTTCACCACCACAAGACATCACTCCCTATGCTCTGAACCTGCAGTTGTTTAACTGGGATTCCTGTCTGCTGAAGGGGCATAAGGATTGAAGCTTTCCTATTTCTTTGCTTTCTTGTCTGTATTTATAATAAATGCAGTTTGCTTTTATCTTTTATCTGATTTCCTGGTGTTGTGCCTACTGAACCCATCGAACCTTAGGACCTGAGCTATAGTTGGTAGCTAGTGTCCTGTAACACCAACTCCTCGGTTAGAGAATGTGAGAGGATGCAGGAGGCATTGTTGAATTGTGCCAAGGATTTGAGGGAGGTGGAGGGAAGTTTTCCAATGAGTGACAACAGGGACTGGAGATGGGAGAGATGCCATCCCTCACTTTAAAGATGGAAAACTGAGTCTCGCTATGAGGAAGAAGGCATCCTATTTTTATGGGATCATTTTCTTTACATTTTAAGCAGAATTTTCATCCCAAATAGGCATCAGAAGACTTGCTGCCAAGAGTTCAAAAATCAGAAATCAGATTTAAAGATCATGTAATTTTAACAAGAATAGACACATGATTTTAATTCCAGTTCCATTTTTTGCACCACCCTAAACATTTTTGAACAGTTGGAGTTGGCAATATAGAAATGATTCCTTTCCAGTGGTGATCATTCTACATGGATATAGGGACAACAAACATGGCCCCCTTCATTTTAATTTCAGAATAAGTAAAAGACAATACATAACAGAACTCTCTTCTCACAGAATTCATGTAGAAGTCTCCTGAAGCTAGTTGGCATATACATTCTTAGTGACAGTGGAATAAACTATATTAATGTTTCCTTCAACTTAGTGTGGCCATACAAACAATTTTTTCAAGGAAAGCACAGTTGTACCCAAATACTTATGAGAAGGGAAATGACGATGGAAAAGTGCTGTTGTTCATTATTAGTGCTGTGTTTTCTTTACAGCTTAATGCTAAGTGTCAGGAATTGAAGAACATCAGCATCATTAACAGGTTAACTGGGATTGTAATGAAATGGGAAAAACATGCACCTGCTGTTAGTCATTCACAATAGTTTGTAGACACATCCTCAAAATATAAGTTAAAATGTTGAGATTCATTTTCCATCATGCATGTTCTAATGCTGCCATAATTGGGGTATGTCTGTTACTGCTGTTATAATAACTGAAGATAAAGTTTAACTTCTTAAGAAGAACCACTGACTCTTCATTAGGAAATCCAAACCCCATTCAACATAGGCAGCATCTAACCAATTATAGTAATACTTCAAACTTGTGGAGCAGATAAGCTGCTTATATAATTTATGCTATTTAACAGTATGTGGAGTCTTATCTATAAACACAGAGGATTCTAAATGATTTACAGAGCAAACATATGGGCTATTTTAGAGTAACTTGCCCCTGCCTGGCAAAATGTTTATCTAAGTGCTTGAGGACTATGACTGCGAGTCTGCAGAAATAGGCGTTTTGGAGACATAGTTCCAAACTTGAATACTTCACTTGTTCCAGTTGTGGGCTCCACAGACTAAACATATCTTCTCTTGGTATTAAAATATCAAAATATTATCAAAGTTAGCTTTTGTGGAGTTTGGTTATTTTATTATTATTATTATTTTTAGATGGAGACGCCTGACTAGGCTGCGCCTTTTCATTCTTCTGCTTGCATAGCTACATTCACTACTGACACATGGCTGGAAAATGACTAAGTTCTTTTCAGCTTCCAGGTTTCCTGCAAACAAAGGACTGACCAGAGATGTTATATCTGACTGGTTATTTTTCTTACCTATGCAGTTATTCAGTCTCTTGTATCTGAAAGGATGCTAATTAAGAATGCCTGCTTTAGTAATTCAAACTATATCTGGAACATTAAATGCAAATTCTAATCCCCACAGCCTTCACAGAAGATGCCTCAGGTTTTTAAAATATATTACTGTTTTTTTGCCTCAGTAGCACCTAACCATTTCTTCCTCTTGCTCTTAGCACAAGTTAATGTGTGTGAATTCAAAAAGCACTCAGGGATAACTAGCCACACAGGTTGCTGGATAATTTCAACACCTCTATCCCTAGCATTTGACGCAAAACCTCAAGGTTTGCCTGCTGTCATCTTCTGCTGAGTGCACAATGCATTTTATTAAAGAATAGCCCATTGAGATTCTGATCCTGAGAGGTGCTAAGTGCCTGCCAATCTTATCAAAGCCAAGAAGAAATCCTCAGCATTTCCCAGGATCAGGTCCAGAGTATATGACAGTACCATCGGTTCTGTTTTAGTTAGCAGGGCAGCAGCATTTGCTTAGCTGGTCTGGTTTTGGATCACCCCTATTCGTTGTAATTATTAAACCTGAGCTGTTTATTCAGTCTCCGATTCTTCTCGACATCCATGTTGGTCTCAAATCTAGTGGAGTGTAGTGCCTACAACAAACTGTAACTCCCTCGTTCCCAGAAACCCAGTGCAAATTATAGCTGCCAAAGGACTGCTACTCTAGCTTCTGTTGCTGTGGAGCTTAAGAAGCAGTGAATCAAAGACAGTGGAGCTTGACTACACCACGTCCCCTTCTGTCTTGCTCTTGGTACACACATCCCTGACACTTCTTCCTTATGTAGTGAAAAATGAATTTTATGGACTGTAGAATCTGTCTTTCTGTGTTTACTTAAAGAATAACTTCTAGCAGCTTCACTAAGCCCTGGTCTACGCTGCCACGTGATTTCAGCGGCAATCGAAGGGAGATACGCATAGTAATTACAATACCTTGCATATCTCTCTCCAATTGCCTACCTTTTACTGACCACGGTGTCTTCAATAGGCTGATTCAGAGAGAAACCCATTTCCTCTGACTCAGCATTACACTCCTTGCCAGGGTAGTCTTATTGGATCAACTGTCTGATCAGCTAAATGAATCTTCACAGACCCAATCAGTCAATCAGGCATATTGATCTGATGCCGGCGGTGAATTCACCACCGTCAGTGAAGGCAAGCCCTAAGTTAGCCCAAGTAATGACTAATAATGTGTATTTAGGAGCCTAACATTCAGCACTCAGGTTTGAAAATGTTGGCCACTACACTTAAGGTATAGTACATCTAGCTCATTTGTGCTTTGGCTCATAGAGGAGGAAAAAGGTTGGGAAACCAAGAACAAGATTTGTTTTCAAAAGAAAAATAAATATGGGGGTCAGCCTTTAACCATAAAGCTAAAAAGCCAAATTCAACCCAAGCTGAATATAACTTTTAAGAGTAAAACCAAACGAAATATAGAAAAACTTGGAAAATCTTATTTTCTTTTACATACTGTATGTCTGCACAGCAAGCTGTTGATGTTTTGACCCCTATAGGAGTCCTTCTGAGCAGGAAAAAAACAAACAAATGTTCCCATCATTATTTACAAATTGAAATGTGCATACATTTCCTCTGAAGAACCCAGTCACAAATTTAACTACCATAGGCTGCGTCTACACTTGTAAATTAAGTTGACTTAAGCTTGCTTAAGTCGACTTAATTTACCCTGCGTCTACACTACAGTTTCTTTAAGTCGACTTAAGCACGTTGCTTAAGTCGACTTAAGAAAAATAAAGTCAACTTAATGAAAATTAAGTCAACTTTATAAAACCTCATTTTAATTCGACCTAAGGCTTAAGTCGACTTTTTCAAGTCAACTTAAGCCAGTGTAGACCTGGAGTAGCCCTAAGTCAACTTAGGGCTACTCCAGGACTCCACCACTGCCCCCCCCCCGGCAGGGCAGGGTGGGAGAGCACTGGGGGAGCCTGGCATACCCCCCCACAGGGCAGGGCAGAGCCCTGCCCATCCTGCCCCTATGCCCTGCCAGGGTGCCTGTCCCCCTTTGCCCCATTGTACCCATGTACAATGGGGCAAAAGCTGCGCCCCCTGGCACTGGGCAAGGGATGCCCCTCTGCCCCCGTGGACCTGCCCTAGGTCCCCTTAGCCCCTAGAAGTCGACCTAGGCATCCAGTGTGGATGCTCTAGGTCAACTGTGTAAGTTCCCCCCAAAGTCGACTTTAAATTTAGGTGTAGATGCATTAAGTCAACTTAACTAAGTCAACTTAAAGTCAACTTAGTTAAGTCGACTTAGCTAAAGTCGACCTAAATTTTCAAGTGTAGACATAGCCATAATGAGTACTTCATGCTGTTGTGCCTTAGGTACAAATAACAGCAATGACACAGTGTATATCAATGTCTGTGTGTTTGTGTTTGTAGGAGAGGATGGCTGGTATCTAACTGGTATGGTTTTACTTGTATTTTTTTTAATCACAAGTGAATGTTTCGTGAGTACACGAAAGCCAAAGCCAGAAGCGGTTAGCTGTTCAAGAAGATATGCGTTCTTAACAGCAACCCCTTGTATTTAGTTTTTTCCATCTCACATCCACTGCCTAGAATACGCTCTCCATTGGCACCAGCATTAGAGTTATGAAATAATGAGGAAATGATGCTGAATACAGCTTCTTTGAAGCTGGAATTTCCATTCTGCTCAAAATTCTGATACTTTAACATCTGTTTTGTTCCAAATTGGAAATTAAAAAAAATTCAAAATTTCCCATGAAATGAAAGTTCTGAAAAAATTTGATTCAGGATTATCAAAATGTTCTGTTTCAATACTGTCAAAACATTTTATTTTGACTATCATTTTGATTCAATTTTTATATTATATTACAATGTTATTAAATATTGTAACCCCTTTGCCCGGCCAAGATGGCAGCAGCAAAGGGCCGAGTTCTATATCTAGGGGTCCCCCAACAATGTTACAACACCACTCGGCTCGAGCCCTAACCCAGTCTCCTGGACAATTACACACTACTCCCTGGACGCCCTAGGAGGGCAATACTTCCCCTTTCGCAAGCACGAGTCTGAGTGTAGCACATGAGTCTTTTAATAAAGACAATATAGAGTCAATATCAAAAGCAGCACTGATTCAGATACAGTGCCAAGCAAGATTCACACAAAACCCAATAGACAGAACTCATTCCACCCTCAGTGTACATAGTATGCCCTTCACTTTTTCATGACCCCCATACTGACCATCAAAGTTTTACTGTCCAACTCTAAAAGGGGGCCTGTGCCCTCAGACCTCTCCTCCAATTGTCTTCTGCCACCTCTGGGTGTGCTCAGACCACCCGCTGGCCACTCACACCATCCATTGGCACCGGCCACTGGTTGCTGGCTCCACCTGCTGGTCACGCCCACCATCCGCTGGCACTGCCCACTGGCTCCACCTGCTGGTCATGCCCACCATCTGCTGGCACCACCCACTGGCCACTGGCTCCACCTGATGGTCAAACCCACTGTCTGGTGGCACCACCCACTGGCTCTGTCTGCTGTTCACAGCCACCATCTGCTGGCACCACCCACTAGTTGCTGGCTCTGCCTGCTGGTCACGCCCACCATCTGCTGGCAAGATGCTCTTCTGCTTGACCTCAGTCATCTTTTCAGTGATTTCAGCTCTTAGAAAAGTTTTCACCTCCATGGTGATTTCAGGTCAATCCAAATAATAAAAGAGACTCCACAAGGAATTTTTAGGTCAATCCTTTAACCCTGGGCAAGGAGGTAGGTGTTTGCCTAAGGCACAGCTCCAGCAGAGCTAGTGCTTACACCCCTCACCATCTAGTTTTACAACACTGAAAACTAGGGTTGCTCACTTTTCCAAGTTCTCTGTTGCTAATAGTGACTTTTCCATCAGCTTCTCAGTCAATAACAGATATACAATCAAAGGGTAGTATTTCATGAAAAGACAATATTTCATTTCTCACTTCTGCTAAAACACCAGATTCAGAGGATTTGAATCAGCCACATATACCATTTCCTATAACGCCCAGCCCCTGGGTGAAATTATGCTGAGTATCATGCAAAAACAAAGCCCAGGCAAATCAGCTGTCCCCTTCCCTGCTTAGCTGCTAAGCAAGAGAGGTGCTCAGATTCTTAACCTTGGTTACATCTAATATATAAATGTAACATTTAAATTTAAATGTTTAAATTTTAATATATGACTTTTTTTTTACTTTTTCCCTGTTGAAAATTGTATCAAAATTGTTACATTCCTACAAAACATTTAAATTATGCATGTGTTCCCACAAAAATGTTTAGATTTTAAAAAGATTGCATTTTTGGGCACATTTCAGTTAAAATGTTTTGATTAGCTCTAGGGCTGAAAGAAATTGGTACAAGAATGAGAAGGCGAAGAAACTTGTATGGCTGGTCAAGAAGAAGTTTGAGGTTGAGTCAAATGCAAGTTAGGACAAAATGTCCAATAGGGTTTACCTGGACTGCAAATAGTGAAGAGAAAATTGACTGAACTAACATAGAACTGCACCTGTGTTCCACCATCACTTAAGACGATGATAAAACTCTTAGGGTATGTCTACACTAGAGCTTTAGGTCAACTGAAAGAGGATTGAGTCAACCTAAAGAACCCTGCATCCACACTGGGCTCTTATTAAGTTGACTTAAGTGCTGTAGACGGGTAATAGTTCTAAATGGCCTCCAATATCAATTTGCTAATTAATTAATTTACTGATTAAATTAAATTCCAGATTAATTAATTAGCTAATTAATTTAATATTAATTTGCTGTGGGTCGGGTTGGAGAGAAGAAAAAGAGCTGCGGCCATTGGGCTGGGGAAAGCCACAGGCAAGGAGATTGGGCTGAGGAGAGGGAGAGAGTTGCAGCCGGGGAGATTGAGGTGGGGAGAAGGGGAAAGGCATGGCTGGGGAGATCGGGCTGGGGAGAGCCACAGCCAGGGAGATCAGGCTGGGGAGAAGAGGAGAACCACGGCCAGGGAGATCAGGATGGGGAGAAGGGGAAAGCCATGGCTGGGGAGATCAGGATGGGCTCCCCAGCCATGGCTTTCCCCTTCTCCCTAGCCCGATCGCTCTGGCTGCGGCTTTCCCCAGCCCAATGGCTGCAGCTCTTTTTCTTCTCTCAGCCTGACCCATCGTAAATTAATAAAACTACAATATTTCATTTTAACATTTTTATTAAAGTTCAAATGAAAAGACAACATTGATGCATTTCTTTTGACTTAAGGTACTTAGGCTTGCTGATGCTTCCAGTGCCAAAAAAATGTTGCCCATGAGGCACCATGCCTCACAAATTGCTGCTCAAGAAGTACGATATATTGCTCAGCTGCATCATCAGCTTGGTGGGAACATTGGCCCCTCCCAGAGTTCCTGGCCACTCCTCCGTCGACCTAGCACCTGCCAGTGTGGACGCAGGCAGTCGACTGGAGTTTTCAGTGTGGATGCTGTAAGTCGACGAAACAAGGTCGACTTTGTTAAGTTGACTTAACAGAGCCTCCAATGTAGACATACTCCTATTGACTTAATCTGAAGCATGTCTGTGCCCAAAATGTTATACAACCAGAACAAAATCTCATTGTTAAGTATAATCTAAGGCCATGATACACTATCTACTAGCTTCTGAAACCTATTTGTTCTGTATTACTCTTTCACATGAACAACAGAGCTAAGCACAGTGGGAACCCAAGACCCCCATCCCTGTAACTCATGTGACTTACTGTATTTAATGGGACCTCTCATGTGAATAAACAGTACTTGGATGAATAACGTTTGCAGCACTGGGTCTCAAAAGAACCATTTGATAACTATAGATGGGAGGTAGAGCACCAAATACAGTATGTTTGGCAAATTTTAACAAATACTGCTGATTATTCGTTCATGATCTTCTCATTTATTGGTCACTCCATAAACAGCTTCATAACATCCGCACGAACTATTGCTTTAACTTCTCTTAAAAAATAGGCTTTTCCAAGCATTCAGACATAATATTTACTGCAAAGTCTGCAAGAAAATTCAGTGGATTTTGTTTAGCACTGACTGTTTTTATGCTGTTAGTAGATTTAACCTTTTACTCTGTCTAGCTCTTGAAATTCAACAATGTTTATCTTTCTGGTCTTCCAAAAGCTCTTTGCTTTTTCTTGATATTATTTCCTAACTTAGCAGATGTTGGCTCCTTCTTCAACACTTGCAGACATGTAAATTGTTGTTTTTGACTTTTCCACTGCTTCTACTCTCTATCTCCTGGGGTACTGATTTTTCTAAAAACAGGTGTTGCCAAAAATCAATATATTTATGTAGAGAACATAGCAACATCAAAGCGAAGAAGTTAGCTGCCTAGGCCAGACTAATACATGCTCAAAGGGTCCCAAAAATAAGGACTTGAGAATGGAGAGTAAAGAGATGCACTTAGGTCAAAACTGTGAAATGACTGTGGATAAAAGCCATGCAAAGCAGTTAGAGTAGACTACCATAGGGCAGACAAGGAGATTCTGATATATAGACATAAGAAAAGTGAAGGACAATTACAATAAGATAAAGATGTAAGAGGGAAAAAAGCAGGATAATAAGCAGCAAAGACACCTGATTTTATTCATTTGACCTATATTAACATCAAGGGTCACATGAAGATGTAGCAAATGGTAAGAGACAGAGGACAGGACAGGAGGAAGACTTTTCAAGGAACAGTGGACTGAGATTGAACAAGGATGCACGTGAGGAAGAAAAAGACTAGGAAAAATCTTAAAATTCTGTTTCCTCCATGCTGAGACCTATCTGTTTGCTAATAAATTGTCTACAGAAAGCAGCACATAAGTAACATTACTGATAATGAGACAAGGCCAAATTTAGTCCCTGATTTGTGACCACAGGTCTTAAATCAATGGCAGCCATAAGCATGTAGCATGAGGGCAGATTTTAGTCAAACTCATTATAAGACAAAAATACGTAGCGACTATTTCTAACAGTGGTATAAATTGAGACTAAATACACTGAATTCAATGCTATTACACTGCTGTAAAACTATATCAGACAGTGACCCAGAAAATATTAATCCATTTGAGTGCCCTTTTTCCCATTTTACATACTTTATTGAGTACATTTTTCCAGACGTAAAGATATCAAGATATAATTTCTAGATCAAAAACAAAAAAACCCCAAAACTAGTAAAAGAGAATTTAAACTAAGATTATGTATCAGTAGTTTAAGGGTAATAAACATCACAAGGATGTTGTTATCATACCCAAAAGAAAGCATTACAAACCCAGAAAATTCAGAATTAAGATGAACTTTAAAAAAAAAAAAATCCAAACATGTCCAGGTATGGAATTCTAAATCTACAGCACCCAAATAACCTTAACACATAGTGATATTAAAAGGAAAAAAATAGTCTTTAAAACTCACTTTAATAGAACCTGGGACCACATATGTTAATATAAATGTATTATAAGAGTATAGTTAATGCAGGGTATCACTATAGCGGAAACAAAGTGTGTGTGTGTTTGTGTGTGTGAGTGTAGGCCTGCCTACAGGGAGAGGTGAAGTGGGGAATGAGGGAGGAAGGGAGGACAATTGCTCAGGGGCCTGAGTGGACAGGAGGATAGATACATGTCCTCCTCTTCTCCACATGAACTCTTCCCACAAAATCTCCATTGTTCATGTTTTCCACCCCTCCTATGCGCCAAGCTTATTTATTATGCACCGTGCAGGGTCCTGGGTGATTGAGAAGCCAGTATCCGCTACTCAGTTTCCAGGGTTTATCTATTTAGTCCAAGGGTCCCAAGAAGCTGAGGCCTTGTACACACTACAAAGTTATTGTGCGATAAGGCTCATTATCGCACGATAACAAAGACAGCGTCCACACACAGATCCATGTTGTTGTGCGGCAACAGCCATCTTGCTGTGCAACATGTAAACCACCAGAACGAGGGTGGTAGTGGCTACCGTGGAACAGCTGTTCCGCGGTATTTCGTGTGTATTTCGTGTGTGTATGGTTGTCGCACAATATTAAACCTCCGGAAATGTCTCAGAATTCAAATGCCATCCCTTCTGGACTTCCTCCTGCACTCTGTGGCTGTGACGTGACTGTACCTGCCTTCCCATCATTCCCAGGAATATTTGAATTATTAGTGCTTCCTGTTTGTTCCTGCTGGAGTGCAGCTGTGTTCTACAAGAGCAATGGCAGCTCAATGCGGCAAACGTGCTCCAGTATGGATCACAGCCAAGGTGTTCGATCTGATAAGCATCTGGGGAGAGTCTGCTGTGCAAGCACAGCTACATGGCAGAAGGTGAAATTTTGATATCTTTGGCCAGATTTCTCAGGCCATGGCAGAGAAGGGGTATGAGAGAGACACTCTGCAGTGCAGGTCGAAGGTGAAGGAGTTGCAGATAACATACCACAGAGCCAGGGAGGCAAATCGGCGCTCTGGCTCAGAGCCGGTTACATGCCAATTTTGCAAGGAGCTGGAAGCCATCCTGAGCGGGGAATCCCACAACCACTCCAAAGGTCCTGTGGACATGTCGGCACCCCCCCATCCAAAGGATACTGGAGCAGACAGGGACAAGCAATTCGTTGATGAGGAAGAGGAGGTGGAGGATGACCTGGAAGCTGAAAGTGGTGCAAGCGACCCAGGGAGCCAGGAGCTGTTCTCCCCACCCCCCCTCCATCCATGTTGTCTTCGGATGCAGCAGAGGGGAGCTCTGGTAAGTTTCCTCAGAAGTGAGGCTTCTGTGCTTGCTGGATAAGGTTTGTAGGCAAATGAAGAACGGGTGGGAGATGGGCGTTTTGAGTTTCATCCTTTCCTATTTTATTTTTCTGAAGATCGGGGGATCTACTCTGCATTCACGAGCATTGCATCAATACATGCAGTAATTCTCAAGAAATTTTCTCCGTTGAGCTCACTGAAGGTTTCCTGGATGTATTTCCACAGCCTCCTAGTTAAATTCGATGGGAGAGCTAGTGTGTTCCCACCCTATAGAAGGATACTGTCCCTTGCCAGTTGCAAAGCACAGCACTAGGAACCACGGCTGCACACAAGCCTGCTGCATATGGTCCTGGCTTATATCCAGTGGCATGCAGGATATGCATTCTAGCTTGCAGGGGCACTCTAAGCCTTCCAGCAGGCAAAAGGAGGAAGGAAGGGACAAAAGTCATACGGCAATCAACAGAGTGTCATTGCTTGCAATCAATCAGCACCAGGGATGCTAGCCGAGTGGAGAAAAAGTCTATCTTGGAGACTTTATCCTGCATCCTTATGTTAAAGTAATATTATCACTAAGTATTCAAAAATACAGACTGTGATGCTCTGGTCACATTACTGATAATATCATTATCAATAGACACTATCAATGGTGTCAACAGGTGCCATTCTTCACCTCAAACTTGAAAATGTAAGCCCATGTATATAAGAACAGCTCTGCAGAGGCACATTCGTAGCAAAACAGTTGTGCCACTGCAATGTCTGGAGAAGATGCTCTAGGCTGATAGGAGATAGCTCTTCCATTGGCATAAAAAGCCACCTCTATGAGTGGCAGAAACTATGTTGGTGGGAGAAACTCTGATGCCGATATTGCGCTGTGCACACCCACGCTAATGTTGGTATAACATGCTGCGCAGAAGATGAAATACTCATGTATGCTCTGTGCCGATATACATTTTGCAAACATAGGCTGTAGTGTAGATATAGTCTTAGTGTTTTTAAATCTTGTTATCTATTAATGAAACAAAAGAGGCAGGCTGCCCATCTTATAGACTGCCCACTTTGTGATTCACTGAGGATCCTTTCTGATAGGATTACAAGAATTGAAAAGTAATTTTGCTGTGATATCTCCTGAGAAAGTCTGAATGACACTATTGTGACAGACATGAACAAAATGGAAATGAAGAACATGAGCAACTTCTACTGCACAGAGCTTCCAATATGTTTTGCATAAATTTTTAAAGTTTTTTTTTCTTTACAAAGGGAATTTCGTGTTCAAGTTCAAGAAAGATACGGACTGACAACTTTTCGAAGAGATGTTCATTATTTATCTTTATGAAAGATAAGGTTTGGGGAGTAACAGTGGCTTGTAAACCACCAAGATGCCTTTAAAGGTACCAGATCCACTTGGCAGAGGCTTTTTAAATCTCTCTGATGGTTCTAGCAAGCATCCTATTCTCACTTGTGAGGTCCCTTCACAGCTTCACTCTTCCTTACCTCACTTCTCCTTACTTACCCCATTTTTCAGAATGACCCCACTTTACACTGCCAACAGTGCAATTCTTTACCACCCATTTGTCCTCTTCTCCCACAAGCACATCTGAACTAGCTCCATGAAAAGTCCGATGCATTGAATGCTCTCCGTCCATGTCAAACTATAAAGTCATAAACTTGATCTACTTCAAGTTCTTCTCTAGACCCACTTCTACAATATCTATGATAAATGACCTTTAGACATCAGCAGGAATTACTAATATGAGAAATAAACAAAAATATTAATGACTTAAAACTTAAAGAGAAAAAAACCCTGTTGAATCATTAGCAATTAATTCTGCTAATCTCTGTAAACACATGTTGCTACCATCCTTGTCTTCTTCCTCCATTTTTTGTTATTCCAACTTCTTGTATCTTGTCTTAAATTAGACAGAATGCTCTCTAGGGAGGAGAATATTTCTTACTGTTTATTTGCACATGGCCTAGAAAAATGGGCCCCAATAACATTAATATTTCTATAATATTAATAATGAATGGTAATAATAATAAAGGATGAGAGATACGAGATGATTGTTGCATCAGGGAGGGAAGGGAATTTATTGTTCAACTGGTTTGTTGTTTTTATTTTGAGGTAGAGATGTAAAGGCTATTTTTCCCTTCTATTTCTTGGTTGACTTGAGAGAAAGAACTAAAACCAAAACCAACCAGCCACCACCAAATGATTAAAACTCATGATAAGATAGCTGAGAAACAAATTCCTAATTTTTCCTGATATAGCACAAACAATCCTGGCCATAATTCAGACTCTCTGGCCTATTCTGCACTACATAGTTAGGCCAATATAAGGTAATTTATACACTAGTGTCTACACTAGATACTTGTCCTGTCAGTGTAAGGCCCCTACTACACCGATATAGTAACTCCACCTTATGTCAGGGTAATAAGGACAAGGCAGTGTCTCCATACACACTGTGTTAATTGCATCTGCTGTTAGCTCTCTTCGGAGCTGTGAAATTGACGAGAAAAATGGGCAGCTAGAGTTTAGCTGCCTCCCTGCTCTCCTGGAGAGCTGGGTAGCTAGACCCCATTCCTAGTCGGGAACAAGGAGTTGAGAATCCCTGGGTAGCTTACCTCACTCCCAGCAGTGAATGGGGAACTGTGGAGGAAAGCCCACCAGGAACCCAGGAGTCTGTGGGGCAAACAGGCTCCAGGTAGGATGCTGCCAGCAGAGGACTGGGCTCTCAGCTCCCAACACTGCCCTTGTCAGGTCAATGGAAGCACTCCTGCTGAAGACGTGTACCACCGACTGAAGGAGGGTAGAGTGGACATGCGCCACCACAGTAAATACTGCCATGGTTGCAAGGCAACTTAATATAGGTTGACTTAGGTTTTAAGTGTAGACATACCCACAGTTTTTGAGGCACATAGAGGGGGAAGAGGTGGATCACCCAAGAGATGAAATTGTAAGGCAGGTCAGAGCCAACAGAATATCTAAAGGGCTGGACAAGGAATAGCCCACATTTTCCCCTGCTATTCCTTTAAAATAGGAATAGCCTTTCTTGCCTCTAACATCTGCTGCCAGTCACCAGAAATGTACAGAGGAGATTGGACAATGACCATATCCTCTACCTGAATGGCTACAGTACTGGGTCAGGATCCTGAGTAGATACAATGAGTGAGATAGGAGAGAATTCCAAGAATATATCTGCAGACGACCAGAGAGAATTTAGCCCTGATTTTGCTGTCATGGAACTATTTTGTTTCCTAGGCTTTCCATATCTGTGTTTCATACAATACATTCTATTATTGGTTGTGGCTGACAATATTTGTTCCAGCATCTAATAGGCAAATATATTTAAGAATATGGCAAAGAAAATAAGCAAAACTTGCATCCATCTATGGGACTGCTGACGGGAGAAATACTGAAAAAGATTAAGAGAAAATGAAAAATTATATATAAAATGTAGGATGATCAAGTGATTTGGGATCATTGCCTAAAGAGTCAGTATTACTTTAATGTTTGCCATTACAAGGACCTTGTGAAGGGTAATCATCTGTAATACTACAATTTAATTAGGTATGGAAATCAGCTGGGACTATACAAACCATTTTCACTTGCAGGTGCCTCTCACTCCCTAAGACTCAAATTAGGAAAATGCAGTAAGGATTTCAAATAACTGTCCAAAATCAGAACTGCTCTTAAATGCATGAATCTATTAGAAAATCCAAGTTAAAGTTAACATTTGCTAAATGAATGTGAAAATATAAATTATAGAAGTATAAAATACAAAAGATTTAATAAAGTGTAAATTATATAACTATAAAATATAAATGATTTCATATAAAATATAAAGAGATTTCATATTTGAAGAAATACAAATGAGAGACACAGAGATCAATTGCCAAAGAATGCCTGAGGTGCAATGTCTGAAAGCACAGTGCAGAAAGTAATTTAGGAAACTGGTGTGCATGCTTCTTAAAATAATGAAACAGCGACTGAAAAATAGTGTCAAAACTTTCTTGCTGTATTAAAGGTTCTTCTCCAGAATTAGGGGTTAGTTAGTGTTCAGCAAAAACAAAGAGAATCCTGTGGCACCTTAAAGCCTAACAAATTTCCTCGGGTGTAAGCTTTTGTGGGCTCCAACCCACTTCGGCAGATGCATGATGAAGTGGGTTGGAGCCGATGAAAGCTTATGCCCAAAGAAATTTGTTAGGCTTTAAGGTGCCACAGGACTCTTGCTGATAAAGTAAATAGGTTATTCTTTGTAGGATCAGGGACTTAATAGAGATAGTGAACATGTTCAATTAAAACTAATGACACTCTGAACCTTTGCCCATTTTTAAAGTCTAAATAGAAGGATTTACTAAGTAATAGTACTAAAGTTTGAACTGCTCTATATATTTTTCTGTTTGCCTTTGCACTTCTGCATCGGAGCTGATGTTAAAAGCAAAAGTCCTAAATGATATGATAAAGTTTCTTCCGATGTAATTTCCAGCTAGGATCAGATGCACAAGTTCTGTAAATCTCATGAAAGACTAAATTATCTATATAGGTTCTTATACTATACCACAGCAACTGAGAACTTTACATATTTTAAGAGATGTGCAGTGGACTTTACAGTCTCATTAAAATTTCTAGTTTGGCAGACTCAATAAAATCTTTAGAATAGCATCTCCCTTCTGATACTTATTCAAACCAAACATGAATATCAGACATTTAGGGTTCCCTTATTGATATTAATGATTCAGGAAGCTTGCATCTGTTTAGAAAAATGGACTGCTTTCTGGAGAAAACATTCAGTAACAACAGCCATGCAATTTAACTAGCATGTAAACATATGGCATACCCACTTTACCAGCCCGACACAGTTAACAAATCAGACAGTTTTGAGAAATGCTCTTGGCAGTTCTTATTCTGTTATCAAAGACGCTCTTAATGTTATCCTGTGCTAGCGACAGCATCTGCTCAGGTGCAAAACAAATAGTATCTCTGGATCTATGAGGTAGTGGAGCATTTCAAACTCTAGTTTTAATTGCGTTCTTCCAATAATAAAAGGAAGAGACCTTTGTAGAACAAAAAAAATAAGCAGTGATTTGAATGTCTCACTTAACATGCTGCATTTCAGGTTATGATCTATTACAATACTGCTGCTAAATATGCTTAAATAGTCTACAACACACTTACTTACCTCTTTTTGCCGGTACTTAATTGCCAGCTTCAATCTTGCAAGATCATTACCATTCTGTTCTTCTATCAAGCTATTGTCATCTCTGTAATTAAGAATAATTTCTAATTCCCTGGAACTCCGTGTCTGATCCAAGAGGTCTTTTGCAAATTGCTTGCATTGACGCGACAGCTCTTCATATTCTGATTTAAACTCATTTTCCACTTTGCTCAATTCCTGAAGCTCCCAGCTCAGCTGAAATGCTGTAAGGAAAGGATCCTCACTGGACAATGCAATCAAAGATGGGCTTGCCAGAGCCTTGTAGATGTTGAGTCTAGATCGAGAATGGCGAAGGCTGTCCACATCTGAGCTTGAGACACATTCAACACAGTTGCAGCGCACTTCATGTGGCCTGGGTACTGAAACCCCCTTCTGTACAAGCAGCTTTATGATCTCATAATTGTTGGTATGGGCAGCCAAAATAATGGGTGTAATGTCTGGTGTGAATTCTGAGAACTGCTTATCCAGCAGTACTGGTGGCACCTGTGTGAAAAAGTGAAAACATTTATAGACTTTATTTCAACAACAGCAAACAGTAAATTAAGCTACAAATAGTTCTTCTTGTAATAAGTAGCACAGAACAATTTGGCAATAGTCTCCTATTGTGCAAATGTAATCGCTTTCTGATTCATAAATGTTCTGTAAACTGGGGGTGATTTTCACAAAATGTGTTTGCTGTTTGTAAGTGTTTAATTATCCATTTGCTCTGACAAATTGTAGCCCATGGTTATCCTCAAACAATCTGCTGCAGCTTTTCATAACTTTCTATTTAGACTATGTGTTAAGAAAGACGGTTTGTTTCTGGTCCCTCAGTCTATTATCAAAGCATAGAGATTCAAGTAGAAGTATTGGGAAAATTTGTTTCCCATCTTTTAGCCAATTACTGATCCATGAGTGGACCTTCCCTCTTATCACACAACTGCACACTTTGCTTAAGAACCTATAGTGCAGAACCTTGTCAAAAGGACTCTGAATCTCTAAGTATCTCAGTTGACTTACTCTTATCCATGTGTTTGGTGACTCCCTCAAAAATTGCTGATAGATTAGTAAGGCATGATTTCCTTTTACGAAAGTCATGTTTCATTCTTTCTGAATATATTGTGTTCATCTATGTGTTTGATCATTCTGGTTTTTTTACTGTAGTTTCAACCATTTTGACTGGTCCTGAAATTAGGATTCTGGGACTTTTATTGCTGGGATTTCCTCTGAAGCCTTTTGGAAAAATTGGCATTACGTTAGCTATCCTTCAGGCATCTTGTACAGAGGCTAATTTAAGTGATAGGTTACATTATCATAGTTAGTAGTTGTGCTATTTCATATCTGAGTTTTTTCATAATGCTCGGGTGAATACCATTTGGTCCTGGTGAATTATTACTGATTCATTTTTCAATTTGTTCCAATATCTCCTCAACTGACTCAATCTGGGACACTTCCTCAGATTTTTCAGCTAAAAAAAAGAAAAGGCACCTATGTGGGAATCTTCTCCTCAATGGTCTTTGATTCCCCTCCTTGAAAACCTTGATCATCCACACAATGCACAATGCATACAAATATGCAGAATATAATGCAGAATGGAGAGAAGAACGGTCCTCGGTGATGGAAAGTCAGGTTAGGGACTACTTGAAGAAATTGGATATGCACAAGTCCATGGGGCCGGATGAACTGCATCTGAGAGCCGCAGGCCATTATCTTTGAGAACTCGTGGTGAACGGGGGAGGTCCTGGAGGATTGGAAAAAGGGAAATATAGTACCTATCTTCAAGAAAGGGAAAAAGGAGGATCTGAGGAACCACAGACCGGTCAGCCTCACCTCAATCCCTGGGAAAATCATGGAGCAGGTCCTCAAAGAATCCATCCTGAAACACTTGGAGGAAAATAGAGTGAGCAGGAACAGTCAACATGGATTCACCAAAGAGAAATCATGCCTGACCAACCTGATTTCCTTGTATGATGAGATGACTGGATTTGTGGATGCGGGAAGAGCCATTGATATGGTATACCTCAACTTTAGCAAGGCTTTTGATATGGTTTCCCACAGCATTCTTGTCAGCAAGTTAAGGAAGTATGGGTTGGATGAGTGGACCATAAGGTGGATAGAAAATTGGCTAGATCAATGGGCTCAGCAGGTAGGAATCAATGGCTCAATGTCTAGTTGGCAACCAGTAATGAGTGGAGTTCCCAGGGGTTGGTCCTGGGGCCGGCTCTATTCAACATCTTCATTAATGATCTTGATGATGGGATAGACTGTGTGCTTAGTAAGTTCGCAGATGACACCAAGCTGGGGGGAATGGTAGATACTCTGGAGGGCAGGGACAGGATCCAGGGAGACTTGGACAAATTGGAACACTGGGCCGAAAGAAACCTCATGAGGTTCAACAAAGACAAGTGCAAAGTCCTGCACTTAGGACGGAAAAATCCCATGCACTGCTACAGGCTGGGCACCGACTGGCTAAGTAGCAGCGCTGTAGAAAAGGACCTGGGGGTTATAGTGGATGGGAAGCTGGATATGAGCCGACAGTGTGCCCTTGTTGCCAAAAAGGCCAATGGCATATTAGGCTGCATCAGTTGGAGTATTGCCAGCAGATTGAGGGATGTGATAATTCCCCTCTATTCAGCACTGGTGAGGCCACATCTGGAATACTATGTCCAATTTTGAGCTCCCCACCACAGAAAGGATATGAACAAATTAGAAAGAGTCCAGTGGAGGGCAACAAAAATGATTATGGGGCTGGAGCACATGACTTATGAGGTGAGACTGAAGGAACTAGGCTTATTTAGTCCACAGAAGAGAAGACTGAGGGGAGATTTGATAGCAACCTTCAACTACTTGAAGGGGTGCTCCAAAAAGGAGGGAGCTAGGCTGTTCTTGATGGTAACAGAGGACAGAACAAGGAGCAATGGTTTCAAATTACAGCTGGGGAGGTCAAGGTTGGATATTAGGAAAAACTTTCTCACTAGGAAGGTAGTGAAGCATTGGAATGGGCTAGCTAGGGAGGTGGTAGAATCTCCATCTTTGGAGATATTTAAGGCCCAGTTAGACAAAACTTTGGCTAGGGTGATTTAGTGGGAGTGGTCCTGCTTTTTAGCAGGGGGTTGGACTAGATGACCTCGTGACGTCCCTTCCATTCCTATTATTCTATGATTCTATGATTCTCTGACATCAGAAATTGCAATACTAAAAAACCAATAGGGGAACACTTCAATTTCTTTACTCTCTCCATTGATGATTTGCTAATAGCTGTGCTGACACAGATGAATGACAAATCACAGCGTCAAAGAGAAACTGCAGAACTCTACTTTATATGCAAATTCGACTCAGTTGCCTTGGGGTTAAACAGGGACTACCGATTTTTCTCTCGTTACAACAGGTCATTTGACCTTACCTTTCCTCTATGTGCTGTTCCCCAGTGTTTGAATCCTAATATCTATTTTGATTTGCTGTTACAGCCTGACCTGATCTTATGTCATACACTTCCCTGCATTTAATTTCCTCCCATTCTGTAAATTTCTCATCTTCAAGGCGTCTGACAAGTGGGATTTTTCTCCCACGGAAGCTCATGAGATAAATAAATCTGTTAGTCTTTAAAAATGCCACAGAGCTCTGTTTGTTTTTCTGCAATAGACCAATACGGCTACCCCTTCGGAACTTGATCATCCAGTGGCTCCAACTGGTTGTTTGATGGGCTTCCTGCTTCTGATGTAAAATATATATATATATATATATCTGTATATAAAAATTGCTGTGGTTTTTTTGTGTATTTTGCTAATTCTCAGCAAATTCATTTTCACCTACCTACTTATACTTTTACATTTAATTTGCCAGAAGCTATGCTCTTTTCTATTTTCCTCACTAGAATTTGACTTCCAATGTTAAATGGATATATAGATATAGATATATAGATATACATAGATATATAGACATATATATATAGTCTCTAATCATATCTTTTACTTTATTGTTTTATTGTTTAGCCATAGTGGCATTTTTTTGGCCTCTTAGGCTATGTCTACACTTGTTAAAATAAGTCGACTTAGCATGTCCACACTCAAAATTTAAGTCGACTTAGAGGGGACCCTACAAAATCGACCTAGAGCGTCCACACTGGATGCCTAGGTCAACTTCTAGGGGCTAGGTGGACCTGGGACAGGTCCACGGTGGCGGGGGTTCAGCCTTTGCCCCATTGTACTTTGGTACAATGGGGCAAAGGGGGACAGGGACCCTGGCAGGTCATAAGAACAGAGCTGTACCAGCCACCCTGGCAGGGAGGGCAGCAGGGAAGCCCTAAAGCCCCCTAAGTCGACTTAAGGCCACTCCATGTCCACACTGGCTAAATCAACTTTCTAAAGTCGACTTAGCCAGCAAGTCAAATTCCAAAAGGGTAGCCGTGTTAGTCTATTGTAGAAAGACAACAGAGTCCTGTAGCAAGGTCGACTTAAAACGAGGTTTTATAAAGTTGACTTAATTTTTCCTTAAGTCAACTTAAGCAGCTGCTTAAGTCGACTTTAGGAAAGTGTAGTGTGGATGCAGATTAAATTAAGTCGATTTAGGCAAGCTTAAGTCGACTTAATTTGTAAGTGTATATGCACCCTTACTGTTTTTAATTCTTTTTTTTTCTTTCTTTCTTTTTAATCTGGGTTATAAATATTATTTGACCTTCTATTATTATGTTTCTAAATAGTTTCTATGTAGCTTGCACGCTCCTTGCTCTTGTGACTGTTCCTTTTAATTTCCATTTTACAAACTTCCTCATTTTGTGTAGTTCCCCTTTTGAAGTTAAATGCTACTTTGGTGCATTTCTTTGATGTTTTCCATTTTGCAAGAATGTTAAATTTAATTACTTTATAGTTGAAATCTCTGAGAAGTTCAGCTATATTCACTTCTTGGATCAAATCTTGTGGTCCACTTCGGACTGAATGAACAATTGTTAATTCCAGGACCAGCTGCTCCAAAAAGCAGTTATTAATGGTATCTAGAACTTTCACTACTGTAACCCATCCCAAAGTGACATGTACCCATTAAATATTAATTTATTAACTTGTTAATAGCTGTGTTGACACAGATGAATAACAAATCACAGCTTCAGAGAGAGTCTGCAGAGCTCGAACTTATATGCAAATTTGACTCAGTTGCCTTGGGGTTGAACAGGGACTATGGATTTTTCTCGCATTACATCAAGTGAATTGACCTCCCCCCTCCTCTATGTGCTGTTCCCCAGTGTTTTGAATCCTAACACCTACTTTGATTTGCTGTTACAGCCTGACTTGATGCTATGTCATACACTCCCCTGCATTTAATTTCCTCCCACTCTGTAACTTTCCTATCTTCAAAGCGTCTGACGAAGTGGGATTTTCTCCCACGAAAGCTCATGCGATTAATAAATCTGTTAGTCTTTAAAAGTGCCACAAGACTCTGTTGCCATTAAATATGGAAATAGGTTAAATCCCCCATCATTACTGAATTTTCTGTGTTTATAAACTCCTGAAACATTTCACAATCACTGTCACCATAGTGATCAGGTGGTTGGAAGTATATTCTAACTGCTTATTACTTATTATTCAAGCAACAAATGTCTATCCATAGAGATTCTATGGTACAATTTGATTCCTTCAATATTTTTACTAATTTGTTTCTATGCTTTCTTTCACATGTAGAACCACTATCTCAGCGGTGCAGCCTATTTCTGTTATTCCTGTATATTTTTGTATCCTGGTATTACCATTGGGTATCATTTCACCAAGTTTCTTTAAGGCTTATTTTATCAAAGTTCTCATTCTATATCAGGCACTTAAGTTTCTCTATTGTGGTATTTTGACCTCTAGCAACTGTATACAAGCACTTATAAAAATTGTCAATATTTAGTTCTCTGCTTTAATGTGATGTAATCGAATGGGACTTTTTTTTTCATTTGACTGTTTCTCTTTAGTTCCTACATGAAACTTTATCAGCTAAGTGCTACTCAGAGTATGGGTTGCAGTACTGGGTCCTAAGGCATTAATTAACTGTATTCTGACAATGGGAACATTAGTTCAGGGGGCAATAAGGCTAATGCTGAAATATTTGTGTAATATGGTATGCAAAATCAGGGTCACAGAGCTACATACATCCCTAGGAGAAATGATTTCTGACTTTACCTGCACTTTCGCTACAATCCAGAGAAGCTTGCTAGACCTAGAATGACTAGATTAGATGTTGAGAAGATGGATTGGATGGAGAAGAGATGGGGGAAACCATACCATTCCCCACACAAAACCATGAAGCATTGGTGAAGCGCAGCACAGAGTTTAATGAAGCCCACTGGCAGGAGTTGGTTCTGGGGTGCCTGGATGTGGCCCTCATACTTCCTTCAAGGGTGAGCATTGTAGGATTGTCATAGCAACAGCCTGCCCATGCCCTGTGTCCACTAGATGTGCTGGAAAAGAGAAGGGCCTGATACAGAGGTCATCTCTCTGTAAGGGATTCCTTCCCCTCCCACCCCCCCAGCTCAGAGCGGAACAATTTCTGCTCTAGTTCCCGTAACATTTTGCCTTACTACTTTTAATTCCAATGTATAATTTGTGAGTGCGTCGATATGAAATGCATGCAAGGAAAAAGGGAGAGCGAGAGGAAATTCCATTTGGGCACTTTCGAAACATTCAGAGATCTAAGGAAATATTAGAAAGAAAAATATTTCCAGCAGGATTGGGGTCCTTTAGGGTCAGATTGACTGGCCTCTATAGAAGCATGCAGAAAAAGATGACACACGGTCCTGTTCCCCCTCCCCCCAGCCCCATATCACAATCAAGGCAGAGAGCACAAGCACAGCACTAGCTGAAGGCTCTTCTAGCATTAACCCTGACCTTCAGTATTACTGGAGAAGTATGGCTGGAGTTCGGTGCTGCCCCATGCAAGGATCCCAGAGCTTTTCCTTCAGTGTAAACTCCCCCAGAATCCCTGGAGGAACTCTGGCCTCTGGGGACTCCAGCTCCTTCACACCTTTTCTTCACATAGTGCATTGCTGAGTGGAGACTTAAAGCCAGTGTTAGTGAAAAATAATCACGCTGTTTTAGCAATAAATTCATCTGTCCTGGTGTTTGTTTTTTTAATAAATTATATTTGTCCCCACTTTCTCCCCTCTAAGTTTCAGAGAATCAAAGGGGGGGAAGAGATACAAGCAGGGGTGGATTAAGGTGCCCAGGAGCCCTGGGCTGCCCACTTTCATGGGCCCCCTCCTGGCTTCCACTCCACCACAGCGGCAGCCAGCAGATGACCAGCCATGGAGATGAGAGGTAACCGGTGCTGGGGGGCGGGATGCAAGCCCTGTCAAGGCTGGGGCAGGATGGTGCTCAGCACGGCGGGGGGAGGGAGATGGCACTGGCTAGCACTGGATGGGGCTGAGGCTCTCAAGCCAGAGAAGCTGGGGTCCTCAGTGCTCATGCCCTGCCCCAAGGCTGGCTGCTTTACCCCAGCAGATCCCAGAGAACCTGCTGGGGGCCTAGGGCAGACTAGTCAGCCAGGAGTGCAGCGCTCCAGGAGCGGGGACTCTCTCCCCATTGCAAACTCTGTCAGGCTAGCATGGGGGCAGGTAACAATTGGCAGGGGAGTGGATGTGAGGGCGGGATGGGGCAGAGTGGCCAGCACTGCAGCATGTGGCCAATGGCTGTAGTGCTTTGCATGGAGGTGGGGCAGGGAGATCAGAGAAGGGGGGCTCCAGCCAGCAGCAGGCAGGGAGGTGCAGGCAGCACTCGGGGCTGGATTTTTGCAGGGCTGTGGGATTCCTTTAGCCCAGGGCTATAGCCCTTAAAGCCGCTGCATTAATCTGGCCCTGGATACAAGAGTTAAAACACACAGGTATAAAGATAGAAGTCAAAACCCACAGAATTTTCAAGATATTCGTATGTCTCTATGAAAGGTTATTATTTTTCTACTGTCTGACATTAGTAAACTAATATTTGTTTCTAGCCCTGCTTGAACCCAAGGCTCTCTTAACATGCCATAAACGGCAATCTTCTCTGAAATGACTGACTTGTATATCTGAGCCATTAGTTGTTTGTTTTTCTCTTAGCTTATCAGAGTCTTTCATCTTGAAGCTACTCAGTTACTAGGTGATGCACACATACTGGAATTCATACCATCTGAATTTAACCCAAATATAGAAATGTCTATTAATCACTGTGGCTATGTCTACACTAGTTAATTTAAGTCATCCTAACAGAGTGGCAATACCTTAAGTCGACTTAAGTCAACCTTGTTAAGTTGACTTAACGGCTATAAGTCAACTTAATAAGGTCGATTTAGCACTAATCCCCGTCCACACTGGCTTTAAGTCAACTTAAGAAGTCGTCATTAAGTCGACTTAAGCTCTTATTAAGTCGACTGAAGGAAGGGCTTAAGTCAACTTAATAAAAGCCCAGTGTGGATGTGGCTTTGTTCAGGTCGATTTAAGCCTCCTTAATTCGACTTAACTTGCCAGTGTAGATGCACCCTTAGACAGTGACCCTCAGGGCTGAATCTGGGCAGGCGTGCTATCCCACAGTAGCCAATTTCAGCTCCAGCAAGCATTGAACAAAACAAAAAGACTCCTACTGGAACGTTAATTAGCTCCATCTTTGAACACTGGACATGGATGATTTGCCTGGGACTCTTAGACAGAGGGTCAGGGCACCAGAACCCCTTGCTTGGCCAGTTCTGTTCAGATGATAGTGCCCCTTCAATCAGAACAGGCTAAGCACAGTTCTGCAGCACTTTGGCTGCATCTACACTGGTAAATTAAGTCGACTTAAGCTTGCTGCGTCTACACTACAGTTTTCTTAAGTCGACTTAGGCAGCTTGCGTAAGTTGACTTAAGGAAAATAAAGTCGACAATGAAAATTAAGTCGACTTTATTAAACCTAGATTTAATTAGACTTAAGGCTTAATTCGACTTTTTAAAGTTGAATTAAGCCAGTGTAGACGTGGGGTATCCCTAAGTCGACTTCGGGCTACTCCAGGACTACACCAATGCCCTCCCTACCGGGGGGAGGGGCTCAGGGGGAGCCTGGCATGCCCCCCAAAGGGCAGGGCAGAGCCCTGTGTGATGCTGTCTGGATTTAGGAAAGCATTTATGATATTATTTTTATTCATATATCATAAATGCTATAATCCATAGGAACTATGTCATGTTTGGTATCAATAGAAAGGTAGTAATTTGTTAGGAATGATTATATAGTTTATGTCTAGGAATTGTATTTGGATTAGAAGTTAGGAATTTGGTGTTATATCTATACTTTAACTTGTGTGATTCTGTGTAAACACCCAAGACAGGCTGTCTACAACCATTGTCTCCTTAATGTTAAGGAAGCTCCCAGGTACAATGGGCCCAGGGAGTAACCTGATGAGCCATTAAGGACACAATGGTTGTATTCCATACAAATACATGGCCTTTGATCATACAGTAACAGGAACATTACATTACCCCGGCATTTAACACCAAAGGGATTTGTAACCCAACAGAAGCCACAGGGATCATTTGGGCAAAGCAGTCCCATCATTCTGAGTTCCTAAGCAGGGTGGGTGTGCTCATACAAATGCAGTCTGACCCTGATACCTATTCTCCTCCGTCCAACCACCGTGGCAGGGGGAGTTTGGTCAGACCCTGCTTGCAACTGCTTATGTACACATATCACGCTAGCTCTCATTGAGCTAACACACGTATAAAAAGCAGTGTTGCTGCAATTGTAATGGCAGTGAGAACATGGCTGAGCAGTGATGAGAACCTACCCACTGACGTCAGGCAGATTTGTACTTGGCACTTAAAGTCGACCTTATTAAGTCAACTTAACAAAGTTGACTTAACTTTTCTAGTGTAGACATAGCCCCTTGTTGACCTTATTAATGTTTTAAGTCTACTTAATAAGGTCAGTTTAGGTGCTAATCCCCATCCACACTGGCTTTAAGTCGACTTAAGGAGTCAACTTAAGGCTTAAGTCGACCTAAAACCAGGTGTTATTAAGTCGACTTAAGCTTTCCTGATTTAAGGAAATGCTTAAGTCGACTTAATAAAAGCCCAGTGTGGACGTGACTTTGTTTAGGTCGACTTAAGCCTCCTTAAGTTGACCTAAGTTGCCAGTGTAGACACATCCAATGTGACTGCAGGTACGCTGCTATTTATACTCTCCCTGGCTGAATGGCAACCAGTACAAGTATATAAATAGCAGCAGAGGAATCACACAACTAGCTCATAGGATAGATATAGCTTTAGGGAGTCAGGAAACTTGCTGAGAAGAGGTAGTTGGGAGTCAGGAAAAAGGAGATGAGACCCAAAACACTAATATCTACCTTGTCCATTCCTAACCAGGCATTTACATGGCCCACATCACTGTAATATCCAAGCACAGAGGTGCTGAATACCCACAGATTCTACTTACCTTAAGCTTAGGTGTGAGTGTTCAGTGCCTATGAAAATGAGCCTGCTTCTTTGATTGCCTTAATTTTTAGACACACAGCTTTAACCTCTCAAGTTTTTTATTTGTATTGAACTTTTTATTTTAAATGAAAACAGAAGAGCTGTAACAGCTGCAAGTAAAGATGGGAAAAAATACAAAGGTAGGTACAATACAAAGCAAGATTCCTTGTCTCAGACAATACTATTGTAAATTGGTTGGTGCTATAGCTTGTCAGAAAATTCTCAGAATAAGAGACAAAGCAAAGAGAAAAGAGAGACAAGCTATAAGAAATGAAGAAAGATAATAAGCAGAATGCACTCCATCAAAAAAAAGTATTGCGTTAACCTGGGAAAATGTCACTATATAGCAATGACATTAGTCTATAGAGATCTCCAGTGCTACTTTGCCAGGCCAAACAATAGAATTCCCTCTACACCTCACTATTTCATAGTAAACAGTCAATATTGCAACTCTAAAAATAAAGACCAAGACCCCAATCCATGCAAGAGCTCCACCAGGAACTCCACGTGGACAGAGGAAGATGCCTACAAAGTTTAGTTGTCTCAAATTTGTGGAGTTTGGGGAGTTTATGGTCTCAAATTTGTGGAGTTCTTCCCTTCTTTTATATACTTGTTTTAAAATTTTGGCCAAAGTACTTTATTTATTATTAGTAAGTACGTGGGTCCACTTAGAACTAGACTGACAGCAACTAACATATTTCATATATAGTAAGCCACTGAAAAGCTCTCAGATGATTTATAGTTTCCAAGATAATATAAAGGGCACATATCGATCCTCTTATCACATGTATATTAGAGTTGATTGAAGAAAATTTCAGCAGAACAGTTTTCTGTCAAAAAATTACAGATTTGCCAAAATCTAGATGCATTGTGGGAACACACCAATTTCAATTAGAATTTTTATGAGAAAAAGTCAAATATATTATTTTGAGAATGCCAGAATGTTTGCATCTATGCAGGCAATCAATCTGACAATGTTAAAATGTTGTAATTAATTATGTTTTGACTTTTATATTACATTAAAATATTAAATGTAATGTAATATATACACAATATTAAATATATTAGAATTACTATTTTAATATAATAAAGTAAAAATTAAATAAATTGAAATGATAAAGTCAACATGAAAAAGTCTAAGTGCTATTGAAAAACATTTAATGGTCCCAACCTTTCTTTTTAAATATTAATTTCTCAGCAAATTTTGACTTTTTGTTCTGACTTGAAATGTCAGAATTTCCTCTTGAAGTCCAATTCCTGACCAGCTCTCATGTACATCATTTATGATTGTGATCACTACAAACTATTCAAATAAACTGCTTGAAACAGTCAGAACTGTGGTGTCACAAAACTGTGGTGTCATAAATCTATTCCAAGCAATTTCAGCTTTTGTTTTTCATGGTAAACAGGTTAAATAAAAGCTGTCCAACATTTTGTCAATCTCTGCCTGCCTTCCTTTTGATGGCATCCAAGACCTCCTTGAAAAGTGTTATACCCCATTAATAATCCTCCCTAAATCTAAAATTAGTATGGGAGAAAAGCACACACTTGATGTGCCAAAGAAACATTTTCTTTTAGAAATAAGGTTCTAGTAACATATCTAATATTTTTAATAAAACCCCTCTTCCCCCCAAACCAAACCAAACCAAAACCCAACCCTTGCTCTAAGGAATTTTAGAGTGACAATGATTGGGACTAAATAGTCTGCAATGACTCACAGATGTGCATTCACATTTTAGAGACAGTCTCTGATAGATAGATAGATAGATAGATAGATAGATAGATAGATAGATAGATAGATAGATAATGATTATGCCCACTGAATATCAAGCAGCTGCCCAAAGTGATTAATGTTGCCTGCAATTAATGCTGCCTGCATAGACCCAGAAGTTCAATTTCCATCAGAAGAAATGTCTTTTAAAAAAAAAATTGTTTGAGCCACAGCACTGATTGACATTAGCTAGGTATAGAGTGTCTATCCTTCACTTTCTTTTCTTTTCTTTTCTTTTCTTTTCTTTTCTTTAGGGTCTAAATATAACTAACCCAGACAATAAATATTTATTGGTACATTTAAAAGGCTAAATAATGCATGTTGGTTTAGAATTTACCATTTACAATGGTATTGATTACTAAATAAAATCTACTAGTATAAACCCTAGAGGGCTGATACCCAAAACACTACCTCTTGATCTAATGGCAAATGGCAAATATTGTGAAATAAAATAACTCACAGTAATTTAAAATAAATGCCTCTCATTAATGGGTATTTATCTTAACGTAAATCAAAAGAGAAAACTTATTTTAAGGGATAAACTCTCTCTATGGCAACAAAGTGGCCTTTAATTTATCTCAGTCCCAGAATCTTCCATGAGGATTTGAGTGGAGTCTTTCTGAGCTAGAAGAGTGGGCTACAGATAAAAGCATTTCTCTATCACTGCCCCAAGTGTCAGCACACAGAAAGAGTGGGAAAGGCTTCAGTATGAGGCCAAATGTTGATTAGAGGGGTGCTTAGCAAAACTCCAAGATTCAAAAGATAAGACACTAGGCTAAGACTCAGGAGATTTAGGTTCTAATGCTGGGTCAAGTCAATTCACCTCTCTATGGGTGCGTCTATACTTGTAAATTAAGTCGACTTAAGCAAGCTTAAGTCGACTTAATTTACTCTGCGTCTACACTACACTTTCCTTAAGTCGACTTAAGCAAGCTGCTTAAGTTGACTTAAGGAAAATAAAGTCGACTTAATGAAAATTAAGTCGACTTTATTAAACCTCCTTTTAATTCGACTTTAGGCTTAAGTCGACTTTCTAAAGTTGACTTAAGCCAGCATAGACCTGGAGTAGCCCTAAGTCGACTTAGAGTCGACTTAGGGCTCTCCAGGACTCCCCCACTGCCCTCCCTGCCGGGGGAGGGGGGCACTGGGGGAGCCTGGCATGCCCCACACAGGGTCCCTGTCTCCCTTTGTCCCAATGGGGCAAAGGCTGAGCCCCCTGGCACTTGGCAAGGGGTGTCCCCCCCCCCCGCGACCGTGGACCTGCCCAAGATCCCCCTAGTCCCTAGAAGTCGACTAGGCTCTAGGCTCTAGGTCGACTTTGTAAGATCCCCCCGAGGCGACTTAAAATTTAGGTGTAGACATGCTAAGTCAACTTAGCTAAAGTCGACCTAAATTTACAAGTGTAGACATAGCCTATGCTTCTGTTTATTGTGTCTATTTCAACTCTAAGTTTCTCCAGCTGTTACTGTAATGTTTAATCCCCCCTCACCTTTTCATTTCATTCAACTGAGTTTAACTCTTCTTTCTTAAGGTGCATAGAGATATTTTGCAATGCTAATTTATAGGTTTAAGCTCCAAAGGGGTAGCCGTAGTGGTAGTCTTGTGGCATTTTTAAAGACTATCAAATTTGTTTATCGCATGAGCTTTCGTGGGAGAAAATCATCTTGACGAAGTGGAATTTTCTCCCACAAAAGCTCATGCGATAAATAAATCTGTTAATTTTTAACAATGCCACAAGACTCCTTGTAGGTTTAAGCTGTTTTCCATCTGTTTTATCCAAATACTAGACTCATGATGGTGTTCAAACCTGTCACCTATGATTTTTCTTCTTTTCAACAAATTATAAGGACCATTCCTATTTGCATGGGAAAGTAATGCTCTTCCCCTCTTCTGCATACTCATGCTCTTATATAACTCAAAACATTCGTGTTTCTTTATAGTGTGTACAGCTGTACAGTTACAGTAAGACAGCTGACATCAATACCAAGGAAAGCATTTCCAGACCCTCCAGCTCCTCTGCTGATTAGAAACCTTCTGATCTTCTAAATCCTAAATGTACTCATGGCCAGTTTACAACCATTTGTTCCTGCTCCAACATTGTCCTTTAGCTTAAATAGATCTCGTTCCTTGGTGTTTACCCCCGATGTATTTATAGAGGGCCAGCCTATCCCCTGTCAGTTTTCATTTTACCAAGATCCTTATTTACGATTGATCCCACTGATTGTAATGGGGCCACTTGTGGAATAATATTATTTAGAGTGATTAACGGGATCAGAAGCTGGCCTAGAAAGCTACGTCTCATCCCCTATTTTGGCAACATATGAGCCTCACAAAGAGAAAACACATGGGAGAGTAAAGCATTTGACCAGAACTCTCATTAAGGGGTCTGGCTATACATTGGCCGGGAATGTGGTTCTCACCACAGGTGTACACGCACACTAGAGCACTAAAAATAGCTTTGTAGCCACAGCAGCATGGGTAACTGCTTGGGCTAGCTGCTACAGTATGGATCTAAGAAGTTAGGGGGACTGTGCTTGGGTGACTAGCCCAAGCTGCTACGTGTCCTGCTGGTGCCATATTGCTATTTTTAGCACATCTCAGTCTATCCATTCTGGGAATTGTCCTCCCAGTTGCGTTATATCTTGAGTATGAACTTACAGACTTTAAAGGACATATTTCCAAGTATGGAATTCTTTTTTAGTTTGTTTGTTTTTGTTCTGAGGAATGAGAGTATGGAGTATTAGCACAGGGAATATGTGTGAAATGACAGACTCTGGAAAGGGAAGAGTGGATTTTTCTTTTTTAGAGGAGGAGGCAAGAAAGATAGTGGCATTGATAGATTTGGGTTGGGGAAACATAGGAGTGTTTCACCCAGGGAATTACAAATGCAACACTGACTGAGGCAGAACATTTTTGAGGGCCAGAAGTTTCATGTAGAAAAGTCATTTTCCCCTCTACAAATGTGTGTGGATTATTTTGCTCCCCTTTGTCCCCCAATATGTAGCAGGAAACACATGAGACCATTTAGATTTTTCTAGTGTGTGACAAAAGAAGCCCTCAGCATTTTAACATGTGCCCTCTTCCTCTTCCCTTGGATTTGGGACCTGCTCCAAAACATAGCCTGTATCTAAAAGTGCTCATTTTTAACAGCTTGTTGCTCTGTCAAATTTAGTGGTAGGCAGACACATCCTTCCTTCAGTCACTGTCAATAGCTTTAGTGGCTTAGAAGCAGAGACTCCAAACAGGCTGTTAAAATATTGTTGAGGACTGCTTCTGATTAAAGCCATGCCTCTTTGCAACTTTACAGTAGCCAGTAACATCGGGCACTGCCTGAGTACACGTAATGATTGAAATAGAGCACAGAGATGTGTTTTTCTCATTCAGTAGTAATGGAAAAGAAACTAAAGTGAAAATGAGTTGAAAAAATACCTCAGCCAGTGATTACACTAATCAATAAAATGTTTTCAAAATATGTTCTTTTGTTGAAGCTAAATTATTCTGTGGAGACATATTGTTTCTGATAAAAAAAATTTCCAGAAAATTTATGAGGTCCAGGATTCTCTGGTCACGGCTGATCAGAGAGAGAGCAAAATCAAAAAAGCTTTTAGAGTGGAAAATGGATGTTCTGATCTATTTCCATTTTGCAAACACATTCAAAGGGTTTTGCTTTCACTCTAACGAGGAACAAAAATAAAACTTGAAATCTCAAAAGTGCTTGTGAAATAGAAATGTCCTCTGGCTGATTTTAGTTCAAATAAATAGTTTGTAACAATCACTCTTTCAATACTCACCTTTTTCTCTGTATTATAATACTTTCTTTTGTAGAACAAGGTAGGACCAGCAAGTGTGCAAAAATCATAAACAATTTTTAAAAAGTTAACAAAACCTCTGAAACTTTGAAAAATGTTTCAAATTTTTGGTAATGGTTTGGCTCAGTTGTCTGTGAAAAGGACTTTATTTGAGCTAAGTATTACATATATTATCATTAAGTCATAGAACTAGTGCACCAAACCCTAATAAAATTAAAGACCAGATCTTTAGCTAGTGTAAATCGGTATTGGTGATGTCACCCACCATGAATCTGACCCTAAGATTTCTGTAAGCCTGAACTGTAGCCAAATTCTCCTCAACTTGCCAATAGGAAAGAGGCTCATCATTTTATAGTTAGATGTTTTTGTCATCCCACTTTTTTGGATATCATGCTTCCTTAACCTTTATTCCAGTTTAGGAGACAGGATTTGCATATCAGATAAGGCCATGGATCCATCCCATGTGGCATATTGCCATCATGACTGCTAACGAAACCAAAAGAACGTGACAGCAATACAAAAGGAAATGGGAAAATTCTTGACTGCTCACAGCACCTATGGAAGCAGAATCAAATGTTTTGCTTCACTAGTGATCACCAGAGCCGTCCTTGGGGTGGGGGGGCCAATGGGGCGATCGCCCCGGGCGCTGCGGTTATGTGGACCCTGCACTGTCCCAATCCCAGTGGGGCAGTGCGGGGCCCACGCCGCGGCCCCATGGCCACGCTTCGCCCCAGTCCCCACTGCCTTCAGCAGTGGGCCAATGGCAGTAGGGCGGGGCGAGAGCGCTTTGCTCAGCCCCTAGGCCGGCCCTCCCCGCCCCCAGGGTGGAGCAGCAGGTCAGCCCAGGGGCGGGGCGAGCGGGTATGCGGTCCGGGCCAGGCGGTGGCCGGGACGTGGCAGGCCTGCTCTGGGCCAGCCTGGGATGCCTTAGCCCCACACACGGTTCCCGGCTACGGCCAGAGCGGGGCTGGCCCCTGCCGGCAGTGTGGCCTCGGCCGGGGCTGGCTCCTGCCAGCGAATGGCCTTGTGTCTGCTGGCAGGCGGCCTCGGGTTCCCGGCCGGGGCCAGCTCCTAGTTCCCGGGGGGGCGACATGGGTCCCTGAGGGGGGGCGGAGCGGGCCGGCCCACCGCGGTCCCCTCCAGCATGGGGGCGGGGGGCCCCGCCTCGGCCGATTGGCCCTGGGCCCTGCTCCCCCCATGGGACAGCCCTGGTGATCACAGATTTCTCTTCAAAGCCAGCAATCTCAATACTGACTCTCTTCTGTCTATCTGTCTGTCCTTCCCCCTCTGTGCCATGATCTTCTGGGTGGGTGTGTCAGGGCTCGGATTTTCTCTCAAGCCTGAGTCTCTCTCCTGGGTTGTGTTCCCTGCTCTCATCCAGAAAGTGACAAGATTGCAGGATGTGTTCTGCTGAGGGAGGCCTCTGCCAGGCAAGAGGCGCTGATGGCTGGTTAGCAAGCTCAGTCTCACCCTGCTGGAGCCTCCCTGAGTTGAGTGTCATCTCTGTTTGTTCAGAGTGACGCTGGCTGGATTGGAGGAATCCTTTTTAAAATTATTTAACATCATATTTCAAAATCATAATAATCTGTATGAGATATCTCCTGTCAAGTACCATTAAAAAGGTTATAATTTGCTAAGTATGATGATATTATTTATGTGTGTCATATTTGTAGTGGTAGTAATTGATATGCTTGAGGTATCTGTATTTCCACTTATGGGGTGTTTCTGGGTGACTCACGAGACAGGATGGCAGCAACAATAAGTTGCTTACTGGTCCATTAAGGAAACTCACAGGTCCAATGGGCCCAGGGATAGAAGCCTAGGCTATACCTTGTAAGTCACCAGGATTTAGTCATGTGACCATGGACCCCGTCTTATTTCTGTAAATTTGAACAAGCAGCATGGCAAAGGTCAAGGGACATAAAAAGCAGCTGCACCACAACCGTCTTGTCTTCAGTCAGTCTTTAGTTTTTAGCCTTCATCTATTTCTGGATCAACTCATCTGTAACTGAAGCTGTGAATCAAAGGACCGAGACCCATCCAGGTACTGGATTTTCACCCAAAGGACTACACAAGCTGGCAAACTCTACAATTCTAATGAAAACCTGACATATACTGACTTTCAAATCATTTGTAAGTAGTATCTGATTGCTTTAGTCATTTAACAGTTCTCTTATAGTTTGTTTTCTTCCTTTTTATAATAAACTTCTAGTTTTATTTGCTAAAGGATTGACTGCCAGTGTGATATTTTGGGTAAGATCCAAATTTACATTAATCCAGTAATGTGGCTGACCCTGTAGGTTCAGGAGAACCTTTTTGGTAAAGAGCATAGAGTTTTAAATAATTTATGTCTTTATTGGACCAAGTGGCTGTTTGGGAGCCAGAGACTGAAACTAAGTAAAGGAACTGTGTATAGTTTGGTTTAGTTTCTTGATAACAGTCTGGGACATTGTTTGTGACTGGTTGGGAAGTGTGATTTCAGTTTCAACCAGTAGTGCTGGGAGAATCTCCTGTCTTTTTGCAGCCTGCCCTGACTGTGGCTTCTCAGATGGTCTATTTAGGCACAGATGGATCACTGCATACTGCCTGAATGAGTGATGTCACTATGAAACCAAAACAAGATGGCAGCAATACAAAAGGAACTGGAGAAAATCATGAATTCTCACAGCACCTATGGAAACAGAATCAAATGTTTTGCATTAGTTGTGTTCACAGATTTCTAATCACAGCCACCAATCCCACTGCTGGCACACAAAAATACGTACATTGTTAAGGCTTCTTGAAAAGGTGATATTAAACTTATGAACAATTCTACAGCAAAAATTAAAATAAATTTTTTGAAAAACACTCCTGTAGGGCTTGCTACAAACCCAGCTAATCATCTCCATCTTTGCAGTGTATCTCTCCCGAGCAGCCAAATGTACACTTCAACTAATCAAATGATTACATGAAAAGATGGAACATGTGAGTTGACCATTTTATGTCTTCTGTTAACAAACCAAACTAACCTTCAGCCTCTCACATCCATTTCTGTCTATCAGTATTCTAAACCTGTCAGAAAATTCTGATTAATCAGATACTACAGTGAAAAATTCTCTGCTACCACTCAGACATCTAAAAGGAGGGGGGAAAAAAAAACAAAAAAACCTTTACTGCCGTCATACTCCACATCAAGACAGTCCTCATCAAGATCTACAAAATGATACCACATTGCCTCCTCCACTCTCATTACCATATGGACTGAAGTTAACCAGCATGCGCCTTGTCTACTCTGTGGAATTCAGTTTATGCGCTTCCGTGGGAGATATTTTCAAAACAATACCTCAGTTGGTGCCTAATGGATACAGTGCAATTTATGAACTTCTGGAGGTGTTATAGTCAAAAGACTGCGTGAACAGATTGCACTATTTACTACTATATGTATAGTTTATCATAGCATAATTTTTTAAAGCCGCCCGCCCCCCTCCCCCAACTTCTGCCTCTTCCTCACATCAGACATTGCCTATTCTTTAATTTATGGCATAGAATCATAGAAGATTAGGGTTCAAGGGGACCTCAGGAGGCCATCTAGCCCAACCCCCTGCTCAAAGCAGGACCAATCCCAACTAAATCATCCTAGTCAGGGCTTTGTCAAGCCATACCTTAAAAACCTCTAAGGATGGAGATTCCACCACCTTCCTTGGTAACCCAGTCGAGTGCTTCACCGCCCTCCCAGTGAAAAAACTTCCAAACTGCAACTTGAGACCATTACTTCTAGTTCTGCCACCTAGTACTGCTAAAAAACAGCCTAATTCCATCCTCCCTGGAATCCCCTTTCAGATAGTTAAAGGCTGCTATCAACTCCTGCCCCCCACCATTCTTCTCTACTGCAGGCTAAACAAGCCTAGTTCCCTCAGCCTATCCTCATAAGTCATGTGCTCCAGGCCCCTAATCATATTTATTGCCTTCCACAGGATTCTTTCCAGTCTGTCCACATCCTTTCTGTAGTGGGGGGTCCAAAACTGGGTACAGTACTCCAAATGATGCCTCATTAGTGCCAAGGAGAGGGGAACAATCACTTCTTTTGATCTGCTGGCAGTGATCCTACTGATGCAGCTCAATACGCTTCTTGGAAATAAGAACACACCATTGACTCCTATCCAGCTTCTTTTCCACTATGGTGCTTTTAACTGAACTGCTGCCTAACCATTCAGTCCCCAGTCTGTGGCAGTGCGTGGGACTCTTGCATCCTAAGTGTAGGACTCTGCCCTTGTCCTTGTTGAACATCATCTGATTTTTTGGCCCAATCCTCTAATTTGTCTAAGTCACCTTCTATCTGATCCCTGCCCTGCAGCATATCTACCACTCTCCCCCAATTTAGTGTCATCTGCAAATTTAGTGAGAGTGCAATGCAGCCCATCATCCAGAACATTAATGAAGATATTTTGAATTAATTTCTTAACAAGATTGTTTCTAAAGAGACAGGTTCAGGGCCTAGTATTGGCTATGTATAAATCCTCCTGCCCCAGGGAATAAGCTGATTGCTGGAAGACCTAGAAGAAATACATGCCCCACCCCCCAGTCTTTTGGTGAATCTCAGCCCAATTATATTATGCTTTCCTCTGAATCATTGAGCAACAGGCAGGATTAGAAATAGATTGCAAAAAAGCAATAGTTAAACATATGGCAGCTTCCACAATATATTCTCACGTTCCTTTTCAAATAGTGGTTATGAAGAAAAGAGGCTGTAAGACATATTAAAACAGAACAGGTCTCAGTCAATCATATTGCAGGGATATTGTACAGTTACTGAAGCATAACTGTACAGTGTTTTCCAAATCAAGCAGTTTTCTTCTGGATCTGGGTGTTTGATCTGCATAATCACTATACAGTTATTTCCAAGCACTTGTACACCTATACTCTGATTAGTAATTAATGAGTATCAGAATTCATGGATCTGCATAAACACAGTAACTGTGTGATGAATATGCAATTCTCTCTTCTTTGACTGGTGGCAACATTTCTATTGATGTGGTTGCTTACTACATGTTCAAGTGATTTGCCTCTAGCAAATGCACAATATCAGCCTCTCACTCCCTTCAGCTAGGGCCAAAAGATTTGAATATATATATTAAAGAGAAGAAAAAAAATGCAAAGAACGTACGTGACCGATGCTGAAAAAATGCAAAAGGGTTTAAAAAAAAGATTAACTTTGACTTTCTTGAATTTTATCTGTTCAGACTTAACCCTGCTGTTTATCCCCACCCCATCTCATCTTGTTTTCTCTCCTTCATTCATATCCTGCCTAATATCCACACTGCAAGCCCTTCAGGGCAGCATCCTTGCCTTACTGTATATTCTGTGATTCATCTGGCACACACATTTGGACATGGTACAAACCATCATCATAAATAATGACAATATTATTGACTTAATATTGCAAATATCCTCTTTCTAGGAAAACATTTATCAACTAAGGCCTGGATCCTGCAAAGAACTCCTTGTGGATAGATCTCCTGGCAGGACTGGGATGTTAGTATGGCTACAGATAGTCATGTACGGATGTTATTGTATAAGCAAGGCTGGGAATGTCACCTACTATTAAGGTTGCCAAAGGCTTCCCATTATAAAATTTTGCTTTCAGTTGCTTATATGTTTGTCAAATTTTAACTGTTTGGGCTAAAAGTTTCCATATAGGTGTCTTCTCAGGTTGAACTTCTTTATTTTTGGAAAAAAATCATCCCAAAAAGTTTAGCTATTTCCAAGAATGAAGCTAAAGAAAAAATGCATTTTTTTGGTCTATGTTACTAAAATTCTAGGGACTTTTTCTTTGAAACACATTAGCACCTTCAGGCATTGGAGCAAGGATTTGTCATTTGATAGAATATGGCCTTTTTGTCAATCATGTGCCTTTTTTCTATCTCTGTGAAAATCTGCCCAAATTTGACTAAGACCAGCGGGGCGGAGAGGGGTCAGGACCTTCCACCACCTCTCGCCACCAATGGCCTTCCCAGGAGCTGTCTTTCCCCCCCGCTCCTCCCCAGTCCCCCGGGCCCCTTTCCTGCTCCTCTCAACCCCCACCCCTTCCCTACCCCCTGCCAGTTCCCCACTCCTCTTGCCCCCCTGGACCCCTTCCTCACCCCACCCCCAGCCAGCTCCACATTCCTCTCACCCCCAAGGCCTCTTTCTCACTCCTCTTGCCCCCCCCAGCCCCTTCCCCAACCCCTGACAGTTCCTCATTCCTCTCTACCCCTGCTGGTTCCCCAACTCCCTTCCCCACTCCTCTCGGCCCTCCCTGCCCCCCACCAGTTCCCTAGCCCTCCTGGCTCCCTACCCCCTTATATGGCTGGAGCTGCAGGGGTGGCCAGACCAGAGTCACTCACTGGCCAGGCTGCTTCCACCCTGAGCCACACATCTGAGCATGCTCATGGCGGGAAATTTGAAAAAGCTCCAGCCTGGCCTCACCAGGTGACTGCGGGCCAGATTCCAGCCCCTGGTGGGCCAGATTATGGCCTGCAGCCACCATTCCTGGCCTCTGCTGGCCCTGCTGCCCAGCTGGGGGCCAGGGTCAGCAAAAGAAAGGAAAGCCCTCCTTTTCCTGCCCTGCTGATCCCAGCCCTCAGCTGGGCAGCAGGCCGGCCTGAGAAAAATAGGTGCTGGTTCACAGAACCGGTGTGTACCGGTAGAAAAATAATCCTGGTTATAGACCTTTGAAACATCATAGTTAGCACAAGCTCAGTAGAGACTTACTAGAGCTTCGCAGCTAAATTCCCCAAAGATTCCATTCATACTACGCACGTGCCATTCCAGGGGCTGAGCAGGATTTTCATTGAAATTGCAGCTCAGGCTACTGTGAGCCATATCATGGCCAGCACCAGAATTAAAAGCAGGGAGCCAGTCTGCTGGTGTGTAGCAGACAACATCATTCTACACTCCAGGTCAGAGAAAGATTTAACAAAGTCTTCATTTATGCATATCCACTTTATACATATTTTTACAAAATACCCTCTGGATTTCCAATAGAATAACTTAAAAATATAATTCCCCTGCAGTACCAGTGGCAGAGTTACAAAACCCATTTGTCATTCGACTAATCAGTTATTTCAAAGACGTTGAAAAACCAACTGTCTAACTTTCTCATGAATGGGATTCAAAAAATAGCCACGCATACAGCTGTAAAGAAATACATGCCATATATTGTGCCATCTGCACATATCCTTAACATTAAGTTTAAACTTCTGCATTCCATTTTATTCAATTACCTGTTTAAATTTTCCTCCATTCTGTTATATGGATGTGTATGCACAATGCAATAAAATATGATATAACAACCAGTTATTGATCCTAAAGTTGAAAGGAAAACAACTTTTCTCAGTAAGATATTCTACTATCTGTCAGGATAATAGGCAAAAAGCTCTTGGCAGATTGTTTTTGAGACATATGGTTATGAAAAAATAACAATTTGGAAAAACTCGAATAAACTTCCTGAACTCAGCCACTTTAAATCATATTATTCTCTATTACATGTTATCTATCAGTTGGTGAAGCTAGCGAAGTTTAGAAAATATGATACAAGTGACAAAAATGACCGTTTCGTGAATTGCTATAATGGATGCCATAAAAACCTCACTCACAAATTTAATCGCAGAATGAGTCATATAGAATCTAAATCTATTAAACAATATATACCTCATTAGTATGCACCAGATGGCACCCAATAGAAATATATAATGATAAACAACTCAAAAACAGTCTGATATACATGGTGAGTGTTATCTGATATGAAGAGTTTACTGCATGTGGAAGGTAGGTGAGGACTGGGGATATAATGGGTGACTCATGGTATATCCTTAAGTAGGAATTTCTAAACTCTACAAATATTTGATAATTCATTTTAGTTTAATCAAATGCTCTCATACCATTTTTTGAGCATGAAGCTGAAGTGAGTTTTGCCACTTCATTAGTTTACCCCTTTCTCCAAGTCAATTATGAATACGTTAAAGAGCACTGGTCCCCGTACAACCCCTGTGGGACATCACTATTTACCTGTCCCCATTCTGAAAACTGGCTATGTGTTCCTACCCTTTTGTCTTCTACTCTTTATCCAGTTACTGATCCATGAGAGGACCTTCCCTCTTATCCCATTACTGCATACTTTGCTTTAGAGCCTTTGGTGAAGGATCTTGTCAAAGACTTTCCATGATCACATGCCAGTGTTTGCATTTGCAAAGTGAAGGTATATTTGCACAGAAACACTATTGCATGCCCACAAATGGAGGCACACCACTGGAAATCCAGGACACAGTCTCTGCTAAAATGACTTACGGTGTTTATAAAGGCCTCATATTTTGGGGCAGATCTTCACCTTTTATATCTGTGAGACATTTTGTAACTATTCTAAAGTATGTAAACTAATTCATAGATTTTTCAGGGTTTGCAGAGCCAACCAGCAGGTTTTATATTGGGTATCTGTGAGTGTGTTGCTTGCATGAGTGAAAGTGGGTATTGTGATTATGGAATACATGTCTGAGTTCTCCTCTAAAACTAGGCAGATTCAAACTGACAGGAAGATTATGTTGCCAAAGGCGGTGCAAATTCAAAAACTCTCTCAGGATATGAATTTACAATGAGGAATGAGATGAGGAATTAAGACCTTTAAAATTTAAGTGACTCAGCCTGGGCTACTACCTAACTATGGAGAGTCAGGTGTGGAACCCAAGCATGCTGTGGCCTAGTCCAGTATCCTAGCCACAAGACCATTCTTCCTTTGATGTATTGCTTCATACCCCATGAACTATGCAATAAGCTAAGAAATAATAGAACTGAAGCAAGCGCACAATGAATATAATTTCCATCCATATATGCAGAGATAAAGCTCTTGTTCTATAAAGATGTTATGCTTTCCTTAAAAAGCAAAGAGAGGAGACATACACAGTTGGGTAAGGACCCAACAGACTGTATTCTTTCACCAAAAATAACACTGAATTCCCATTATTTTATTGACAAAAAAATTATACTTTTTACTCATCATCTGCAATTATATCCATAGCAAGTACAAGATACTGTAATCACATGATATTGTATGCATTTCCTATGAAAGGACTCCAGTCATTTCAATGCACTATGCATTTAAATGCACTAATATAGTACCTATAATATATGGAAATTGAAAGAGACAGGAATAGAATAGTGTCTTTCATCTATTTTTATAATGTTTTTCATCCCAGAGGATCCCTAAGAATCTGAAAAAATGATTCACATCCTACCCTACCTCAATATTGCCTTACAATGGGTCTGGCGAAAAGGACGTTGGCAGCCTGAAGGAGGATGGCTTAGTGAAGTGAGGGGGGAGGTATAGAGAGGCACACCTAAAGTGTCTTTCAATTTATTCTATAAGAGGTTTTCTGTAAAATGATTCATCAATTGAGGGATGTCGGTGAGAAAGAACAGGCTGTACCTTAATTCCTCTTGAGAGCAGGTAGAGGGCCTGTCACTATGCACAGAAACTAGGCTGAGGTTCTGCCCACACAAGCCATGGGTCATATTGACCAGCCTCACGGTCAATGAAGTGGTAAATCATCTCCACATCCAGGGTGAAATCCTGACTCCATTAAAGTCTTTTGCCATTGACTTTGATGGGACCAAGATTTCACCCCTAGTGTTCTCTTCCTATTAGGTTGCAATTCTGCATGAAACAGGGTTTTGCTTTAATATGCCCAGGAATCATTTCATCAATGAATTGAACAGGAATTAATGCTCAAAGGATATGCACAGTTTCAAAATGCATATTTTCTCCAAAGACATTCACCTCTTCCTGAAAAGCACTTACATTTATCCTCATGTATTAGCATGAGTTATATTATCTTATTGCATAGAATACCCAATGGTAAGGACAGAGACACTCAGATCAAAATGAAAATGATACAGATCATACTGGAAACACTACATATTGATTTTGAAATGGACATTTAAAAAAAAATCTTGGCTATATTTTGACAATTCCTGGCATGTAGCTACTGAAACTTGCTTGCCAACGAGGAGCAAGAGTGAATTTTGCACGTACCTGTTTCTCCCCACTAGGCTTTTTGTGATTTAATAAAAGTTCCACAGCTCCAACTACCTCCTTTCGTATGGCATGCAGCAGAGCATCTCCGACATACACATTAAAGCTTAAGAGCAACTCAATGAGCTCCAGGTTCTCATTTTCAATTGCAATAAGGAGAGCGGTTCTTCCAAGAGGATCAATGCAATTAATATTGATCTTGAAATAAATTACTGCTTCCTCCAGAGCTTTCTTCACACTGGCGTAATCTCCTTTCTCCACAGCATTCAAGTAGGCTTTCTCAGAAGGGGAGAGTTCAGACTCTGCTCGTACTATACGAAGAGGGATCCGATCTCTATAAGGGGCATTGACACTTCTTTTGTAATAGAACTGGGCCATATTTTATGCCATTCTAATACTTTGTGTCTGCAATTTAAAAAGAAAGCGTGCATCAGTTATGCATTCTTGGAACACTGTTCAAGTTACTGTTATTTTACATGTATTACAGTAACAATTCATGCTCATTGTGCTAGGTTCTTTGCAAACATGTAGTATCTGCCCAGAAAAGCTTGCAGTATAAATACATAACACAGACAAAGGGCAGATGGGGACACAGAGAAACAAAGAGATGAAGTGCTTTAGCCAAGGTCACAATGATCAAGTCAGGCACTCATGTCTCCCTACACAATGTTTGGTGCCCTATCAGCTAGATTTTGCTCCTTCCTGGCATATTCAATCAAGCATAAGATAGACTTAATAAAAAAGTTCAGATCCAGATGTAAACTTTCCAAAATCTGGAGTATTTGTATCTGATTCAGCCTTATCTCTGTAAAATTAACGTAATCTAGAAAGTATCTTTGCCAGCTATTAATTCCTGAGTCTGACTGGTAAACTAGAGTTAGGAATTTAAAAGTTAAAATAACATTATTACATTGCCATGATATGCTTATCATGTAAAAATTCCCAGACCAAGTAGATAATGGCCAAGGTTTTGGTTTAATCCTTAGCACGTTAGGCTATGTCTCCACTATAAAAACTTACGTTGACTTTGTTAAGTCGACTTAATAAGGTCGACTTTAAGTTGACCTAAAGTCAACTTTATTAGGTTGACTTAACAAATTGGTTTCTCTTAACCAGGACTTAGTAATTCAACCTAAGTTCCCTCAGGTCCCGTATGCGTCCACACTGGGCTTAGTTCAACCTAAGGAAGGGTTAGGTATACCTAAGGAGGGTTAGTTCAAATACCCCACAATTCTTATTAGGTCGACCTAAGCGTTCATTAGGTCGACTTAAGAAAGCCCCTTAAGTCAACCTAATGAAAGCCTAGTGTGGACAGGGATTAAATTAGGTCGACTTAAGCCTCTTTAAATTGACCTAATTTGCCAGTGTGGACATAGCCTTACAGACTAAAGCAAATATCCAATCATTGTAATCATAAAGCATTGCTAATATCTTGAGTTTTTTTGTAGGCAGAGCTCTACATCCGGTGAGAGAGAGCAGAATATTAACCTGCGGCTTGTGTTATGTGTGTGTGGCAGCAGAGAGATGCTTCTCCTCACTGCAATTTGGTGGGGAGAAAGGAGAAGGAAATAATTCAGTGGTTACAGACAGCACCCATGTCCTTCACTCAGAGCTGCTTCATCCTTTATTCTCCTGTGACTTACCAACCTGCCCACCTGTCCCTTCCCATGTGATCCAGAGGTTCACCACCCCTTCCACACCAGAACCCTCCTTTAACAGCCCCCACCAACCCTTGGCTGAAAATCATTCCTCCCCTCCAACCCACATGACCCTTCTCCTTCCAAAGGCAATGATACTTGTTGTGGCTGAGCTAATAAACCTCTGATTTGTTATAAACTTCTCTCCAGCCTCCATTTCTCACCCTGTTGCTGTTTTCCTCTCCACATCTGCACTCTTGTTGGGCCCCTGCTTTCTTTCCCCACCCATCCTCCTACCTACCTCCCCCGCCCCCTGTCCCTCCCTCCCCCGGAGCTTCAATGACTTCCTGGGACAGTGAGTTCCACTGTTTAAATACTAGTTGTGTGAAAAAGATTTTCCTTTTATCAGGGTTGAGTTGCTGACCTGTTAATTTCATTGAATAGCCCCTTGTTGTGGTGCTATTTGAATTATTCGCCTTTGTTTGAAAAGAAACTATTATTTCTCTTCCTTTCCCTTTTTGCTGGAAAGTTAGTTAGGATCTCTCTCCTGGGCATGGTAAAAAATGAATGGGATACAGTCATTCCTAATGCAATTCAATTTATTTGAAATAAAACCAGGCATAACCCCATGAGATCAGTGAAAATGGAGGTGCTTGTGCCATAATATGAGTAGAGTGGTTTATAGGAAGAGAAGCTCTCACAACATTATGATGAAGTTTTCGTGTTTTATGGTATTATTATTTCTTAACTCTGAGATAAGCTGCATTAATGCCTAAGACTTTCAGAAATCTCTCAAGAATATGTGAAACTAACATCTTGATTATTGGACCCGGGAATAATAAAGAAAAATAAATCAAAACCTTCCCCCACCCTTCCTGAAGATATGCATTGAATAAACACAGTTTCCTAGATAATACTTTTCTTCTTTTGGTCATTGTTGGTGGTTGTTATTTTCTTTCTCATTTCAGGAAATAAAGAGATTTGTCTTGTGATATGAGGATCTGGTCTGAATTAAAGGGTTTAAAAATCATAAGTAGTTCACAGAACTTGATTACTGATGTTGTGCTTCCTCTCCACCCTCAAATGGTTTACAGTGTATTGATGAATCATAATATTCCATGGGGTAGTTACAGATGTACCATATTACCAGCTTTTAGGGCTTGACCCTCTTTACAAATAAGTGGATGTGCATTGTCAAGCCTCTTGATGTACAGATTCACAGATATCTGTGTTGGCATCCTTACTCAGAGCTAGATGTGCCCTTATGCAGAAATAGCAAACGGGAAAGGAATTCCAGAGGTTTCCCTTAGAAGTCATTCCTCTGAATTCTTCTGCTGTGGGCTGTGTGGCTATGTCTATACTTGCAAGTTAGTTTGAATTAAAGAAGCTTAATTTGAACTAACTTAAGCCTTGGCCACACTAGGCTTTCATTAGTTTGAATTAAGGGCTTCCTTAATTCGAACTAATAAATTTGATTGCTTAGTTCAAACTAACCCTTAATTTGAAATAGTTAGTTCGAATTAAGTCAATGTGGCCATATTAGTTCGAACTAACAGCTTAGTTTGAACTAATCGGCAGATTGACCTTCATGCAACTGACTAATTCGAACTAAGCAAGTGCCCTGCATGGACATGGCTAATTCGAGCATGCTAGTGGGGCCATGCTAGTTCGAATTAAGTTAATTCGAACTAACTAAAATTAGTTTGAATTGGTTAGTTCGAATTAACTAATTTGAACTAGCTTTTAAGTGTAGACATAGTTGTCCCCCTCATGGAAGAAACCAGCAGTCCAGTCCACCAGTCTGGTGGGATGGAGACTGAGAGGAAATGAGAACATTTATTTGGAAGATCTGTGTGCTGGTCCTGAGGACTGCGCAATCCAGTTAGTAGGCATTTTTTTGCAGAATCATTGCAACAGATAAGAAACTCAAATTGTCTATTAAAAAAAAAAAAGACACAAGCCAAAAAAACCCACTTCTTAAAGTACAGAGAAGCCAGAATTAAGCAAATATGGATTTACAACCGAGTTAATCTTCCAAACACTCTGAAGATCTGATACAGAATCACAGAGCATTTTAGAGGAAGGATGCTGAGGAGACAGAATAGGTGCTCTAAAAACAGGAACAGTATGACCCATAAGAAGCTCATCACACCCAGAAGGCAACGTACATCCTTTGGCCAAATTTCTGTCCTGAGTTGCACCAAAGCATAGAAGTCCATGGGGTTGCAATTGGTGTAATAGAGGGCTACAATTGGTCCTATGCATCAATTATACAACTTAATAGAGCAAACCAGAGACTAAGAAAGGAGATAATGCAAATAGAGGGACTGGGATGTGCTCTACTTCTCAGGCAAAGTGGTCAGTGCCCTCTGCTCCCTATGAAATGAGTGAGAGGAGCAGAGGGCACCTTGCACCTCCCATAAAATGCTGATTACCTCACAGGATCAAACCTAAGATGAGCAAGATCATGCACAGGAGCTATGAATGAGTAAAAAAAGCCTTAATGTTGAGCTTAATGTTGAATATCAATGTCTCATGCCACCGTGTTGTACTTGTGTGATGCACATGTATGTTTTGAGAAGAAAATTGATCAGTTAGAATTCAACATGCAGTGAGTTCAGGGCTCCTAACAACAATGAGAAAAACAGTGAAAAATAATGTTACTATAAAAATTAATAGAACGACATACATCAGCACCGCAACTCAATATGTTGGATCATATTTCCATGATCTCCTTTAGTTTATTTACTGTGTCTTTCACAAATGGCTCCGCTAAGTGTTCCCACACTTTTGCAAGATTGCACAAAGCTTTTCTACTTTCATTATAATATAGAACAAAAATATATTCAGAATCACAAGCCTCACTCAGTAAAAAAGACTTTACACATTTCAAAATAAATATTTTTAGATCACTAGAAATATTACATTTTGAAAATTCTTTCATTTTGTACATGTACAAATACAGAATTACTAGCTAAATGCATTTCATCCTTATTTTCCATATTCAGAAAAATTGTCATTTGTACAGCTGGTCATATTTATTCAGCCTAATTCATTTAACTTACAAATGTTTCTAGCTTTCTTCAAATATATGTAAATACTAATTTTTTGATTGAAATAGCTCTAGAGCTGGTTGAACAAACCATTGGAAAATAGTTTCGTTTTATGTGCCAATCGTGCAAAAGTCTGTGTTTTTATTTGACCAGCACACACTGTACAATGTGTGTACACTATACAAATTAATATATGTTAAAAGACAAACTTCCAAAATCTATTGCTGACTTATTAATATAATAAATCATTACAACTGAATTTAAATTAGGACCAAGATTTAAACACTTTACTCTGAATTAAAATGAATGAAAGTTAGAAAACAAATGCAAAATGCTAAATTAAAGTTAATGTATGATAGACTTCTGTCTCATACACTGGATCCCATACAGAATGAACTGTCTAAGCTTAACATACACTCCTTCATGTTTATGATGACCCTACCAATGGTTCAGTCATGAAGTCCTTAGTACTTCTATTCAGTCTTGGCTGCTTGCGCAGCTTTAATGTAAATCTGTCCCGCGCCCCTCTCTTCACCTATGCATTAATGAGATAGTCTTTCATTAAACAGTTACGTGCTATTTTTTTTCACAGAGTCATGTTCCCACTGTGTACTTCTCCCTGGCCTCAGACACCACAACAGTTCCTGTAACTTTCCTATCTTCAAAGCGTCTGACGAAGTGGGATTTTCTCCCACGAAAGCTCATGCGATTAATAAATCTGTTAGTCTTTAAAAGTGCCACGAGACTCTGTTGTCTTTCTACAATTGACTAACACGGCTACCCCTTTGGAATTTGACTAACCGTATGTAATTAGACAACAGAGTCCTGTGGCACTTTTAAAGACTAACAGATTAATTTATCACATGAGCTTTCGTGGGAGAAAATCCCACTTCGTCAGACGCTTTAAAGATGCTGACGAAGTGGGGATATTCTCCCACGAAAGCTCAGGCGATCAATAAATCTGTTAGTCTTTAAAAGTGCCACAGGACTCTGTTGTCTTTTTACAATAGACTAACACGGCTACCCCTTTGGAATTTGACAATATGTAATTAGACATCCACTGTTTTGTCGAGGGCAGAAATGGCTTGCCTCCAAGGCATGCTCCCCTTAGGATCAGAAAGAACTCTCTGGTAAATTGTGTTTAATTATGGTGGAACCCACACTAACTTTCCCCTTGTGCCTTGTACCTCTTTGGGGCATATGTCCAGGGAAGATGACCAATGACAGCATATCATCTTCAGGTGCTGTACAAATGGATGGAGGTCAGGCAGCTGGAATGATGGTAGCGTGGTCGGTAAAATCCACTGGAGTGACTTCTGAGTTCCCCAGTGACCCACTGTTTCTCTTTAACAGCTATAACTCATGTAGGTTTGCGTATACATTTTACCCTACTGTTGGATTAGTGGTGGGAGGGAAGCATGTGCTATCACAATGTATAGGTAGCACTTTGGATTTTGTTTGCAGGTTTGTGTGAGAAAGGTTGGGTCCTCATAGGTAGTGAAAGTGGAACACTATGCTCAAGCAATCCACACATTTAGGGCAAGTGAAGAATGCATTTCTCTACAATCATCTTTAACATATGTATAAGTATTATTCATGGCAAAAGCAAATATGTGACATTTATTAGATTGATGAGAGACATCTTTTAAAGTTTATATCTGTGATAGACTGCCTTTAATGTGACGAGAAGTCCTATTTGATATAAGAACACTGTTAGGTGGGGGAAAGGAATTAATTTTGGCAGAGAAACATAAAGCTATTTACGTTACAAGAGACATTGAATTCTGTGGGTGCTCCTTTTGAGTGTGACACTTACCGTATTTTTCGGACTATAAGACGCACTTTTTTTCCCCCCAAAGTGGTACGAATACGGTCCAGCAAGCAGTAGTTCCCTCTAAGCTGCGGGCACGCGGCCGCAGAGCAGCCGTGGCACCCCCCCCCTGCGCAGCAGTGAGGGACCCCCGTGCAGCCCAGCAGCCCCCGCTGCTCCCTCCAACCCCCGGGGCCGCGTCTTTGCCGCGGCACACCTGGCCTGCGCCCGACCTCTGGGCTGGCCCTCCCCGCCCCCAGGGTGGGACAGGCAGGCTCAGGCTCGGGTCAGGAGCGCAAGCCTGCCTGCCTGCCCCACGTGGCCGGGCCAGAGGGGTGGCTGCGGCAGCAGCGGGCTCTCGGGCTCCCACCCACCGACCGCCTCCTTCCCGGCCTGGGGCTGGGGCCGGGGCCGGGCTAATCCACGGCCCCGGCCTCCCAGCACGGGGCCTGGATCAGCCTCCGGGGCTGGGGTGTGCTCCGCCCCACCGGTGGCTTCCCAGGGCCGCGGTAGGGTCCTCCCCCACCGGCAGCCTTGGCTGGCTTTCTTGCTTTCTTTGCTTTCTTCCTTTCTCTTCCTTCTCTTCTTTCCTTCCCCTTTCTTCTTTTCTTCTTTTTCTTCCTTCTTTCTCTTCCTTCCTTCTTTCTCTCCCTTCCTTCTCTTTTTTCTTTCTCCCTTCCTTTTTCTTTCCTTCTTTCTCTCCTTTGCTTTCCTTTTTCTTTCCTTCTTTCTCTTCTTTGCCTGCCTTCTTTTTTCTTTCTTCCTTCTTTCTCTTTTTTCCTTATTTGTCTTCTTTTTCTTTCTCTTCTTTCCTTCCTCTTTCATCTTTCTCTTCCTTTTTCTTTCTTTATTTCCTCTTCCTTCCTTCCTCTTCCTGTTTCCTCTTCTTTCTCTCTTTCTTTGCTTCCTTCCTTTCTCTTCCTTCTCTTTTTTCTTTCTCTTTCTTTTCTTCTTTTTTCTTTCTTTCTCTTCCTTTCTCTTCCTTCCTTCTCTCTTTTTTCTTTCTCCCTTCCTTTTTCTTTCCCTCTTTTGCTTTCCTTTTTCTTTCCTTCTTTCTCTTCTTTGCCTTCTTTTCTCTTTCCTTCCTTTTCTCTTCTTTGCCTTCCCTTTTCTTTCCTTCCTTTTCTCTTCTTTGCCTTCCCTTTTCTTTGTTTTCCTGCTCTAAAAACTGGGTGCGTCTTATGGTCAGGTGTGTCTTATGGTCCGAAAAATATGGTAAGTTAGTGACTCTTACTTGTACTAAAGTTACAAGAAGCCAGGAATCTGACTGACAGCAAAACACACTGATTCGAGACAGGATGCAATGAACAGTGGATGAGGGAGACAGACTGCCTTGTCTCCTTCTGAGATCAACCATCTGAAGAACAAGATCATACTAGCTTACAAAGTCAATGAGAGCTCCCCTGGCGGGATTCAAGAGATACTGGACTGAAGGGTTAGAAATTCTCACTGTCAGCTCTACTGACTGCCAGGTGTTGTCTACCAATCATCAGGCCTAGTAATTGGAATGGAAGTTGAAATCAGATTTAGGATTAGGATTGCGCCAGAGGTGTTGCTGGAACTGAGATCCGGGGACAGGCTGTGCTCAAAACCAAAAGCAGAGTCCATAGACAAGCCAAAATCAGTACCAGGCCAAAGTTGAGGTGCAGGCCAGAAGTCGAAGCCAAGTGGTCAGTTTGTGCAAATCAGTAGTGTAGCTGGAAATTAGCTACAGGGCAAAGGATGGCGCTGAGTGTTTAGAGTCCAAGGTGTCAGGAGGCAGAGTGAAGGCTGGAGCAGATCAGTAGCAAGTTTAAAGGTCAGAGTAGTGAAGGATAAGACTGGAACAGGACTTAGGCAAGGCTGGCCGACGAACAGGAACTGCATCTAGAGTCTGTTAACTGCAAGGCTACAGGAGGGTTCTTGGAGTACTGTTGAACAGGTTGATATGCAGTTCTGTTGGGGTTAGGAAAATACCTGAACCTAGAGGTCATGTGACCCAGGCTCTGCTCAAAAGATAGGCTGCTGCCACATGCCTGAATGATAGAACACCATATTCCTAACTTCTAATTGAAATAGAATTCCTAGACATAAACTATATAATCATTCCCAGCAAATTACTACCTTTCTATTGATACCAAACATGACATAGCTCCTATGGATTATAACATTTATGAGATATCCATTGAAAATAATATCATAAATGCTTCCCTAAATCCAGACAGCATCACACACAGGGCTCTGCCCTGCCAGGGTCCCTGTCCCCCTTTGCCCCATTGCACACAAGGGTTGCCCCCCACCACCACCGTGGACCTGCCCAAGGTCCCCCTAGCCCCACAAAGTCGACCTAGAGCATCCAGTGCGGACGCTCTAGGTGGACTTTGTAAGTCCCCTTTAAGTCGACTTTAATTTTAAGTGTAGACACACTAAGTTGACTTAGCTAAAGTCGACTTAAAAGTGCAAGTGTAGACATAGCCTATATGCTTCAAAGGAGTTACTTCTGATTTACCCTGGTATGACTGAGTAGATTTGATCTGTGGAGTATGTCGCTTCCTCTTTTTTGAGAGAACTAAGTGGATACACCCAAAGGGCAGCATTCACCTTTGTGATTCCTCAGTACTGGGGTCTGAGGATGTACTGATTCAAACAGCCACAAGCAATAGAGTTTATATCACTGCCTTGTGGTACATCCCCTTGTGTATTCAAGGGTGGACTGAACTGAAGTCATACCCAACAACTGTATTCACACACTGGAGACGTTTATATGATTTGAGAATCTGACAATAGTTGGAGAAATCAAAAAGTGGTTAGAAAATCTCAGCAGAATGGGTCATAAGTACCAGAAACCTCTTGTAGTAGGATTTCATCTAACAAGCTCAAATGTCAAGATAGTCTTAGAGGTTATGCCTACACTTAGAAAGTTAAGTCGACTTTAGTAAGTTGCCTTTATTAAGTCAACTTTAAGTTGACCTTATTAAGTCGACATAGAGAGTCTACTCTAGACTCCTAAATCGACTTAAGGCAGAATTTATCAAGTCGGCGTAGAGAGTCTACACTAGACTCTTAAGTCAACTGGATGGGGGGAGGTTGGAGGAGTGCATTGTGGGAAGTGTGGCAGCACCCCTCCCCCAGCCACGCCTTCAAAAGAGGAAGTGAGCTCAGCCCCTTCCCATTGTGCCTGGCAACTTGGAGCCTGAGCAAGTCATGGATCAACCTCTTCTCCTGGACTTTGCCAGGCAGCTGCGCAACACCTGCCAGCTAGTGGTAAGGCTTCTTCAGCTGTGGAGCAGGACTGCTTGGAATACAGCCTGCCCTCCGCCTTGCTGCCCCAGCAAGCTGCCACACTCACAGCACTGCACTCCGTACCTCGTCGCTTCTGGGCACGTGAGGCCCACAGCGACTGGTGGGAGCGGATCATCCTCACCCCCTGGGATAATGACCTGTGGCTGCAGAGCTTTAGGATGAGCAAGCGGACCTTCCTTGAGCTCGTCCGCAAACTCACCCCGGTTCTGCAGTGCCTGCATAAATCTGTGCATAAATCTGTTAGCCTTTAAAAGTGCCATAGGACTGTTATTTTTCTTTTTTACAAGACTCATAGACTTTAAGGTCAGAAGGTACCAGTATGATCATCTAGTCTGACCTCCTGCAAAATGCAGGCCTCAAGACCTCACCCACCCACTCCAGCAATAGGCCACCAACCTATGACTGAGTTATTTACCTCCTTAAATCATGATTTAAGGACTTTAAGATACAGAGAATTCACCGGTAAGTGAGCCATGCCCTGTGCTACAGAGGAAGGTGAAAAAAAAGTAAGTAAGCCTCATATGTATACAAAATCAACAATAGCAGAAAGAAATCCACAAGTAAAATCCTAAAAAAACCCTGGTTATAACATCTTTCTAGTTCTCCTGTCCAACTAAGTAGATTAATAAAGAGAAGATGAAAATGGATTGGCATTATCAGTAGCACCTCTTTTAGCTACCCACTTAGCACCTTTCTTCCTACAATGCTCACTTTAATCAAAGTTTCCCTTAAACGCCACCTAGTGACCTAACAATTTATTATTTATGAAGAATGCTTGCTAATTTAAATGCAAAAATAGACACACATTGCATGTGTTACTACCATCCCAATTACAGCCAACTGGATTCAACGCTACAAGTAGAGTTGAAGCTAGGTAATTCACTGGGTCTCCTTAATATTAGTCCTCTTTTTTGTTTCATAACACCTAAAATGCTCTCCCTTTTTTGCCATTAAGATACAACTATTGTATCAAATGTATCATCAGTCTTGGTGAGTATATATATGTTGAAAAATCAATAAAAGAATGAAAATCTACAAGATCCTCCAAAGACAAAACAGACACAACCAACATGGCAATAACATGTAAGTAATCCCATTGGCGTCTAGATTTATAAATGGAAGGAGAATTTCTTTTGAGACTCAGAAGCAGTTTAAAATCTGAAAAACCATATGGATTATGAGCTCATTATTTCTATACACAGCAGGGAAGCAAAGCATATAGATAGATTATAATGTGGACAATGTGCTAGACAAGGGTGGAAGAACACTCCTTCAAATCTCTATATGGGCTACCTGGAAAAAGGATGATGCTAGAGAGGACCTGTGAAGTCAGGTTTATCGAGTCCCATCTTGGTCAAGCAATTTACAGACCATGCTTGGTTCAGGGAAATCACACAGTAACATGGGAGACAGAATTTAATCATTTCTGAAAACAAGAAAAAGCACAATGGATGGAGGGGGAAAATTCTTGTCAAGTCCTCTCCCAATCCTTTGAAATAGTTTTCTGCTTGACTTCTTTAGGTATCAAAGGCTTGATCACACAAGGTGCTGAGCATTCCAATGAGCTCAACAGAAGTGGAGTCAGCTCAGCATGATTTAGAAAGAGCTCAGAACGTGGCAGAATTGGGCCAAAAGTGAATCTTTGACTAGGCAAAATTTCTGGGGAACATATCAAGCATTATAATGTGTCCATTTGAATATGCCTTTTATGCTAAAGAATCTGAGTTCACACCCAGTGACAGCAGGACCTCACGGTATTCTCCAGTTTGTTTCTGAAAAGCAAGCAGTTGCTCAGATGCGAGCTGTGTAAAAGTGATGAATATATTAGCACTCATTCACAGGAAAATGTTTCACATTTCATTTCAAACAATGTTATATAATGTCACTCTCTTTCTTGAAATTTCAGCTTTTTAAATTTTCATTTATGCATCAGAATATGAGAAAATTAAAACTGAAATTGTGTCCCCAAATTTTTAAGCAGCAATTGATATGGTACATTTTTACAGGGTTGGAGTTATGAGTGGAGGAGGCAGAGGTCATGGAATCCCCTAAAATCAGAGTTTATGGTGTGAATAAAGTAGGGTGAATGGACATCAGATCTCTGGTTCCATTGCATGAAACCACAGTGTGTGCTACAAATTGCACATACTATGTGATTGTTGGACAATCTGTTAAAAAATCATAAACTGCTGCTACAACACATACCCTTCCCCCTGACCTAGATTTCACTTCAAAAGCTGATCTATTTCATGGTCTCAGATCTTAGACCATCTCTACACTAACATGTCAGCAAAAGATTTGTTGCTCAGTAGTTTGAAAAAAAACCAAACAAACCATACCCCTGAACAACATAAATTTTGCCAGCACAAGCTCTCATGTATATAGCACACTGTCGGCAGGGGACCCTCTCTGGCTGACACTGCTACAAACACTCATTGAACTGATTTTATTATATGGCTGGGAGAGCACTCGGTACAGCTGTGCTGCTCTCAGTTTGTAAATGCATGAGAGGTCCAGGGCTTGAGATCATCTGTGTGGGTTGAAGGTGGCACTGGGCTCAGCAGGCTGGCCAGCCCCATCTGTGATGCAGCACAAACTGGCATGGTTTGGATTTATTTTTGCAGGGGCTGGAAGTGGCAAGACCGCCCTCGAACCTGGGACTCAGGGCTGCAGCCCTTAAAGTCTCTTGGTTAATCCAACACTGGTCAATGGTCTTGTAAATGATTCACACGTCTCTTCTACATGTGAGGCAAATGCTTCCCCATGCATTCTCCCAGATAGCTAATGTGAATCACATTAAATCTTTTGCCAACATTTTTGTCCATGCGGTGTTAAGCAAGAGGACCCTGAATTGGGATTCATGGAATTTGAAGGGCAGGCAGAACACTGGTCAGCAGTATTTGTCCACAGCGGGCATGAGCAGTAGCAGAAACAAAAGGAGCAAGCTGAATTCAGGCATCAGATGAGGGAGAAATTTTATAAGTGCATATCTAATATAGCCACAATACCATCTGGCATTGTTCCCAGCTTGTCAACAAAAACAGTTAACTGTGAGCTGTTTTTCCTCAAATCTAACATAAATGTCCCTTGCTACAAACTAAGCCACTTATTCTCCATCTTTCCCTTGGTAGATTTGGAGAACAAATGTTTACCAACTTTGTAATTTTGAAGACTGTTATGTCCCTCTTCAGCCTTCTTTTCTCTAAATGAAATGTTCAGTTCTCTCAACTTTTCCTCATAGGTCATATGTCAATAATACCTCTCATTACAGTTATCATTTTTCTATGGACACTCTCCAATTTGTTCCCATCTTTCGTATAGTGCCTAGAACTAGGCACAGTATCCAGCGGAGGCCTCAACACCAGTGATAAGTAGAGCAGAATCATGTCTTATAGATGACATTCCTGTTAATACCACCCCAGAATTTGACAAGGAGAAAGACACATGTCATTCTTTCCACAGTAGCATCACACTATTGACTTACATTCCATTTGTCATCCATTATAACATCCAGTGTTACCAGGAATAAGGATTGCCCAGTGATTATCATAGAACACAGCAGTGGTTAAAGTATAATCTGATGGGCCCCGGAACCCTCCTAATCTCTGGGCCCCCTTCCCATATTGTCTGGGCTCCCTTCATGCATGTGCGGGCTCTAGGCCAAGTAGGCATTTGCAACCACTTCTCAGTACCACAGGCATCGGTTATCGCTCCATAAACATATTTATAATTTTATATGGGATTTATATCTACTGCAATTTTATTGTCACAAACTAGCAGATTGGCAAGGATTTTGGAGACTCAATCATGGGTTAGGTGTCTATTGCAGGAGTGGGTAGGAGGTTCTGTGGCCTGCATTGTGCAGGAGGTCAGGCTACATGGTCATACTGGTCCCTTCTGACCTTAAAATCTATGAATTGGTTTAGGATATTGGTGACTCAAAATGGAAAATTTCCACCACTCACCTAGAAGAAATATTTCCACAGTTCAACATGACTCACTTCAAAATGCTTCCCTAATATGTTTTTCTGTGCTCAGTTTCATTCCATTTTTTATAGTTATATCCTCAATGAATTATCTAACCAAGTTTGCTCACTTCTTGCCTGTAAATAACCATGCAGTGTAAAGATTTGTATCTATTATAGTCATTGAAAGGGTCTGGATTATACTGAGTTAATCTGTACCTTTCAATAAGTATATAGACAACTGTTTTGCAGTCCATTAGAAGATTGTTAATTTCACTTTTTCAGTATGTCCACAATGAAAAAGTTTCAAAACTAAAGTCATATTTTGCATTTCTGGGAATCTGTCTCCAGTAGGAAGAAATCTTTAACTCTATCCTGACTTTCAAATTCTTTTATATGGCTGATAATGCTCCCCACACAACCCCCTCAAGAAAAGAAAAGAAAAGAAAAGAAAAGAAAAGAAAAGAAAAGAAAAGAAAAACACGTCACAGTAGAATTAAACCAAATGTTAAACTTTAGTTTGTATCAGGTAGAAAAGAAAAGAGCCCAGTCGGCTGGCCGCCAGATCTGTTTCAGTGAACAAGACCACTCTGATTTGATGATAGCAGCTGGTAATCTCAAAATAATTAAATGCTTGAGCATTGATTTTAACCAGGTAAAGCTGGCCTGCTTTAGAGCAGCTCTTAAAGGGGAAGTAGAAACAGATGCATTTATGTGTTTTATCACACAAGCCTTGTCCAAACTAGGATTTCTCAAGAAACCTTCATTGGTGCAGATCCACTAACAGCAGCACTAGTGAAGATAAAACACAAGTATTTTACCATGACAAAAATTTGCAATGGTACATAAAAGGGTATGGTAAAAATAAATTCATTAGAGTCTTTTCACTATTGACATCTCTGGCCATGTGAAGCACAGGAGGAGAACACTCTTAAGTGATTAAATATGACCAACCTGTTCCCTTTACTTCCAGAACTCGAACACTGTGACTGGTATGAATGAGACAGATGATTAATTAGAAACAATTCTTTCCCTAGTTCATGATTATTTCACAGCAGTAGTGCTATTTGAGTTCTGAGAACAAGCATAAAAGATTGGATGTGATGTATGCTTTCCAAATCAGGTTTCTAAAGGACTTTCCCTCCTTTTAGCTTTAAGTCTTTAACTAATCCCCTTCTCAGCTTCTCAGGAAGGGGGTCTCTACCCTCCATCATCTCTTAGCTATTGCTGACGGGTCCAGATGGTCATGAACATCGCTAAATAAATTTGAGCATGCTTTGCAGGAATGGAAGCAGAAGCGGCCGACGAAGAGTCCTGAGTCATTCACATTGTCTTAACCTGATAAGTTGGATCCTGCTGGGCCTATCACTATTGATAAATGCAACAGCGGTGACTTCGGAACTCGGGAGCATAGCCTCTCCTGCCAACCAGACAACATTAGGACATGCTGCTGAAATAGCAATGGACGCGTCAGGGGTCTTATTCTATGTATTTTTTGTTTTGTGGGTTATAGTGATGATCCAGCTTCATTGTGCTGGACATGGGCGGTCACCCGAGGAACACCTAGGCCAACTGCCTGTGTTACTGTAATGACGAAAGTTGTGCTCAGGCTGGCCATATCAGATAAGATAATGCCCCAGGCTGTAAGGCACCTGTTGTCAGGGACAACAGCACAAGCCTATGGGGTATATAACCAGGCCTGGGACAGGGTCAAGTCACAGTCCGTATGCCAAACCCAGGAAAGCCGCAGAGGAGCTACCTGGGGTGAGCTGCTACTCACCAGGAAAGCCGCAGAGGAGCTACCTGGGGCAGTCCATACAGCGTTCACCAGGAAAGCTGCAGAGGAGCTACCCGGGGTGGACTGCCACTTACCACGCACACACACCACAGGGGCCTTAGTCTCAGGACTAGTCAAGCTGCAGAGGAGCTAGCTAGTTGGGGCCAATCGGGGCGTCTTGGGCTGTGGTTATAAGCAGGAAGGCACCTCGGGCCTAACCACCGCCCCTCGCCGGGGAACTTCGGATCTATCCAGGCTTACACTGCGGAACCCACCGTGACCATAAATGCACCAGTTCAGCCTTCTCCTATGTAACGTGTGACCTCCGTGACCACTGCATTGCCTTACCACCTCTGGACCCAACAATTGCCTCTGAATTGACTGCTAGGGAGGTGGATTTATCTTTTCTCCTCTGAACTACTTGGAAGAATGTCTCTTGTCCCCTGGCTGCTGGGTGAAGGGTACCTATCTTCCTTCTTCTCCAGAAGGCTTTTTCCTTCCTTACTCTCTGCCTCTCTCACCAAAGGCTGTTACATAAGTTAAGTTGTCATGGGATAAAAGGGAAGGTCCTTTCATGGATTGAGAACTGGTTAAAAGACAGGGAACAAAGGGTAGGAATAAATGGTAAATTCTCAGATTGGAAAAGGGTAGCTAGTGGTGTTCCCCAAGGGTCGGACCTAGGACCAGTCCTTTTCAATTTATTCATAAATGATCTGGAGAAAGGGGTAAACAGTGAGGTGGCTAAGTTTGCAGATGATACTAAACTACTCAAGATAGTCAAGACCAAAGCAGACTGTGAAGAACTTCAAAAAGATCTCACAAAACTAAGTGATTGGGCAACCAAATGGCAAATGAAATTTAATGTGGATAAGTGTAAAGTAATGCACATTGGAAAAAATAACCCCAACTATACCTATAATATGATGGGGGCTAATTTGGCTACAACGAGTCAAGAAAAAGATCTTGGAGTCATTGTGGATAGTTCTCTGAAGATGTCCGTACAGTGTGCGGAGGCGGTCAAAAAAGCAAACAGGATGTTAGGAATCATTAAAAAGGGGATAGAAAATAAGACTGCAAATGTATTATTGCCCTTATATAAATCCATGGTACGCCCACATCTCGAATACTGTGTACAGATGTGGTCTCCTCATCTCAAAAAAGATATTCTAGCACTAGAAAAGGTTCAGAAAAGGGCAACTAAAATGATTAGGGGTTTGGAGAGTGTCTCATATGAGGAACGATTAAAAAGGCTAGGCCTCTTCAGCTTGGAAAAGAGGAGACTGAGGGGGGACATGATAGAAGTATATAAAATTATGACTGATGTGGAAAAAGTGGACAAGGAAAAGTTATTTACTTACTCCCATAATACAAGAACCAGGGGTCACCAAATGAAACTGATAGGTAGCAGGTTCAAAACAAATAAAAGGAAGTTCTTCTTCACACAACGCACAGTCAACTTGTGGAACTCCTTACCGGAGGAGGTTGTGAAGGCTGGGACTATAACAATATTTAAAAGGGAACTGGATAAGTTCATGGTGGCTAAGTCCATAAATGGCTATTAGCCAGAAAGGGGTTAAGAATGGTGTCCCTAGCCTCTGTTTATCAGAGGATGGAAACGGATGGCAGGAGAGTGATCACTTGATCATTGCCTGTTAGGTTCACTCCCTCTGGGGCACCTGGCACTGGCCACTGTCGGTAGACAGATACTGGGCTGGATGGACCTCTGGTCTGACCCAGTACGGCCTTTCTTATGTTCTTATGAAACATAAGTGTAGAGGTATGATTTCTCTGTGGTTCATCCACTCTTGATTACCTCCCCCTGATTTGTATCAGTGTTCCATAAAGGAACTACATAAAAAATCAATTTCTGCGGCTGTGTTTTAATACATGTCTTTGTACCTATAAAATGGCAGTGAATATTTTTTTCTCCATTTATTTTGAAAGCAGGCTTTCAGTCATCCTATTTTCAGTTGTAAGTCAGGACAGCCATTGTCATATAGTATCACCTAAATGCTGTAAAATTAAATTTCATCCAGCTATTTAAATCAAGAGATAGAAATTAATTAGATGCTACCAGGAAATGAGGTCTGAATAATGATGGTTTATTTATTATTTACCGTTAAGAACATAAGAACCGTCATATTGGATCAAACCAATGATCCATCTTTCCCAGTATCCTGTCTTCTGCCAGGGGCCAGTGTCAGATGAACATAAAAGACCAATTTTGAGTGATCCATCGCCTGTCATCCAGTCCTAGCTTCTGTCAGTTGAAGGTTTGGGGACACCCAGATTGTGAGGTTACATCCATGACCATCTTTGCTTTTAGCCATCCATAGACTTATCCTGCATAAATTATCTAATTCTTTTTTGAATCCAGTTAAACTTTTGACTTTCACAGCAAACCCATGGCAGTGAGTTCCAGAAGTTGATTCTGCTTTGTGAAGAAGTACTTCTGCCTACTTTCTGCCAATTAATTTATTGGCTGACCCCAAGTTTTTGTATTACATGATAGAGTAAGTAACACTTCCCCATTTCATTTTCTCAGTACTATCATAATTGTACAGACTTCTATCATATCCCCATCAGTTGTCTCTTTTCTAAGGTAAAGACTCCTAATCTTTTTAATCAGTCCTCATAGAGAAGCTGTTCTATACACTTAATTATTTTAATTTCCCTTCTCAGTTACCTTTTCCTATTCTAATATATCTGTAGTGAGATGGACTGACCAGGACTGCACACAGTATTTAAAGTGTGAACATACATGGATTTATATGGTGGCATTATAATATTTTATCACTTATTATCTATTTCTTTCCTAGTGCTTCCTAATATTTTGTTAGTTTTTTGGACTGCCAGTACACATTGAGCATATGTTTTCTGAGAACTATCTGAGATCTCTTCCTTGAGTGGTAAGAGCCAACACAGAACTCATCATTCCATATGTATAATTGGACTTATTTTTTTCCAATTTTGCATTTATCAACATTGAATGTCTTTTGTTATTTTGTTGCCCAGTCATCCCAATTTGTGAAATCCCTTTTTAATTCTTCAAAGTTAGCTTTGGTCTACCTTGAGTAATTTTGTATCATCTGCAAATTTTGCTTCGTCACTGTTCAATCCTTTTCCAGTTCATTTATAAATACATTGAACAAAACAGCTCCCAGTACAAATCCCTGGGGGAGCCTTATTTATTGCTCTCCTCTCTGAAAATTGATCATATATTCCTACCCCTCATTTTCCAGTTCTTAACTAGTTATTGATCCATAAGAGGATTTTCCCTCTACTATCATGGCTGCTTAAAAGCCTTTGTAGAGGACTTTCTCAAAGGTTTTCTGAAAGTCCATTTATTCTGTATCAGCTACATCACCCTTGTCTACATGTTTGTTGATCCCCTCAAAAAATTATAATAGATTGGTGAAGCATGATTTCCCTTTGCAAAAGCTGTGTTGACTTCTCCCAAACATATTCTGTTTATCTGTGTGTTTGATATGGAAGTCTTTTAAGTGAGAGGCCTCAAAATGATCCAAAATCAGTGAGGAATTTCGTTTTGTCAATCTCGAGAGAATCGGTTCAGCTGGGAGGGTCGTTGAAGCTGTGCATGAGGGCATACAGTCGGTTCTTGACGAGGTTCAAGGCCGGGTAGACCCAAGCGATTACATTCAGTTGCGCTTGGAGGGGAGGAATTTAACCAACCCTCTGTTTTCGGTCAAGAGAAACAGGGACGAACTTTCCGCTGAAGATTTCTTAAATCACACTGCTCAACTGTTACAGAGTAATAGAGAGGTGCACGTCAATGGGACGTTACGCCTCGTTGTGACCGTTGTAAAAAACACAGGCGTTGGTGTACGTAGGGTTTTGAATTCGATTCTTAACAGCGAAATTCTCCATAAAAAAAGACAGTGTTTGGTAGACTTGACTTACGCTGACTCGAATCTGTGTTTTGCTGGTGGGGTCTTGGCCGTCATGTCGGACCGTAGGCTTACAGAAGCAGAATTATTAGAGGGGGCGAGAAAGCTGCATGGAGACCTGGGCTGGTCAGATCGAAAAAAGGTGATGCTCAGTGACATAGCGATGGTTGAACAGCATTTGCGTGTTAATATTCAGGTGGTTCTCTATACCGCGAAAGGCCGTTGGGGTTTTTTTAAAACGGGTGGCCATGTGTACCCCAAGACATTTTTTGTCCTGCTGCATGATGACCATTACTATGGGGTTTTGGACGTGAAAAGGTTGTTTGGGGCCAAAAATTATTGTGAGTTTTGCCACCAGGTGTACAGTCACGACCACTCTTGCAGTTACCGCTGCCGCCTCTGCTTGAGCGTAACATGCTCAGAAAACACAGTCAGGGGTCAAAGAGGTTTCAAGAGATGCCCCAGCTGCAGGCTGTATTGTCGGTCCAAAGAGTGTTTAGACGGACATCTAGAAGCAGCATCTAAAAATCGTGTCGAATGTCGGTTTAAAACTTTGTGCGAGAGTTGTGAGTCTTATGTGGACAAAGGTCATAAGTGCGAAGGCCGGCGCTGTAAGCAGTGTCACGGCAGGATTTTCCCTAAAGTTGGTATAGACGGTCACTTGTGTTTTCTAGACAGCATTAGAAAGCCTGAGAAGTCAGAAAAGTATATTTTTTACGATTTTGAGTGCATGCAGGAGACGGGGGTGCACGTGCCCAATTACATTTTTGCCGTGTCCCTGAAGCCGGAAAAATCTTGGGAATTCAAGGGTAGGGAGTGTCTTTCTGACTTTGTTAAAACCTTTATTGGCAAGAAGTTTCGGAAGTACACGTTCATAGCGCACAATTCCAAAGGTTACGATGCTTACTTTGTGGTTAAGGAGTTACTGAAGGAAAAGATGAATGTACAATTGATAACTCAGGGCAGTAAACTGATGTGTGTGGAAGTTAAGGCTCTGGACATCCGTTTTATAGACTCTCTGAACTTCCTCCCCATGAAACTTAGCAAGCTCCCGCTGGCTATGGGGTTTGAAGATGCCAAAGGGTACTTCCCACATTTTTTTAATACTCTGGAAAACCAAAATTACGTGGGGCCTATGCCCGGGGTGGAGCACTACGGGGTGGACAGCATGATGCCCCAGGAGAAAGCAAGCTTTCTTGACTGGTACAGGGACAATCAAAATAGGACGTTTGACTTAAAGAAAGAGCTCGCGTATTACTGCCAGCAGGATGTAAAAATTTTGAGGCGGGCCTGTTTGCTGTACAGAAAGGAGATCATGAACATGACGACAAAGTTTGATATTGTAGAGAGAGGCCCTGGTAAAGTTGAGGAGGTGAAACTATGTATAGATCCTTTCCAGTACCTAACTCTGGCATCCGTCTGCATGGCCATGTACAGATTTATGTTTTTAGAGGCTAAGACGATAGCCCTTCTCCCTCCTGACAACTATCACAGGCAGAAAAAGAGATATTCTATCCCGTCTATTCAGTGGTTGATGTACATTGCTCACAAAGAAAAGATAAAGATACGTCATGCGCTACAGGAAGGGGAGGTTCAGGTAGGCTCCTACTTTCTAGACGGTTACGCCGTCATTGATGGCGTGCCCACGGCCTTTGAGTTTAACGGTTGTTTTTTCCACGGCTGCATCACCTGTTACCGTGAAAGAGCTCTAAACCCTATGACGGGGACAACTTTTGGGTTTCTTTATTATAAGGCGCAGCACAAGGCCGACTATCTGAGAAGCAGGGGGTATGCGGTCAGGACTCTCTGGGGCCACGAGTGGGAGACCATGATAGAAACGGACAGGGAGCTTGTGGGTTTTTTAAAGGAAACCCAACTACCCAGGCCTCTGGTCCCAAGGGACGCTCTTTTTGGGGGCAGGACTAATGCGGTACGTCTGTATTACAAGCCCAAGCCCGGTGAAAAAATCCACTATTACGATTTTACCAGCCTGTACCCTTTCGTAAACAAAACCAAAGAGTACCCCCTCGGACACCCCGATATAATTTCGGACAAATTCGGACCTCTCTCAAATTATTTTGGCATTGCAAAAGTTAAAGTGTTTCCCCCGCGGGGGCTCTTTTTCCCATTGCTCCCCGTCAGGGTAGGCGGCAAGCTCATGTTCCCGCTCTGTCGAACCTGTGCGGAGACCGAGCAGCAGGAAACTTGCACCCACCCTGATGAGGAGCGGGCCCTTCTGGGGACTTGGTGCACGGTGGAGCTAAACGCCGCTGTAGCGAAGGGGTACACGGTGGCTAAAATCTACGAAATCTGGCATTTTAAAGAAAAGTCCGACGCACTCTTTTCAAAGTACATAAAATTACACTTGCGTCAGAAACAAGAGGCTTCGGGGTATCCCAGCTGGTGCACGGATGAAGAAAAACGAAATAAGTACATTAGCGATTTCTATCAAAAAGAAAACGTGCGTTTACGCCCGCACAAAATCACTGTGAACCCCGCTAAGCGTCAAATCGCTAAACTGTTCTTAAATTCTCTCTGGGGTAAATTCGGTCAAAGAACAAACTTGCCCAAAACCAGTATCGTGAGAGACCCCGACGAACTCTTTCAGTATCTGTTTTCCCCTAATTACGAGGTTTCATCCTGCGAGTTTATCGATGATGAAACAGCGTGCGTGTCCTGGAAACACGCCAAAGACCGCTATACGGTCTCTGGCAACACCAACATCTTCATTGCCTGTTTTACCACCGCTTATGCCCGCTTGGAACTGTACAACCTGCTAGACAGGTTGCAAGAGCGTTGCCTGTACCACGACACTGACTCGGTGATATTTGTGCAAAGGGAGGGTGAGTGGAATCCCCCTCTGGGGGATTATTTAGGGGACCTCACCAGCGAAATCCCGCCAGATGAGCACATCACCAAGTTTGTGTCAGCCGGTCCAAAAACGTACGGGTACAAGCTGTCGGGGGGAAAGGCCTGTCTGAAAGTGAAAGGGATTACCCTGAATGTAGCAAACTGTGAAAAAATCAACTTTGACAGTTTAAAAGAGTTGGTCCTGCACTACAGCCCGGACCCTGGAAAAAACACCTCCAAAAAGATAGAGGTGCAGCACCCCTCTATCGTAAGAAACAAAAAACAGTGGGAAATAGAGACCAAAACCCTTAAGAAAACTCAAAAAGTGGTTTACAACAAGAGGGTCCTCAGAGAAGGGTTTAAAACGCTGCCCTACGGCTATTGAAAAAATGGACACGCGGTGGAAACATCCTTTTTCTGTAATTCTCGCTGGGCCTAGCAACTGCGGGAAAAGTTACTTTATAAAAAACGTATTGGATAATGCCGAAAAAATGCTGTCTGTTATGCCTGAGAACATCGTGTGGTGTTATAGTTGTTGGCAGCCTCTGTATAAAGAGCTGCTCTGTAAATACCCATTTATCAATTTTGTGGAGGGGCTGCCCGATGCTTTTGATGATGACCAGTTGTTTCCTACCGATAAAGTAAATATGGTTATCGTAGACGATCTGATGAACTCTGCTTGTGAAAGTGACGAAATTGAGAAAGCCTTTACCAAGTACGTGCATCACAGGAACCTAAGCATTATGTACATAGTTCAGAATGTGTTTTGTCAGGGAAAGAAGAGTCGCACGATTAACCTGAACGCCAAATACATGGTTCTGTTCAAAAACCCCAGGGATAAATTACAAATTACCACGCTCGCCCGGCAAATGTACCCAGGCAAGACGCAATTCTTTCTAGAAGCTTTTGAGGACGCTACCAGAAACCCATATGGTTACCTGGTGGTGGATTTAAACGCTTCCACGCCAGAGGCTTATAGACTAAGAACCGGTCTTTTCCCTCCAGATTGGCCGGTGGTTTACACTTTAAAAAGAACAGCCGGGTATAAAAAGAGATGAATTTTCAAAGGGTCCTTCTTAACAGCGGGGGCCGCCGTCCGGAAAACATGTCTATCTGCATGAAAAGAAACATGGCCCTTTTGAAATTACTTACTGATTCGTCCCCGCGGCAAAGGAAAGCTATACTGTGTTCGGCTTCTGATGATTTAGTAGCGGCAATCTCAGAAATAGCTCTGAACACTTTGAAAGGAAACATACCTTTGACGCCAAACCAAGTGCGTGTGCTGAAAAAGAGACGCACGTTAATAAAAACCCTGGGTAATAAAAGGATCTCGATTAAAAGAAAAAAGCATCTGGTGAGGCAGTCCGGCGGATTTATCGGACCTCTGTTAAGGTTCGCTATCCCTCTGATATCTGGACTTTTGACTAATCAGTAATGGAGTATGCGGAAAAAATGTACCTGGTGCCCAGCCGCCAGTTGGAGCAATTAAGGGCTCCCCCTCCGCCGGAGGAAAATATCAGAAAGGCCGCAACTCGCTTGCTGGATAGTGAAATGAGGTCTGTTCTTCAAAGGACTGACTTGGACGAATACGAAAAAGCTAAACTATACACCGCCGTGCTTCAAAGGTACCTAACGTACGTGAAGCAGAACGATTTGGATCAAGGGAAAATAAGTCTCTTTCTACCGGAACAGGAACAGAACGTCCCCACCAATCCCCCAGAAACACCCAAAACCTTTGACTCTGTTGCTCAGGAAATACTGGATAGCGTCGGTAAGCGTTATAAGAGAAATGCAACCGTATTGCTAAATAAACTGGGGCAGGATAAAAATATATCTTCGTGGAATGATAAAGGGGCTTTCGTGTACAAAGGCTCGGTGGTTAACGGGTCTAACATACTCGACTTAGTCAAGGCCGTCACCCAGACGCGTTCCGTTCCCACCAAACATGTGCCCAGAGGCTGGGATGCGTTCATGAACGCCATGGCAGAACTAAACGTGCCATCGTCCGTCATGGGCAGCGCGACCAATAGAGATCTTTTGGAGAGCCTGAAGGCCTCAACGGCTGATCCCGAAGCAGATCGTGAACCCTTTTTGCCTTCTAAAAAACGAAAACTGGCTAAAAGAGCCAAATGGCTCACTTTGTAATTTCTTTTCGTGCTCTGAAAAACAATTTTTGTTTTAAATAAAAAAAATCTTGTATACTTCTTAAAAAATTTTATTTGTCACGTGTATTTTTTCTGAATTGGCCCTTTTAAAAAACAAACACAAAAAGACCACCAGACACAAATTGTCTTTAAACACCACGCCTGGGGTGTTTTATTAAGAAACACGGCTGTAAAATTCATTGCAAGATACACATGTCTGGGCTTGCTGAAACATGTTTTGAGCAAAACTAGGCATGCCCAAGCATTTACTTTTTCTTACAAAATTCACCACCATTTGGTCGTTTTGCACCAAATCGTTAGAATACAATTTCAAAATCTGGTCAAAAGGTAAACCCTTGCTACGTTGATGCAAGAAAAACACGCAGTGATAGCCGCAGGCGACGGAGCGGGGGTCCTGCAATTGTTTAGTGTGAAACGCGATGTCGGTGGCGTTTTTGTTTAAAAATTTCACGATGGTTCCGGGGAACAACGTGCTGTTTGGGGGGTGCCCGTACGAGTCAAAAAACTCTCCGCGGTTTCCCTCTGTCAGGTACAAAGCGAGCCAGTGTTCGCCAGGTTGGTTGTGCGGGTGCGTGTTGACCACCAAACCTAGGGGTCTCCGAGACAGCCTCCCTCTGGGGAGCCAATCGCTGGGGAACACGTCTAAGAAAGTCTCTCGCGTGGCAGGGTCCGCCAGTAAAACACGTGAGAGCTGCACAGTGTCCATGCTCACATGTAGTCGAACAGGACGTTTCTCCTCTGATTGATCTCTATGACGTTGTCAAAAACACCATACACGATCATGTTGACGGTGGCCGTCAAAGCCCTCGCAAAACGTATTTCTGCTCTCAGGTTCCCAGTTTTTATCAGGGAATAGTGATCAGCGCATTCCTGGTCGGGGGAGAGGTCGAAGGCAAACAAGGTATAACCCTGGGCAAACTGCACGCGGTCAATGAGCAGCGCACGATCTTTCATGTGTTTACCGGCCGTCTGTACCAAATTCATGTACTCCCTCACGCAGCGCCCGGCCTCGAAGTCCGGCTGCAGAGGCTTGGTCGGTATCTGTTCGCCATCCACGTACAAGGCCACAAAGTTAATATCATAATGTTTAAAGTTAAAGGGGTTTTTAGTGTAACTCCCGCTGAAGGCGTCGTTATCCACGAAACCCAGGACGAGCATTTTGGGTAGCTGTCCCAAAAACAGGTTTTCCTGGTTACTGACCCTGCTTCCTGCGGGGATGCTAAACACTTTCATTCCCACACGGTCCACAGGGTATTTAGCATTAGCGGTGAGCAGGGCCTCCGCATGCCCCAGACGGACGCCCGGGGTTACCCGGACTTTCTTCACAAAAAGGGATGCTGATACAATGCGCAGTTTATAACCTGGGGCTGCAGCGCCCATTAAGCAGAAGGCGTCTTTACTACGCGTCAGTTTAATTTTCACGTCCACGCCATTCAACAAAAGTTTTTCTTGAAAAAATAGGTCGCTGTGTAGATGTCCCAGCAGCTCGATCGTCCTGCTCTGAGCCGTCAGACCTGCACGCTTCACAAACCCTAGATTCTCGCCGTCCAGCTCCGCGGCTTCGTGTTGCCCGGGGGTGTCTTTAATAAACAGACCGCTGGAAAATTGCGTAGCGAGAGTATCACCGCTGTAATTGAGCACCGATTCTATAAAGGCCCTGTAAGGGTAGCAGTTGTTGCTTTGAGTTATGAGTCGGTCTCCCAGCGTGACGTCCAGCTGACTAAAAACGGATGCCACGGGGTAATTCACCAGACCCACCGCAGCGTCCTGGGCGATGTTGGTTCCGTCTCCCTTTACGATCTTGCAACAAAGGTACAAAAGCGTATTGTTCAAATCCAGGTAATCTATTCCGTTCCCCGCTATAAAAAAGTCAAGGGGGGCCGCCTCCGTAATGGCCGATAGCGGCGGAACCTCAATGTAGATGCTTTTCTCGATGCTGGTTTGCGTGGGGGCTATTTGAAACAGGTCCAATTCAGATTTGGTGCACTCTTCAGAACCGCAGTGAACGAAAGCCATGTTGATTAAAACAGATCTCTTTTACCAGGTGGAGCACGTTTCTTATTTCTCCTCCGCCACCCCTTGGTCTTTCGCTTCTGGCTAGCCCGGCGCACCAGAGCTCTTCTTTTAAAGGGTTTCGGGGGGCCTTGGCGTCGCGGGTATGATGTGTTTCTCTTTCTCTTCCTCCTTTTGATGTACACCAACCCCGACCCCTCCTGGGCGGGAGGTTCCCTCACCTTCTCCAGAACAGCGCGGGAGACGTGTCCTACCACGTCTTTAGCTATGTTTTGAGCGGCGGTTTTGACGTGGGGTTTAATAATCTCTAGCCCTCTCCTGAAAAACGGAACGGCTTTTCGAAAAAGGCTACGGAATATTCCACCCACGCCGGCCCCGTACATCACGGGGGTCCCGTGATAACCAGGAAGGGCGTATCCAGCCTGGGCTTTGTAATAGTTGCTGTAGGCGGTGGGGTCTCCGTAATTTTTTAGGGTCACCATGGTGCTTTTTTTTTCACCCTCCTTTTAGAAGCCTTTCCGGGGACGCAAGTGCAGCTTGACGATCACCTTGCCGAAGCGAAATGAGACGTGTCTGTTCTGATCAGTCTTTATTTCAATGGTGATGGTGTCGATGTGATGTTTGCTGACGGGAACGTAATGCGGTTTATCGTAGGTAATGGTGACAAACTCGTTGTTCTTGCCTCGGACGGGTATGCAGCGTAAGAGGGGAACGGAAAAATCACCCACAAACTGGTATTCCACGATGTCCGTGTACAGGTACAAGGAGTTAAAACCTCCTGTGATGTCGGCTGAGAAAGGAATTTTATTGATGCGGCTGTCGGGGAACAACCCCAAAATATTAGCCAGCTCTCCTCTGGTAGAAAGCGTGTAAGCGTCATTGTCGGACTTAAGTCTAACTTTTCTACCCACAGGATCGTAGTTCATGATCACCACGGGTGGGGAAGGATGACGAGTCACGACACCGTTCATGTGATACAGCAATTCGGATACGGACGAGTAATAACCTTGTCGTAGGCTGTAATTCCATTGCTTATCTCCACAGGTGATTTCAAAAGGGGCATCTTCGTTGATGTTGTTCCAACTGTGCGGGTATTGTATTTCCACCAACCCCACCTCCCAGGCACCCGGGAGGTCCAAAGGCTTAATGAGCTGCACGGTAAAGTTCCAGCTGGTGTTTTGGGGAAAAACCCCTGCGCTGGCGTTGCTGGGCAAAGTGATGTAAAAACCCCCGTCGTTCATTTTCCCCCTTCACAAATTTGAGAAGCTTCCACCCAGCTGTTAAACTTCTCGGGCCACCCCAACCACTTCACCAGCAGTTGCTTTTTTCTCCCTCTTCCTTTCGCCGCTAGAACTTTTTCAATCCTGTAAACCCTGTCCCGCTTGGGGTTTACTTTTTGCAGTTCTTCGGGGTAAAAAGATCCAGCAACCGTCTCACCCTCGTAATCTTTTACTCGGTATATGGGCCTTTGGCCCACGGTTAAGGCTTCGTCGACTATGAATATCTCATCGGTAAACGTTTGTTCATATCCTTTCTCAAAAGCTCCTTTGGTTTTAGACAGCCTCACGTGGTCGCCTTTTCTAAAAGGGCCAGCAGCCGGTTTTACTTTTAAAGCGTCTCCGTATACTCTTTTCCACACCTTCAGAGAATTCGAGGGGTTAACGTCAACGGGTCTGGCCCGTATGGTTCTGTGAAAGCTCCGGTTGTAACTCTTTATAAACTCGGGTAACGCGTCGATGTAGCGAAAGGTGTTGCGGGAGGTAAAATATCTCCACATCCGAGATTTTAAAGTTCTGTTAAACCTCTCCACCACCGCCGCTTTGACTTCGTTATTAGTCACAAAATGGTGGACGCCGTGCCGCTTTAACAGCCCGCTTAAAGGTTTGTTTAAAAATTCTTTTCCCCGATCGGTTTGTAATTTTTGAGGCACGCGACCTTCGCTGAAAATGGCTTTAAAGGCCTTGGCTACTTCACCCCCCGTCTTATCTTTGAGGCCTAAGGCCCAGGCATATTTGGATAGAATGTCTATCGCTGTTAATATGTACTTAAAACCGCTGTTGTGTCTGGAAAATCTTTTCATATCCACCAAATCCGCCTGCCATTGCGCGTCCACGTCTGAAACGATCGTCTTGTTTCTTTTAAAACGTATACGGGCCGGTTTGTGTAAAGAGTAAGCCTCCTGGTCCGAAAGCCAAGCGGTTACCACACCCCTGTTCAAAGTTTCGCTATGCTTTTTGGCCTCTTGAAAAAGAGCGTTCACCCCTCCGAAGCTCCCCACTTCCCCTGGGGTGTAATAGATTTTTTTTAAAAGAGCCGCCTGCTTTGGCATGACTGTCGCTTGTAACTGACGCAAGTATAAAGAAAACACGTTCACACCAGTGAATTTAAATGAGTTTTTTTTAATCGCATGGTTTAGCGTCCCTTTTTACAGCACCCTGTAAAAATGGATGCCGTCCACGAGGTCGTCTGAGCCAGTTCCCTCTCAGAGCTATGTTTCAAACAGGAACAAAAACAGCAGATGCAAGACACATTTGCTCGCACGGGACTGCCGATGTGTAGGTTCTCAAAGGCCTGTATAAAGTCGTCGTCGAGCTGTCAAAAGATTTTCAGAAAAAAAAAAAAAGCTGTAAGTCCCAAACACCGCTTGCTTTGTACTTTTAACCCCACCACATTGCCCTACATAACCGTCACTTATCGTTCCTTTACCTGCGCCGGTTTTTTTCCTTGGACCTTGTCTGTCTCCGACTCCCGTGAGCCTTCCTCTGTGGGGCCACCGAGCTCGTCAGGCCGCTTCCCGGTGTCAGGGCTCGTCAACATCTTGGTCTCCTCCTCCTCATCCGAACCGTCAATGTCGCAGTGTTTTCTCCAGCGGTCGTTAAAGGTTGGGGCCAAAACAAAGCGCGGAGGTCTCACGGGGGTGGTGAAGGCGTCCATGTTCTCCATGAGCTGCGAACCACGCGGTCTCGAGAAACCACCCTCGGGGTCTCCCGTTTTTAAAAAGGCCCGAGACTTCCGGGGGAGGGGGGCGGCGCTGCCGCCCCGACCAACCGTCGTGCACTTCAGGATCGATCACGATTGGTGGAGGGTCGCCACGTGCCCTTTCCCGGCCAACCCCGCTCTCGGGCTAAAACGCGCCCCGGTGGGCAGGGGGAAAGGGTCGCGACGCCCATTTCCGATCAGGTGACCCTGGTCAGCCGGAAGTCAGGTGACCGGCTGGGGCATAACTTCCGGTGGTCAGGTGACCGCCTAGGGCAAAATTTGACAGGTGACCAAAAGGGGCGGGGCTTAAGTTTGACAGGAGGCGTCCCCATAGAAGTCAGGTGACCAGAAGGGGCGGGCGCTAAATTTGAAAGGTGGGCTGGGGCTGGCTGCCATGTGACCAAAAGGGGCGGGGCTAAATTTGGAAAGGTGGGCGGGGCTGGCTGTCATGGGACCAAAAGGGGCGGGGCTAAATTTGGAAAGGTGGGCGGGGCTGGCT